>JARHVA010006022.1:55000-400000 GCA_037957365.1 Torreya grandis
GAATTAGAATTCAATGGAAACTCTACTCTTTAGGTCTAGATGGTCTAATTTTCTTACTTAGAAGGATATTGACTTGGCTTAACTATCAAATTATTTGAATCACTTTAATTTTAGCTACTCTATAGTGTTTACATAAAAACATTGGACCTTCGTAAGATGTTTATACTCAATCAACAAAGTTGGAGATGTATTATACTTGGAGGTTGCTATCTTTACCTTGGAATCTTCTTCACAACCTTGTTCTCAACATAGAAAATGAACTTTAATTAATGGGTCTATCAATATGAATAAATGAATATCTTATAGCATACAACCTATATGATATATATAGTAATGATATATTTACTGATACATTACATCTACCACATACATGGTACTACTACATGTAGGTATTTGGTAACTCATACATGACATTTTCATATGGTCATGATATGGTCACTCATATTGGACATAAATGTAGATAATAATACTAATTCACTCCATTTACACCTAGACCATTAAACCCAAGCCCCTAAACCCTAACCCTAAACACTAAACCTTAAACCTTACACATTGAAACCTAAATCCTAAACCCCAAACCCTAATCCATAAACCCTAAACCATGAACACTAAATAATATACCTAAACCATTTACCCTAAGCCCTAAACCTTGAACCATTAACCCTAATACATTAGCCCTAAACCAAAAAAAATAATCCATAAACCCTAAACTATTGACCCTAAACATATAAACTTAAAACATTAAACCCTATACTTTATACCCTAGACCTTAAAACCTAAAAACCTAAATGTAATCCCTTAACCCTAAACCCCAAAACTTAAACCTAAAATCTTTAATCTTAAACCCCAAAACCTAAATGTATTCCTTTCAATCTAAACCCCAAGCCTAAAACCATAAGTCATAAACCTTAAACATTAATTCCTAAACCAAAAATTCTAAAACCAAATCAAAAACACAAAACCCAAAACCTTAAACACTAAACCTAAATCCCTAAACCCTTAATCCTAGACCATAAACCCTAAACTTATAACCCCACACCCTAAATCATAAACTCTAAACCATAAACACTAAACCCTAAGTACTAAACCCTAAGCCCTAATTCCTAAACACTAAATCCCAAATCATAAATACTAAATACTAAGTTACAAAACCCAAACCCTCAACTAAAACCCCAAAACCAAAACTCTAAACCCTAAACCCTAAACCCTTAACCCTAAGTGTGAAACCATAAACCCTAACCCAAAACACCAAGCCCTAAACCCTAAAATCTAAACTCTTGATCCCTTGAACCATAAACCATAAATTCCAAACCTTTAAACATAAGATATAAATAATAAGGCCTATAACCTAATCCCTAAACCATAACACTGAAACTTGAACCCTGAACATTGGTCCCTATATACTAAGCCCTAATTTTTGAATCTTGAAACATCAACTATAAACCTTAAATCCTAAATTTATAAATGATAAACATCTATCCATAAACCATACTCTTGAGTTATCACCTATATAGAGAAGGAGAGGGGGCATTGGCTAGGCCATATCTTGAAAGGATAAGGGTTAATTTAACCTATATCGACATAAATAAGTGACTAGGGACATTCATGTAAAAGGATTGAAGATGGATTCAAGATTAATTCCTAAATAATTTAATGGTTTCTTAATCAATGGGTCTATATATATGCATAAATGTCAAGTTTGTAGCATTCAACCACTAACATACATACAATACTAATACTAATAATAATAATAATAATAATAATAATAATACATTCATTTACACAGTACATCTAACCCATACATAGTACCACATGTAGGTATGTTGTCACTCATACATGACATATTATTGTATTTTCATTATAGTCACTAATACTAGACATAAATTTAGCTAATCACCCTAGTACAATCCATTTACACCTAAACCATTAACCTTAAAACCTAAGCCCCAAACCCAAACACCATAAACCTTGAATGTTAAACCCTAAACACCATAAACCTTGAGAAATTAACCATAATACATTATATTTAAAACCAAAACAATAATACATAAACCCCAAAACCTAAACCCTAAACATAGAACCTTAAAACTTTAAACCCTGGACTTCATACCCTAGACCCTAAACCCTAAAACCTAAACTTTAATCCCTTAACCCTAAAGTATAAACCATAAGGCTAAAATCCTAAATCCTAAACACTACACCATAAAATGTAATATTCAATTTCCCACTCCCCTATTAAAAACACCTATAGGTGTGTATGCAGGAGGTCTATATGTGAATGTATGATATTTGATTATGTACATGGTAGACTAGTTCCATAACCAATACTATACATCCACCATTGATGTTATTAATATCTTCCATGTCTCTAAACTTGATGAATATCTCAAACCAATTAAAATGCCTATATTACAGCCCTACAAGACACTGAAAAACACACCACATTCTTGTGATTCATGAGTACTTATATAACACACACACAAAAAAAACCAACTCAAAGATGAGATCATTGCACTATGAATGTGAGGTTAGAAACATGCTCTAACATGTATTGGATGTGTCCCTAATCATAAATATTCCTATGGATAAGTTTTTTCATTATTTTTAATCATAATCACCCTTATTTAGACCTATTTGTACATTTGACACTAAGATGATCATCAGTTTCTCAATCCAATCCATACAGGGAAGGGTATGACACTTGTACCTACAAGACATCAAAATTTATCAGTAAAATCCATTATGTATCATGTCCATATACATATGGTACAAGTTAATCTGATATAAAGGATACCTAGGGAGTCCTCTACAAGTCCAAGATCTTTTCCTAGTCAAACTAGCCCTCCAAGATGCCTTTTCTTCAACTTCTTCCCAATCAGGTAATTAACAAGGGTTTTAGAGATTTTTAGGTAGTTTTACCCCTTAAGGTTAGTTCATAAAATTGTGAAATATAAACCCTAAACAAATTCCACTATATCATTGCTTAGGACCCTCTCTAACCTATCCTATATCCTCAGACTCCCATGCTAGGTATACATATTGATGTGAGCTTCCAAACTTGGCCTCTCGAGCTCTTCAAGGCATTATACGCACCCTATCATGTTTTTGATGAATGAAATGATCTATATGTGGCCTTATCTACAAAATATAGGTTCTCACACACCTTATATATCCCCATGGAGGTCCTCCAATGCTCTATAAGGTTCACTTGGTGTTATAAATGAGGCTACATCTACTTAGAGCTTTTAGGCCTAGTTAAGGTTTGTAGGTTTAGCCTGCACATAGCTACTCATCAACACCTATGAGTATTTTTTATTATTTTGATGACTCCCATGTGTTTTATCATGTTCAAAAAATCCTCCTACATCTCTTTTCAAGGTTTTAATAGTATCTAACTCATTTCCTTACCCTTTTCATATTAAGCTTGTAGGATTTTTCCTCTTGGGAGTGCCCTCTATCTGAGACAAAATAGAGGTCACCTACCATATTTTACTAGACAAAATGATGATATGATGGGATTGGTAAATTTATGGGGACCCTTTTTACATATTTTTAGGGGTTTTTTACACTCCTAGCACCTCCAAACCTCATAAAATCTCAAGTTGACTTCTTGAGCACTCATTATGTGTAGGGTTTATGTGTCAACTATAGGTTAAGGCTTGAGCTTAGTTTCCAACCCTATTTTATTATCCTAAGTATCTAATTATGTTGGTATAACCATTTTGAAGGTGTTATAATCAAGTATCACCCATTATTTATTGCCAGCTCCTCAAAGTGTACTCTTTACTGACCTAGCCTTAAATTATAATCAACTATGACTGTGTGACTACTCAAAAAAGGTATCCCTGCAGGTAGAAATTCTATCTTAGACCCTTATATACCATGTTCCACATATTTTATATATTTTAACCATAGTGCACTCTATTTTCACCTAGACTATTAACCCCTAACCCTAAACACTAAACCTTAAACCATAAACATTGAAACATAAACCTTAAACCCTAAAAATTGAAAGCTAAACCTTAAACCCAAAACCCTAATCCATAAACCCTAAACCATGAACACTAAATAATATACCTAAACCCTAGACCCTAAGCCATATATTAAAATGATAGGGATCATTTTAATCTATATAGAGAAAGGAATGATTAGGGACATTCATGTAAAAGTCTTGAATGTGGATTCAAGATGAATTCCTAATAATTTATGGGTTTTTTAATTAATGGGTCTATCAATATTCATAAATGGATATCATATATCATTAAACCTATAACATACATATAATAATGATATAGTCATTCAAACATTGCATCTACCCCATACTTAGTATTATATGTAGGTATGTTGTCACTCCTATATGACATATTATTGTATTCACGTACAGTCACTCATACCATACACAAATGTATCTAATCACCCTAGTACACTACATTTACACCTAACCAATTAAACCTAAAACCCAAACCCTAAACCCTAAACACCATAAACCTAGAATTTTTAACTATAAACACCATAAAACATGAACACTTAACCCTAATACATTATCCCTAAACCTAGAATAATTATACCTAAACCCCAAAACCTAGACTCTAAGCATATAACCTTAAGACCTTAAATGATAGACTTTATATCCTAGACCCTAAGCCCTAAAACCTAACATTTAAGCCCTTAAACCTAAATCCCAAACCATAAGATTAAAATCCCAAATACCTTAAACTTATAGGTCTTTAATATTAAACACTAAACCTTAAACACAAAATTCAAATTCAAGAACCTTAAACCCTAAACATTGAACCCCAAAACCTTGACCCCTAAACTTTTAACACTAAACCCTAATCCTAAAAACCTAAGAACTAAACCATAAACTTTGAAATTTAAACCCTAAACCACAAACCTAGAACCATAAAACCTCAAACCCAAAACCATAGACCCTAAATCCTAAAACTAGATAAACCCTAAACCTTAAAACCTAAATTCAGGAACCCAAACAATCAACTCCAAACAATGAACTATAAACTTTAAACCCTTAACCTAAAACCCTAAAAATTAAACCTAAATGATAAACATTAAACATAAATTATGGATACCACACTACAGAGGAATGATACTAGATTTGGTAGTTTATCTCAACCCCCTCTGCACTTTCCTATCTTAATTCCTACATAAGAACAAAGATTTCAATGCAAGGAGAAAACATGCCATAACAAATTCAGTGGCACAAATGCTAATAATTTATACTCATTACCCGGATAATTTTTTGAGAATAACCCACAAACATGAGAAGATCCAAAATGATCTGGCCCTTTCGCTTAATGATTTGGAAATAACTATGTCTAGAAGAAGGATTTCACCTCATACAAAGCAAGCACAAAGAGATAATCTTTTTTATCTATCATCATTTTTAATCATCCTTCATCATTCAAAATGTTTTTTTTTGCAATGCAAGTGCAAAGAGGATATTATATTATTTTCACCATGTAAGTCATTCAACAATCTCCCTAGAGTAATCCATCATGACCTTATCTAATCTACTATACATGAATGAGAATAATCACCCTAGTACACTCCAATCAAAATAAAAGAAATTGAAACACCATTCAGGATTCATCTAAAAAAGATATTGTTCAGTCTAAAACAAATTTATACTAACTACTAGATTGAAGTACACTTTACTAGATGAGAGAGTGACTAGGGATGATGATAGAGTGATTAGGTATGATGAGTGACAATTAGGGAATAGTTAGGGACATTGAGGGATGAGGAAAAATGATGAGGGGGTGATTAGGGATGATTAAGGATGATGAGGGTTGATGATGGAGTGATTAGGGATGATCAGGGTTCCAATGAAATATGATGAAGGATTGACTAGGGATGATAATGAATGATGATGGTTAATGAGGGAAAATGAGAGTGTGACTATGGGTGATGCTCAAGATGATGAGAGAGTGATTAGTTATGATTAGAGTTGATGAGGTTTATGACCTAGAGTGTTTAGGGATGATGAGGGATGATTAGGGAGTGACTAGGGATGATTAGTAATAATTAAGGATGATGATAGCCAATGAGTGAGTGATTAGGGATAATGAGGGACAATAAGAACCAATGAGGGAATGAATAAGGATGTTAAGAATGAATATGAGGGTTGATGAGGGAGTAATTAGGGACTATGAGGATCAATCAGGGAGTGTCCTCTATGAATTTGGAGTGCTAGAATATGAATATATTCTACATGACTTTGGAATAATGCATGAGATTGAAATTGAAGAATGCATGGATTGACCATCTATCTAACATTTATTTTAGTGTGTGGTATCTTTTTATAATGAATTTGAATGGTGTGTTGATTTATTCAATTTAAAATGGAGTCTATTAAGGTTATTAGCTATATTCATGTCAAGTATAAGTTATTGTTTCATGATTATAGGTATATGTCATGTATGAGTGAATGTATACATATATTTTATAGGTATGCAATATATGTCTTGTATGAGTGACCATATCATGACTATAGGTATGTTAGAAGTTGCATGATATAGGCCAATCATTTATGCATATTGATAGACCTATTGATTTAAAAACCCACAAATTATCTAAGAATCCTCCTTCAAGCTTGGGTATTCAATTAGGTAGGCCATACTCAAGTAGGTAAAGTAGGTAAGGTATCCTCAATTAGGTGGAATATGAGGCATAATTAATGGTATAGATCTATTACATACATAACATTATTAGTAACCTCATTTCTTATTATATCTTTTGATCCTAAAATTCTAAAAACTAAGTATTGTTTGGAATGAAATTTGAAATACTAACTTCTAAACGGTAGCTCCTATAGCTCTGTAATCAATTTTAAAAGATATTGAGTGGCCATAATTTATTATATTTAGTAAAATAAATTTAAAATATAAGAATATAAAATGTATATTACATTTTATATTATTAGACATAACATTTATTTTACTAAATATATGTTTGAAAAAAATCAAACATGGCAAAAAAAAATTAAGTCTAAGGTTCTTACAAACAACATCTAGTTGCAATAACATAAAATTGAAAAAAAAAACTTGCACTCTAAAAAGGATGTACACCCTTTTCAAAGGGCATATGGCCTTTATAAAGGATGCACACAATTTAGAAAGGGCATACGCCATTTGAAAAGGATGTGTGTCCTTTATAGAGGGAATACACCCTTTAAACATTTCAATTTTTTTTGTTTTCCCTCTAAATCTGTCTTGGGTATAGGTTCGGAGAGGTCTGAACCTACCTTCAAACTAGTCATGGAATAGCCCACTTAGTTTCTAATAAATTTAGGTTTTTTTTTTTTCATATTTGTCAACACATCTGATCAAGAAACTTCTAATATTATTTTTTAAAATTATAAGGGTTTGTAGAGGAGAAAGTGTAGTTTTATAATATATAATTTTTTTTTAATGTTATAATATTTTTTTATAATTATTACTTAATTTATACATAACATACCTCATTATGGCCTATATACATATCATCATAAATTTATGAATATTAATTAAAATTTTATAAAATTTATATCTCAACAATCTACACATTGTCAACTATGCTTTAAAAAAAAATGATTTTCATGAAGTTAAGGTCAAAAAATTGTGTTTATACACTTGCAATTTCAATTTTCTAATTGTCTTGACTTGTTAAATTATTTCAAAATTATATATATAATAAGAAATATTCTCAACAATATTCGACATTTCACCTATCTATATATGAAATTTCATATAAAAATTCAATCATTTACTAAAAAAAAAGTGTGTTCATACACATGCACTCTCCTTATCTTTTTAAAAAAAATTATCAACCTATTGTCATAAATGCATCTATTAATCACACTTTTATCATCTGGGTATTGGAACAAAAATTATATATTTAGAAAATACATTCAAAATTACGTAATTCATGTTTTTATGTCATTGTTAAATTCTTTTTCGATGTGTCTCTAACATTCTCTCCAAGTTTAACTATTGTTATTTTTAGAAAAAATGTGTTGCTTTATACTCCCCTTTTATCCCCCATTATCTTGCATGTACCCTTGAGAGGCTCATATTTCCAAATTATGTCCTTAATTTAACCAATTAAGTAATTGGTTCAATAAATTATGAAATTAGGTTTAATTGAGAGATAAAACACTTTGTATACTCTAAACTAGGTTTATGAGACACAAATTGGCATGAAATATATCAATAATTAAATAAATTAAGTAATTGTTTTAATCAATGGTGAAATTGTGGAAAATTAAATATAAAACCACATTGTATGGTCAAAAATAGGTCCATAGAGATAAAGATTTACAAATCCATCAAGTATTTACTTAAATTGATGATGAATTTGGGCCAATTGACCTGAATCACATAGTATAGTTATAATTTGGTTTATATGGCTCAATTTAACCCAAAAACACAATTTTATTGAACCAATCAGATAATTGATTCAATAATTAATGAAATTGGTGCCAATTGAGCTTGAAATCATATATTGTCTTAATCGGGTAAACCACAAGATCAAATTAGTCAAAATTACATCTATGATTGATCCATATGAGTAATTAGTTAAACCAATGATGAAATTGCTTCCGATTGAGAAAAAATCACAAGGTATAGTTGTAATTAGGTTCACTAGGATAAAACATACCAAAATTATACCCTTGATTGAATTAATTATGTAATTGGTTAAACTAGTGATGACATTAGGGTAAATTGAGCCCCAATTCACTTTGTATATTTGTAATTAGGTTCATAGGAACCAAATTGGCCCAAATATATTTAATTAAACTAATCAAGTAATTGGTTCAATCACCAACTTGATTATGGCTAAGTGATACCTGAATCACATTGAATAGTTACAATTAGGTTCAAGATGAAATTCATGATTTAATATCCTATATAAACTCTCATTATCCATAGGAGATGTAAGTTTTTTGAAATTTAATTTTGACACATATAGAACTCCTAAAAATGCTAGCAATCAATCTAAAAGTCCCTAAACCTACAAAATGACTATATTTTTCCAAAAATGAACAACATTTAGAAAATTATAGTCTAAAAGCATTAGGTTTGGTACCAAAATATATAAAATCATTGAATACTAACAAAAATAGATTTTTAAAATTATCCTCTAAATGAAAACTCTTGTAGCTATGATGTTAATTACAAAAGATGCAGAATGACAATAATTTTAATATATTTATTGAAATAAATAAAAAGTATAAGTAAAATGAATATAACTTATACTTAATTTCATATTAGTAAATACACACCATGCCATTTGTTTGTTTAGCCTTCACAACATGGAAATCTTGAAATTGATTTATTATTTTCAAGAAATTAGATGTTTAATTCCTAAATAATAAATAGTTCTAAGTAAATAAAATCAGTAAATAATATGAAATAATTAAGCCACTAATTTATTTAAACAATTTCTACTTTTGGCTTTTCTAAAAATAATAATGAGTAAGATAAAATATGACTTAGCTTATTTCAGGTTGTTACAACTGAGACAAAGTTTGATATTAGAGGAACAGGATTGGGACACTATCACAAAATCAGATTTAGACTTCATTTTATGATTAGATAGGACCATTAAAAATAGTACACCCTACTATCTGATGTTTTAGTCTTGGTCTTACCACTATTGTCCAAATTGCTCACAGAGATATGATTTTACTTGGTTTTGTTCACAGTGTTTGTGTGAGCTTGTGTACCAAATTTTAGATCCTCACTATTAATGGAACTCCCTGTAGAGTTGATTCTTCATGTGCTTGTGTCTTCTATGTAATTAAATGGAATTTTAGCAAAAAGAGAAAAGGGGTTAGTGTGTAAAGGATACACTAGATACACTTCACACCCTATATCTGGGCACACTGCCTACATACTAATACTTTAAAGAGGGATTAAGCTATATGTAGTTATCCCATTGAAGTGCTTTGTGTAATAGTGTGATGAAAATAAAAGTAAATGTGAGATTGGGTGTACTTGGAATGACTAGAAACTGGTGTAAAGGTTTGAATAATCTTGAAATACTATTAGATGGTTGTATGTAGAGAATAGGGAAAAGTGCTTGAGTAGTCTTTCTTGTATTCTTTCTTCTCTCTTGTAAATGAGTATCAACCCTTCTTAATGGACTTTGAATGGAATTTTATAAGGGGTTTAATGATCATGAATTAAATTAATTTATGTTATGCTGACATGAATTAGGATAAGGATCTAGGAGAATATGACTGTTTGAACCAAATTTATACTTGGACAATAGTGCCAAAAATAGGATGCCTTGAGTTTCAGCATTGTGATCACAGTTTGGGCACTGTTTTCATGAAGGTAAGAGACCTAGTGGGATAGATTTGTCATGGAAATATCAATATGGATTCATTTTGGAAGGCTATAGATGATTGGGAAATTGTGAAAACATGCCTAAGAGGGTTAAGAGAGCACGTAAAATGGACCTATGGATTGGGTTTCATTAGCCATACTCAAGTTACTAAATTTTGCATTTTATATTACTACATATGCCCCACCTTTATTCTAGTGATGTAGTGAAGTGAAATACTAGGATAAAGGAAAAATAGAAAGCATACCTATAAAAGGTGAAGCTCATGAAGCTGTTTGATGGTGGATGTGCAAAGTAAAGTGTGAATCTCCAATGAAAAATATAGAGTAGATCAGTCCTTACTAGATACGCTATATCTAAAATAAGAACATACAAAATTTGGGTAAGAGAGAGAGGAAGAGAAAGGAATGAATACACCTCATCGAGCATGTAAACCAATACAAAACCTATTATGATGTTAGATTATGCTAGGTGTGTGTTGTAATAAAAGTAACATCATGAACAGAGCTGAGTGATCAATTTCTTAGAAGTGTCTCAAGAATACAAAGGTAGGCCCTTTGGCTCCATTGTCACCTACTAAGTGAAGATAACAAATCATTCATGTTTTAATCAATTTTTGGACTGTGTCTAATCACTCTAAATAGGTGGCTCAAGAATAAAAAGGTTGGCCCTTTAGCTCCATCGTTGCCCCATGAAGTGAAGCTATGAAGTAATATCAATATGGAATAGATGTCATATGAGATGGATCTTAAAGCTCATGAATGTACTATGATCTGACACTGTTGATATGGATATCCAAGTGTACACTAAAAAATAGTCCACACTTGGCCATTTTGAAAGATAGAGATTGGGCTTGTATGAAAGCCACTCTAAAACTAGTGCAATAGGCTTATATGGAAGCCAATTCAGGAACTCATGTACTCGACAAGTTAAGCTTGTCTGAAAGCCAAACATGAAAAAGGATGCTAACCACCTACAGATGGATTAAGGCATGCAACTGCTAAGACATGCTTCTAAAATAAACTAAACTTAGAAAAGGAGGAGAATCAATGTATCACACACATTGCCCCCTAATCACTAGTGTTTGAAACATGTGTTCTAATATGGAAGTTATATCTACTACCTAACTTGAAACTGGAAGTGAGAGCCATCATACCATGCATGATGACCCCTATATCTATATTACCTAAGAAAAAATTATACTAAAATATGCTTAATCTATACTATGTTGTGCTGGCAAACCTATGACTAAACTCACATTTTTGTCAGTTTATAGAAAAACTAGTTTTTTTGTTGTCTAGATAGGAGTACCAAAAGTAGGACTCCTTGATATTTGGCACTATAGTCCAAATTTAATGCTATTATCTAGGGATAAATCTAATGATTGTTCTAGATTCTCTATTATCTGCCTAGTCTATTTTGCTTGGTCTGATGTTTGGATTCTATTCTGAGTGTTCTAAAAACTACCTTTTGTACCATTAAGAGCTCTGATATCTGTGATAAAACCCCTATTTGTTTCCCCCTATTTTGAGGGTAGGAGTGAAGACCTTATAATTTTGTCCTTAGAAGAAAGATCCCTACAAAAAACTTATGCTACATAGATACATGATATAGCAATGATAAATGACAAGATATCTTGATATATAGTAATGTATTGAGATATTATTAGATCAACAAGGGTATGCCTAAATATATATAACAATGTAAAATCATGTGCAATGTATTGAACTAGAATTGAAAGTGTTAGTTGTTAGTTGTCAAGGAGGGATGAAGCATGATGTCCATCATGGGATCCAAGAAAGCAAGATAAATGCATGATATAGATCATGGCATTTGAAAACAAGGACAAATAATCAAGAAACAAGAATAAAAAGCAAGAAATATACAAGGGTGGCCAAGGTGCCAAGAAAATGAGGGACATGGGCACATGTGACTCATACTAAAAATCAAACATACAAGGCATGTTCAAATGTCACATACACATACCATAGGACAATCAAGATTGGCATGAGGGCCACAAGCACATAGAAGAGTAAAAGCAAGGGACATTGGAAAATGTCCAAAGGTACACACACATGAATAAAAGCAAAGGACATTGACAAATGTCCTAAGGCACACATAAGAGACAAGTGGGAACTAGAAATACAATCCAACAAGCTACACTAGGTAAAAAGAGAAAGCATGTAATAACTGGAAAGATAGAATAACATCTAACTAATCAAATCAAGAGTGAAAGTATGCAATACATGTTAATAAAAGACAAATTATATTTTAAGAGATACACAAGTGATATATACTAGTGAAATGTTGATATAATAATCTATGTAAGCTAGTAAATAATGTACATCAGCATGATAATCTAAATTGTGTATTGTAGGAATGACGTAACATGGAGAGTGTAGTCGTGTAGAAGATGCCCCCAGTGGGTATGTATATCAATGTGTGTCTCAAATTTAGAAGTAGAATGCCCCTCAATGGGTAGAGTGAAGTAGTCAAGGATATAGATGATACTACACACACTCAAAGAAGATCAAGTGAAGCATGGTAATGTAGATAATTTGAAAAACAATAGCATAATATATGAAATGTAAGTCCTAGCATAGTAGTACAAATGCAAAGCATGGATGATTCATACAATCAATTTTTTTTTGTGTTTTTGGATATATTTGAATGTTTTTGGATTTTGAAATGTTATATTATTTTTGTATTTTTAAAATAAGCTATGTACAGGAATGACTGAGAATAAATGATACTAATCGATGAGTCTCATATGAGACTCCCTGTCATGGTGTCTTGTATCAAACAAAGGTATCATGCATGATCATGAAGCACAATGGAATGGTTGAGATTGTGATTATGAAAGTTGTGTACATTTTAAACATTCTAAAATATTTGAAGTAGAAACTAATTGTGGGGTCCCTCTATAACTATAATAAGTGGATATAGCTATAGGGCTCTTAGGGACCCATCTAGAAGTAGGAGAAGCTCTCTAAACAAGTGCTCTATGTGTAGATGTATGATATCTCAATGACACTACTCTGGGTGTGAATATTATAGTTGGAAGCTATCTAGAATCTCAAAGTGGTGGTGTATGAACCCTCTGTACTAGTGATGGATGCCTCAACTATATCTGAATCTATATCAAAGGAAGAACTATAACTAGTGGAGAAAATGAAACTGGTGGAGAAGCTAGAACTAGTGAATACATAGGAGATGACTCTGAAGTGGGGAGTGGTAACTCATATGGAACTCCACCAACTATAATAACCTGATTATCATGAATGAATTACCCACATCTATGAACTGTAGATGGTACTACTCAAATTTTATGATTCCATGGGCGACCATGTAACATATCAAAAACTCATGCACTGGGAGCTATGGTGAAATTTGTAATCACATGTATTGGCCTAGTTTGTAGAGGAAGTACAATCTCACCCAATGAACTCTATATGTGCCCATTAAATCTACTAATAACTATATCTGTCAGAGTGATATCCTGCTCTAAATAGCCCAAATGATATAATAATGTAATGGTGCACATATTGACACTGGAACCATTATCGATGAGAACATTGTGAATAGGTTGATTATGAATATGTGCTTTGATAAAGATTGCATTATAATTTGAATTATCATCAATAATCTCTTAATCTGAGAAGGATATTGAAGGTCTATTTAAAACCATAGATTCATACACACCTATCATACCACTTAAAGGATGTGACTCAATTGAAGATGCCTCGTATGTAGATAGTGGAGGATGTGCATGGTATGTGTGGTGAACACCTGATGTGTCCCATTTATCATGTTTATAATGTTGTAAAAATGGATCTGAGAAGATTTTCAAAACTTTATCCTATGTTGGATTTTCTTGTGGAGGCTCAACTAAAGTGCCAAGATCAAGTAGGTTGTCATCTATCAAGTTATATATCTTATGTATCAAAATGATGCATTTGTTTATAGTGTGGCCTAGTGCCCTATGAAAATCACAAAATGAATGTTGGTCATATCCCCATGGAAGAGGCTTTACTGGGTCAACTTTCTGAATAGGAGGGAAAGTGATGATGCTACATTCCAATAATTTATATAAAACTTTAGCTATAGAAACTAATATATTGATAAGTACACATTGAGAAGGTGATGATAAAATAACATGCTAAAGGGGATCTAAAGCTAGATTGATTATTGGTTGATTCTAATTCTTGTTATCATTGACTTTGACCTTGTATGGGACTTTATTATTACTTTTATTTGTTACGTCTGGGATGGTTTTATACTTGAGTTTGCCCATTGAAATGAGTTTTTCTTCTCTTTCCTTTAGTGTATGACACAATTCAGTGAAGGAAGAGAATATTTTAAACATAATAGATTCACACAATGCTAGTAGAATTCTCTATTTGAAGAGATCCTATAACTCCTAATCTACCATAGGGCTAGTCATCTTAGCCAAGATGGTCTTATATCAAATCACATAGTCTATGAGATATTCATTTTATTTCTATTTTTGTTGTTCAATTTGTGTGTAAGAGACCTTATCACCAATGTTGATACTAAAATCTGATAGGAACATGTTATCTAAGCGATTGAATGCATTGACCAACTGATTCATTAGATTATAGAACCATTGTAAAGCATAATCCTTTAGGCTTCATGGAAATAACTTGGTAAGTAGCCAGTCATTTGGTACATAATCCAATCATACTACATGAAAATCTCTCAAATGCATCTCTGGATCGCCCTTGCCATAATAAAGAGTAAGCTTAGGTTGAAAAAAACCTTATGGCAAGGGTGTATAATTAATGTGACATGCCAATGGTGTATGCATAAGAGAAAAAAAATCCAAAGCCTATGTAGGTCTAGTGGCACCTTGCTCAAGATGTATCACCTTGGATTGAAGAGATATTATCTCTTGCACAAGGGTTGCCACATTAGGATATAGGGATATACTAGTTGTAACTAGTGGCATAGGGGTACGTTGGGATGTTATAAGGGGTTGTTAAGACATAGTTGCCCTCGTAGTGTCATTTTTAATTGGTTGCTCTGTAGGAATGAAAAACTCAAATTGTTTAGCCTTTTTGATTTCCATGAGAGATTATAATATAAGAGTATGATCTTGAGTTTGTTCCATGAGTCTTTCTCTAAAACTTTTGAGGATCAAATCTTTATTGAGTACAACTTAATTATCAACAATGGGTGGAAGTGGATTAGTAGTCCAATGTGGTGGAGCATGAGCATTGATGTGTACATCATCATTGGTATTTTCATATTGCTCATTGTTTGAATCATTTCAATTAAAATTGGTGTAATCTAGACGTGTATAATTTATAGATAGAGTCTGAAGTGGTTGTTTATCCATAGTATATGGTCGAGTTGAAGGAATTTGGGTGAATTTAGGAGGATTACCACTAAGCCTTGTACTTTATCTTGAAGGAAGAGATGCAAAGAAATTAGGTGGCATAAGGGAAACAACTTGGATAATAGTATAAATTATTAAACTAATATAATCTAAACAAAGAATTGGAATATGCATAGAAAGGATATAGAGCTCCCAAACATGTAAGGTGATACCTCAAAAAGCAAAATAAGAGCTAGTATATGAAACTATGGACTCTTTCGAAAATGTTTGTGCAAAATACAATAAATTTTTGAAATTGAAATTAAATTTTTGAGTTAAATATACAAGATAAAATTTAGTAATTTAGGGGAAAGAGATTGATTTTATGGGACCTAGTAGATGCAACTACGGTTTTGAGATTTGTTTTTTTTTTTTTAATTACTATGAATTTTTTGAAATTTGAAGTGATTTTTTATTTTAATATGCAACTAAGAATTTGGAAAATGATTGGAAAATTACTAAGAGATAGTTGATGCAACTAAGGTTTGAAATAAATTTATTTTAAAATTTACTATTGAATTTGATAATTTAAATTAAATTTATAATTTATATATGCAAGAGAAATTTAAGAATTAAGAAATTAGATATTTAATTCCTAAATAATAAATGAGTGTGAGTAGATTAACTTAGTAAATTATATGCAATAATTAAGCCATTGATGTATTTAAACAAGCTGTAATTTTACCTTTTCTAAAAATAGTAATGAGTGAGAGAAAATATGACTTAGCTTATTCTGGGTTTTTGTGGCTGAGACAGAGTCTTATACTAGAGGAACAGGACTAGAACACTATCACAAACTAATATCTAGATTTTGTTTCGTGAATGGATAGGACTGCCAATAATAAGACACCCTATTTTCTGATATTGTAGTCTTGGTCTTGTTGTTTTTGTCCAAACTACTCATATAGATATCAATTTTTTGGGTTTTGTTTGCAGCATCTGTGTGAGCCTATGTACCAAATTTTAGATCCTCACTATCAATAAAACTCTTTGTAGAGTATATTCTTTGTGTGTTTGTGTCTTTTATGCAATTAAATGGAATTTTTTCAAATAGGGAAAAGGGGTTAGTGTGTAAAGGATACATTATATGCATTTCACACCCCATATGTAGGTACACTACCTACATACCAATACTCTAAGGAGGGATCAATCTATATGTAGTTCTCCCATTGAAGTGCTTGGTGCAACAGTGTGATGAAAATGCAAGTAAATGCAAAATTGGGTGTACTTGGAATGACTAGGGACTAGTGTAAAGGTTTGAATAAGCTTTTAATCTTTTTGGATGGTTGTATGTAGAGAATAGGAAAAAGTTCTTAAGTAATCTTGCTTGTATTATTTCTTCTCTCTTGTAAATGAGTGCCAACCCTTCTAAATGGACTTTGAATGGCCTTTTATAGAGGATTTAATGATCATGGATTAAATCAATTTGTGTTAGGTTGACATGAACTAGGATAAATATTAGGGAGAATATGACCATTAGAACCAAATTAGCACTTGGACAATAATGCCAAAAACAAGCCACCCTAAGTTTTAGTGTTGTTGTCCCAATTTGGGCACTATTGTCTTGAGGGTAGGATACCTGGGGGGTGGATTTATCATGGAAAGATCAGCTTGGGTTAGCAAGGGTTTAGTCTAAAAGGCTATAGATGATTGGGAAACTATGAAAACATGCCTAAGAGGGTCAAAATAGAAAGCAAAATGGACCTATGTATTGAGTGTCATTAACCATACTCAAGTTACCAAATTTCACATTTTATATGACTACAGAAACTTATAAACTAGTAATAACATGCATATGATTGAATGCATAAATTTTTTATGCCATACACATTTTAGGTTTGGGAATCTGAACCTAAGGCCTAGACCTTCACACACACAACCAAATACATTTTTTTTTTAAAACACATAAACTAACTTTATCCATACTAAATATTATGAATTTCATTCAGAGATATCATGAAAACATGACTACGAAGTTGAACATACTCTCCTCTTTATAAATATATATTTTTAGTATTTTGATTACATTAATGTGTTTATCTTAATTTATTTATAGGCATGTATTTAAATGTAACTATAATACACAACTATATATGTTTATATTTATTTATGTATCTTTCATTTCCTTCATCAAAATCAAAATCAATATAAAATAGGGTGACATACTCAGCCTAATTCTATATAAATGATTTATAAAAACTGAATTTTAATTCCTTTTAAGGTAGTGAGGAGGGTGCATGGTTGGATATCTTTTATTTGTAATTTTCAAGTTATATATGACAAATTAGGCCTAATTTTCTATACATTCAAATAATAATTTGGTGTTTTTGAATGTACATAATATTTGATTGGTAGAGCATAGTTTCCCTTTAATACCTTCTAGCAGAAAATTTGTATATTTTATGGCTCAATAATAGATGAGATTCATGTTTATAAACATTTATATAATATTATAATGTTTGATGAGTTATTTTTTTACCATTTAGAATGATATCTTTTATTCCATTATATTTCTTAACTTTTTAATTTTATCATAAGGTTTTCAATATCAATCAAAACAATAGTTTTTTAGTTAGTTAAACATAGGTTTGGGATTTGTCTTTATTAGGTAGAGGTGGGTTTGAGGTGGCCTTATATCCATTTGGAGCACAAGCAATCTGAATGCAAAAAACATGTTAAAATGGCCCCAATTTCATCACTTATTAAAGTAATTACTCAATTGGTTCAATCATAGATGTAATTTGGGTTAAACTAATCCCTATGAACATCATTGTGACTATAAATGTGATTTGGGGCTTAATGAACCATAATTTAATAATTTATTAAGTAAATAATGAAATCAATAACTAAATTGGTGTTAACTAAGCACCAAGTTACACCACATGATCCTAATTAAGTTCATGTAGCTTAAATTTACCCAAGTTACATTCATGATTGAATAATTATAGAATTTGATCAATCATTGATAAAATTATAACCAATTGAGCACCAAATCATTTCATGTACATACAAATATGTTCATGGTGGTCTAATTGGCTCAAATGAGGTCCCTAATGAACAATTCAAGTAATTGATTCTACGAGTGATCAAATCTAGGGCATTTGATGCCCAAATGGAATTTTAAAGTTTTAATAAAGTCCATAATGAACAAATTCACCCAAAATTGATCTATGATTGAACTCATTAAATAATTGATTGAATAAGAGATGTAATTGGGCCCAATTGAACCTTTGAATGACACCACATGGTTCTAATTATGTTCACAAGATGTAAGTTATCCCAAATTATGTCTTTAATTGACCTAATCGAATAATTGGTTCAATAAATGTAATGGAATTGAGGCCAATTTAGCCTCATATGACATCACATATTTATAATTACTTTCAAATTGAACCAAGTTATTTTTCTAATGGAATCAATCAAGTAATTGGTTGAATCAATGAAAAAATTAAGTTCAATTAAACCCAAAATCACATGGTATAAAATTTTGATTAGGTTTGACATGCCCATTTTCCTCTAAATTATGTTCTTAATTTAACCAATCAGTTAATTGGTTTAATCAATTATTAATTTGGGTCCAATTGAGATTTAAATCACTTTGTATAGTTTATACTAGATTTACAACACACAAAATATACTCCTAATTAAATAAATAAATAAATTATGTTAATCAGTGATGAAATTATAGCCAGTTAAATGTAAAATCATATCATATAGTTGAAATTATGTTCATGGGGATGAAATTGACAACAATTCCATTCCTTAAAATTGATTGAGTAATTTGTCCAATCAAAATGATAAAAATGGCATTAATTGAGTCCCAAATCATATTTTCTTAGTTGCAATTATACTCACATGGATTAAAGCATTAAAAAATATATATTTTATTGAACCAATCAAATAATTGGTTTAATAAGTGGTAAAATTGAGGGAAATTGAGCCCCAAATCATATATTATCATGATTAGGTTGACAAAGATCAAACTAGCCAAACTTATGTCTCTAATTGAGACAAATGAGTGATTGGTTCAATCAATGATGAAGTTGGGGATAATTGATCCAAAATCACACTGTATATATGTAATTAGATTCAAAAGGATAATTCTTTTCAATATTACATCCTTGATTGAACCAAACGCATAATGGGTATAATTAGTGATGGCATTGGAGGAAATTGAGCCCCAATTCACATTGTATAGTTATAGATAGGTTCATATGGATCAAATCAGCCAAAATTATGTTTGTGATCAAAGTAATTGAGTAATTGGTTCAAACACAAACTCAATTTATACTAAGTGATACCCAAAATATGCCATATAGGTTCACAGGAGAATTCGTAAATTAATATCATGAACAACTCTCATTATTCATGGGAGATGCGATGTTTTTAAACCTTTATTTTGACATAACTGAAACTCCTACAAATATGAAAAATCAATCTAGAAGGCCTTAGAAGCTACAAAATTACTATATTTTGCCTACAACGAACACTAGTTGCAAAATTACACCTTCAAATCCTTAGGTTCAATATTGAAGTTCTAAATATGGTTATATATGGAAAAAATTATATTTAAATAATTACATTTTAAATGGTAACTCTTAGAGTTGCATGACCAAATCCAAAAGCTACATAATGTCCCTAATTTTATTATATTTATTAAAATATATTTAAAGTATAAGTTACAAAGCTATACTTATACTTAACTGTATTTTAGTAAATACACACTATGTCATTCATTTCTTTATCCTTCACAACTTGGAAACCTTGAAACTTCTAAATCAATTGTAACATGTACAAGTTTTATAAAATAAATATACATTTTATTACATATGCAGTTTCGAATTTATACATTACAAATTTGGAAATTCAAACATAAATCTTGTACCTACACACACAACCAAATTCATGTTTGCAATTAAAATGATAAAATCCAACTTCAACCATGATAAATACTATAAATATCATCTATATATTTAATGAAAATACAACTATAACACCTAACACACTATCTTCCTCCTATTTATCTATCTTTCTATTTATATTGTTTTAATCTTTATTTATTTATAAGCATAACTTTATATATTATAATTATAGATGTCTATATCTATTTAAGTATTTTTAATTAATTTATTTAAATATTTAAATATTTTTATTTTATTTATTTAAATTTAAAAAAAAAATAAGGTCACATACTAAACTCAATTTTAGATATATTATAAAAAAACTAATTTCTATTTTTTAAATTAATTAGGGGAGCACATGATAGGCTACCTATTGTATATCATAATTATGTGTAAGAGAGAGAAAAGATTGACCCAATTTTATATACATTAAGAAAACCAAAATATCATAGATATGCAACTTTGCACCTCCCCCAAACTACCTCAAATAATCAAAATTTGGTTTTTTTGAATGTATATAATATTCTATTAGTAGCGGGTAGTTGCCCCTCAATTGGGTATTTTTGAATGTATATAATATTATATTTGAAAACTTTTTAAATCTATTTCAAGGATTTTGGTATTAGTCAAATCATTTGTTTTTTAATCAGTCAAACCTGGTTTTTGAAGGGGTGACTTTTATTTTGAACAATTTGTTTGATGGTGTCATGAGGCTAGCTCGCCTAAGCTGGAAACCTAGTGTTGCTTACTCCAACCCAAATCCCTTCTTACGACAGGATTCCAGGAACTACATAGTACACCTTCAATGTTCACACACACACACACACACACACACACACACACACACACACACACACACACACACACACACACACACACACACACACACACACGATGGTATGCTTTTGTATACAAACAAATTAATATGCAAAAGATTATACATTCACTTGTAAAGAACAGGAAACTACTTTAACCATAAGAGCACTCACACAGTGCAAGAACAATTTGGGAGAAACGGGTATTTTATTTACTCTCTTCAAGACAATCCAGTCCAAAGTACAATAACAGGCTAACCAAGCCAACATACACACACCATCGAGTCAAGAACAAACGATATTGCTCGGTGACTACTCAAATGGAATACAATAGACAATCCCCTCCCAAGGTTTGGCTACTCTCTGCCTAGGACAACCCATCACTTGCTTCATGAAACCTAAACCAATAGAATTGTCTATGACACACCTATGTAAACCCAGCACAGGGAGACACCCACTACCCACTGCCCACTCTTCACATGGACTGTCCACACTTCACATGGACCAAGGCAACCAAAGGTAACTGTGACTTCACTTTCCAACACTTCGCTTAGCTCATACATGCATTCACCCAAATCACTAAACAAAGAAGGCAACCGAATCACTTGATAGCTTGTGAATGGCGTTGAGGGATGTCAAAGTAATACATCCCTTATAGACTCCCCCACTTAAAGTTGGCAACATCCTCGGCGCTGAAGACTCCACCATATGTCGCTTGGAGGAGGTCCCCTCTTCAGGCTTAAACTTGAGCCAAGGGACCAAGGCCCTTATTCCTAGCTAGGAATGCCCTCACCTTTGCCTTGTAGTTCCAAAGGGCTTCTTCCCTCTCCCAGCTTGTTGTGACTCCACTAGCCCAATGCACAAGGAATTCCCTTCTCTTTTCAATACCAAAGCCCACTGTCTTCACCTATAATATTTGCTCCAACTGCTGATACGGCTTATCCATCACGTTCATAGGAGGATGATTAGGCTAACTCCGAACTAGCTCAGCTTCATCTGTAACAAAAGGCTTCAACTAGCTCACATGAAACACTAGACGCACCTTCATGTGTTTTGGTAATAGAAGTTTGTAGGCAACCTTGCCCACCTAAGCCACTATCTCATAGGGCCCATCATACTTACGAACTAAGGATTTCACTATTCTGGGATGAGCTTTGAACACCTCAGGCTCCATCCTTAGCATAACCTTACTACCCATAAGTAACCTGGTAGCTTCCCTAAATTGATCTGCATACTTCTTCGTATGGTCTCCCCATTTCAACAACTATAATCTTGCAAGGTTAACCTGCTCTTGCCAATCCTTCAAGTATTTTGTGGCTGACAGATACCTTCTGAAGTATCTAGCAATCACCATGTGAGGCAACAAAGGTTGTTGACCCATTGCGAACTCAAATGGTGAGTACTTACTCGACTCACTCTTTTGACTATTGTAATAAAAATGTGCTATGTCCAACAAATCCGGCCAATTCGTCTAGTCACTTTGCACAAAATGGCGTAAATAACCCTCCAACACTGCATTGATCCTCTCTGTCTATCCATCAATTTCTGGATGGTATCGAGTGGACAACAAAAGCTTTTTTCCCACAAACTGAAACAACTCTTGCCAAAAGTTACTTGTAGACCGAGCATCTCTATCCAATAAGATTCTCAAGGGAATACCCCAATACTTCACCACATTTTGAAATAAATACCTTGCTGACTCCTTTATGCCACAAGGTTGCTTACATGAGATGAAGGTGGCATACATGGAAAATCTATCCAAAATCACCATGATGCTAGAATTTCCATTCACACTAGGTAAGTTGGTGATAAAATCCATACTCACACTTGCCCAATGTTGTACGAGAACAGGCAATGGTTGGAGAAGCCCTCTTGACAATTGGTGCTCAGACTTGTCTTACTGACAGATTAAGAAAGAATGAACAAACTCGTCTACATCCATACTCATCTTTGGCCAAAAGAAGCCCCTTTCTAAAAGTGTCGTAGTGCATTTCTACCCAAGGTGGCCTACCCACAAAGAATCGTGACACTCCTTGATCAAATATTTACGCAAGCTACCCCACTTCAGAACATAAACTTGACTCTCGGCAAACCACAACATCCCATCTAAAATGTTGAATCTATTCTTCTTGCCCAGTTGAGTCTATCCCTCCATGGTCTCTACCAATGCCACAACTTGAGGATCCTGAACCAAACCATCATGGATCTTCTCCATCAACTCCCCTATCAGTTCTACCTTACTCTATCCTTGAGTAAAACCTGGACTAGCTGATGCTATTGTAATGACCACCAACTACTGCATTCTACTGAGTGCATCTATGACCACATTCTCTTTGCCCACCATATGCACAATTTCCATATCAAACTTAGCCAAAAAGTCATGCCATCTTGCCTGCTTTGGTGTTAACTTGCTCTGAGTCAGAAAGAAATAATTTGACACATTGTCTATCTTGATGATGAAGTGTGAACCCAATAAGTAGTGCCTCCACCTTCTCAAACAATCTACCATAGTGGTCATCTCTTTCTCATGAACCGGATATCTCCTTTCTGCATCCTTGAGTTTCCTCAACTCAAACACAACCAGATGTTTATCTTGGATGAACACCCCACCAATGGCAAAATCAGATGCATCTGTATGCACCTTAAAAAGTTTATTGAAGTCCACCAAGGATAGAATAGGCTCTGTACTCAGCTTCTTCTTCAAAAGCTCAAATGCCCCCTGACACTTATCGGACCACACCCACTTCACTTCCTTCTTCAGCAACTCGGTCAACGGACTCACAAGCTTCGAATATCAACTAACAAACCTTTTGTAGTAGTTCACCAAACCCAAAAACTGACGCACTCCATGTACATCTCTAGGCGGCTCCCAATCCTTGATTGTTTCAAGTTTCCTTGGGTCTGGCCTAATCTTGCCTTTCCTAGTCACATGCCCAAGGAAGTGAACTTATTCTTGGGCAAAGGAACACTTTTCCTTCTTCACATACAAGTCATGCTCTCTCAGTAGCTTAAACACTTCTACAAGATGCGCCCTGTGTTCTTCCTGGTTCTTGGAAAACACTAAGATGTCATCAAGGTAGACAACCACACAACTGTCCAAAAGGGACCTGAACACATTATTCATGAGCATGCAAAATGACGTTGGTGCATTGCATAACCCAAAGGGCATCACAGGAAAATCATATGACCCATATCTGGTGATGATTGTCATCTTTTCTTCATCTTCTGGAGCAATTCTGACCTGATAGTATCCCAAGCTCAAGTCCAACTTTGTGAAGATTTTTGCCCCTGATAGGTGATCGAAGCAATCCTCGATTAGGGGTAGAGGATACCGGTTCTTGATGGTCAACTTGTTCAAGGATTTGTAATCCACACAAAGCCTAAGTGACCCATCAACCATCCTCTAAAATAGTACTGGTGCTCCATACAGGGAGCACAATGAACAAAGATACCCCACAGTCAGTAACTCTTCTAACTACGTTTTCAACTGAACCATCTCAGGCCCAGATAACCTATATGGAGCCCTTGTTGGAGGACTCCCACCTGGCACCAACTCAATGCGATGGTCAATGGCTCTTCTTTGTGGAAAATAATGTGGTAACTGGTTGGGCATATGATCTTGGTACTCATGAAGAACCTTCTTCACTTCAGTTGGAATAGGGACCTATTGCCCCTCCTCATCATCCCAACCACCAAGCGTTGTCAAGAACATGGGTTCTGCCTTGTTCCTTGCATCTTTATGCATACTCATCACTGAACACACCTGGATCTTCCCTACTATGTCCTCTACACTATCTTCACCATGCACGTTGGCTTCAGATCTAACATACATAGAGTTTCCAGATGTGGAAAGATTGCCACTTTACCCTTTCAGATAAACTCTTATCCCAGTACTAAGTCGAAATCATCCATATTGATCATGGACATATCCAACATTCCCATCCACTCCCTGACTTTGACATCCACACCCCATGTAGAACCGAGAGTAGATTGAGTTGGAGAGTTCACTGCCTTAAACCTTCATGTACCTCAAGAGGACTGGAGGCCAAGCTCTTTAGCTTTCCATATTGTAATATAGTTGTGGGTCGCACTCATGTCCAGTAGTGTCATGATGATCTTTCCCTTGATTAACAATTCCACAAAATTCAACCCATGCAGATTACTATCCCCAATCAGAGTTATGGACTCAAGCTTTTCCATAGCGTTGATCCTCGTGAGCATACACATTATTTTCTCACCTTGTTCATCTAGCTGCTACACCGATTGAACTACTACCACCCTCGGCCATTCAGGGCAATCTCTTTTGTAATGATCCCCACTACATGTTCAACACTTCAACCAAGCCTTACCATCCAATTCTCCATTCTCATCACCTTTAGATGTGTTACTGGACCTTTGAGACCTGATGGATGATTGCTGAGTAGTCTTCCCTCCCTAGTTTCCACTTGACTTCCCCAAAAACTTACTCTAGCTCTTCTCAACACTCTTTCCCTTCAGAGTATTATAGCTCTGGGTGTGCTTGGATGAAGACTCTTCCATAAAATCGAAGAGTCAATCTGCTATGGCAATTGCTTCACTGACTTCTGACACATCATGAAGACGGAGCTCAACCTTAGCCCATGACTGAAGACCATTCGTAAACTGAAACAACCTATCTGCTTCAGACATATCCTTTATCTCCAACATTAGGATCTGGAAAGACTTGATGTACTCCCTCATCTTTCCCGTCTGCTTCAGCTGATTCAACTTGATCCTAGCCAACCATGCCGCATTCCCTGGTCTGAAGTGATCCCCAATGGCTTTCTTCAGTTCCACCTAGGAATCCATCCGCTTTGTGGACCTTCCTGATGCGATGTCATTCACCAAGGTTCTATACCAAACCTTTGCAGTACGCATAAGATACCTTGTCGTAGCATGCACCTCCTGTGCATCTGACACTCCTCCCAAACATGTCAGGTACTCCTCCATGTCCCAGAAGAAATTCTCCAAAAGACAGTCATCTCACGCACCATCGTAACATTCTGGTTCCTTCAACTTAGGGAGTTTCGAAAGAGTTGGAGAGCTGGACCCAAGCACTCTCGTAAGACTCAGTATCACCGCCTGACACATAGTCACCTCATCTTGTAACTTAGCCTGAGACACACCACTTTCCTCCAACCTTTCCGTCAATATCTTGACCGTTTGATCCATGGTTTCCACTTTCTCCTCGACCTCCATAAACCTCGGGCCTACCACAACATCCCACTCTTGGAACTGGGCATTCACTTGCTCGGCAAATTTTTTATCCAATTCAGACCTACTCTTGCTCTTGTGCTGATCTCCACCACATTCACCTTTGTCCTTCTCCTTGCCTCTACTAGCTATAGACTTCCACTGAACTTCGAACGGTTCTCCTGCCATGCTGACTCAGACTCACAAGACTGACCCAACACGAGAAGAGTGGACGACACACAACAAGACCTATAAACTAGGCAAACACAATCATAAGACACAAATTTGTGCTTTGTTACCAACTGTCATGGGGCCAACTCACCTACGCTGGAAACCCAGTGTGGCACCGCTTGCTCCAACCCGAATCCTTCCTTGCGACAGGATTCTAGGAACTACAGAATACGACTTCAGTGTTCACCTGCACAAAACACACACACAAACGATGGTATGCTTTTGTATACAAACGGATTAATATGTGGAAGCTTATACATTCACTTGCAAAGAATAGAAAACTACTCTAACCATAAGAGCATTCACATAGTGCAAGAACAATCTAGGAGAAACATGTATTTTATTTACTATCTTCAGGGCAATATGGTCTAAAGCACAATAACAGGGTAACCAAGCCAACATACACACACCATTGAGTCGGGCACAACCAATATTGCTTGGCGACTACTCAAATGGAATACAACAAAGAATCCCCTCCCAAGGTTTGGCTACTCTTTGCTTAGGACTACCCAGCCCTTGCTTCACGAAACCTAAACCAACAGAACTGTCTATGACACACCTGTGCAAACCCAGCACAGGGAGACGCCCACTGCCCACTGCCCACTGTTCACATGGACTGTCCATTCTTCACATGGACCAAGGCAACCCAAGGCAACTGTGACTTCACTTTCCAACACTTCGCTTAGCTCAGATTTGCGTTCACCCAAATCACTAAACAAAGAAGGCAACCAAATTGCTTGATAGCTTGTGAACGGCATTGAGGGATGCCGAAGTCATACATCCCTTATAGATGGCATGTGGCCTCGTCTCTTTCAGCGTATAAATCGATTTCCAAAAGGAATCTGAACGATAAAAGTGTGAATACAATCACCTTCATAATTTTGGTAGGCATGTGAATCGACGTGGGGTCTCTCCTCTATTCTACCTACTTTTTTCTGCGTCAGTTTCTGTTTTCTAACGTCAAGCGTCTGTGATGGAGAGAAAAAACAAACAGAAGTTGTCAATTATTGATTGGCTTTTGAAACATAAATCCTTGGTGGTTCAGCTGTCTCATCTGTAATCACATCTTTTGATAACTTTCTCTCCAAGCACTCGCACGACAGTCGTATTAGACTTCCTACTTTTCCTATTCGTATACGATTGCCTAACCTATTTAGGTCGGATTCGTTGACCAATGCCCAAACAATCTTTTGTTCAATTGGGAAAGCTATTGGCGTTGGTCGACAAGTAAAAGTGGGTTATAAGTATTTATCAGTCAATAAATTATGTGAGTTTAAGATTTTTTATTTATTTAACAATTATTTATTTAAATTTGTTATAGTTGATGTATTTATTAATTTTTATGGTTTTTATTTTGTGTTTTATTTTTTAATTTGTCACCCTATTTCACATTGATGAAGTTTTCTTTCGGTTTTAATTTATATAATTTTTGTTTAGTTTTTATTTTTCTGATCATTAGATGTTAATTTAGACACCAATAAAATCATAATTTGATATTAATTTGTTTATAAATATAATGTCTAAAAGCTATTTATAATAAATACAAGAAGCATTTTATAAAAGAATTATTGATCAAGGAGTTTAAAAAAAGTTAAGAAATCAATAGAAAATTAATTGAAATACACAAGTTTTTATTACACATGTATTACACAATGTTATGTTTTTAATATGTTGGAACTATTTCAATTATTCAAATTTTTTGTCTACAATATTATCATATCTAAAATTGTAAATAATATCAATATAATTTTATTATTTACTAATTTTTAACAATTCTCAAAATATATATATATTTTTTAAAATTTCTAAATATTACAAATTGATTTAAAAAAAAGAAAATTATTTTATAAATAATTAAAATTAAATTGTATAAAATTACATGATTTTTTTTAAAAAAAATATTAAAACCAAATCAATACGATCCTCAAACTATTATAAATTTGTCTCACTTTATTTAGTGTCTCAATACTATATACACTATAAAGAAAGTAAATGACAATTTCAATTGACTTCTCAATTCATCTTCAAATTTTTTAGTCAAACCTCTATCACTTCTAAACCCGTATTTCCATTCTCAAATCCTCACAACAATTGTTAAATAACAAGATAAATAGATATACTTCGAAACTTTGTATATCACATGCTTCTAATTTTAAAATTAATTTGTATGACTTCACCACAAATGCATTCATCGATTCACTGCTCCGCCATTCATTACATGTGTTTAGTTTATATTTGATGAAAGAATCTTTGAAATTTATGACAACAATTATTCACTCCCCCCGACGATAACATCAAATCCTTTATATATTTTATACAAATATTTCAAACTTACGTCTTTTATAACCTTTCAATAATCTACTATGCCTATAGTTTTCGAACTCTTACGCAGTATTTTTTCTTTTTTTCCCTTTTCCTTATTTTAAAAATGAAGGCATGGGAGTAAAGAAAAACTATTTTAAATGTGCTTTTATATTCAAATAAAAACTATATAATGACTAGTCTTTGTCATCGTTTTTTATTTAGTATTATAGAAGTTTACTAAATTTTTTTTTATGGTTATAGAATAAATAGATTTGATGAATTCATAATTAATTTAGTTAAATTTTTGAAAAAAATTGCGTAAATATTTTTAAACTTTGTTATTTTGGATCATCAAATATGATCATGTTAATGTGAGTTTTATGTACATCTTATAAACTTTATGAGGTAGCCTCTAATGTTTCAGGATCTATGAAAGAAATTTATTGTGGGATATTTAGTTTTGTACACAACATTTTGGTGGAATAGTGGTAAGTGAAGCAGTTTGTTTACTACAGATAGGTCAGCTATGAATGAATTTAAGTCTACTTGAAATGGGTGGAGTGATAATGGATCTATAACATATAGTGGGTACGACTAAAAAAAACTCAAAAAATAGGGAAAAGTAGGACAGAAAAGGGTGGCTTGTGGACCACACCAGATGAAACTTTTCTAGGCTAACATTTGAATTAAATGTTGGATGAGAAATCAACAACTAATATTTGTCGTAGACTACTATAACACACCAACAATCAAACATATTTAGGATTCAAAGGGAACCAAAACACAACAAACTCAAACACATAAAATCAAACGTTGTTGCATTTATTACATTGCATTAACACATTTATAAACGTTGATTATGATTCATATGCAAAAGACATTAATATCAATAATAACTCAATATGAATAACTATATATTAAAAGAGAACTCATGCATAGCCCAAAAAAAAAGAAATTGAAATTATAAAAATACTTATATAATCCAAAATTTTGGAGAAATAATCAAGATTTTCACATTGACAACAATTGCAGAACTTTCATCAGAATTTTTTATTAATTTCAATAGAAAAAATACTCTTCCCTTTTGGACTAGGAAGATACAAGTATATATAATTTTGAGATGGGGAAGGCCTCATATCTTAAACGAGTTCTAAAAATACATGTCCAAAATAACACTATATGTTAATCTCATACAAAGTATGCATGTATAATAATGATTACTCAAAATAGAGTTCTTCATCTAAATACAATATACACATGCTTAATAAATTAAGAAATAGCAGTTCCATATATATATATATATATATATATATATATATATATATATATATATATATATATATATATAAGGTGTTGATGTAGTACTAATAAAAAAAGAAATCTATAACATAGCCGAACATAGAGGAACTAGAGTTGTAACTTGTGCAACTAAAATGGGTACTAGAGCTATAGCTATGTTACAAGTGGTCACCAATGTAGTTGTGGGGGCCTAATTTGAGTCTACATTGGTGTATATTTGGGAAGCTAAGCACTTTGAGTTGGAGTAGGCATGACCCCTACTACTGATGTTTTCTTGGTGGCTTCCATTTGTAGATAAAGTACATGGATTGCTTGGAAGTCAATGTCTATGGTTTCAAAATGAAAACAAAGCTCGTTTGAAAAATTGAGGAATATTTTCTATCAATTTAGTATGTGTTCCAAATACAACTCTAACTTTAACATGTAGTGCCTCAGTTCCTATGTTTTTATCTCTTGTAAAATTCACTAGTTACATTATTTATCATTGGCCCTATAAATAGTTCCCTCAACATCCACTTTAAAGTTTTCAAGAGTTGCTCATATAAGGTTTTCAATAATGGGTTTATGCACCAATTTCCCATATGGAGTGTGTGCATACATGAGTAATCTTAAATTTGTCAGGTTATAGATTGCTTATCTTTCATGATTTTATCATATATGTCCCTAATTCTAGATAAAATGAATGCAAAGGTCGAGATCACACGATATAAATCTTGTGTACACCATAATATTTTTGAAGTAAAATGAAATCACTCAAAGATAATATTGTCATAGAAAAAAAGTAAATGGAAAAAAACCCAATCTTTCATTAAGTTGAAAATATCTCAAATGAGAAGAATATATATAGGAAAGTAAGCAACTCCTCCACAAAAGGTGGTCAATATACCCCAAAATAAATAAGTCCATCCTCCACAAAAATTGGTCAATAGGGTCAAGAATAGATAAGTAACTCCCATACCCAGAATATCTAGTCAAGGGAGTTACTTCTTAGTCTCCCAATCAACCTACACACATAAACAAGTTTCTCTATAAAAGTAGAAAAACCCAAAATGAGGGAAAAATCCCGTAATAAATAAATATGAGAAAATAGAAAACCCCTACTCTAACACCCCCTATAAACACAACTTAGGTGGGTAGTGTAAAAACTAAATAGGTCCCAAAAATCAGGCTTGATCAGGTAACTATGTACAAATAAATATCTCATAAAGAAGATGAAAGGAAAAAAATCATATTAAAAAATCCCCCCCCCAAAAGAGAGATAGAAGAAAAGAAGAAGTTAGAAGCCCCCCTGAAGATGGTGTTGCTACTGATATAGACTACACCACAAAAAGAACTCGTAGATGAATCAACATTCTCTTACTAAAGGGTTTAGTAAATATATATGTAACCTACTCCAAAGACTGATAAAATCTCAAGTCAATGACCTAACTATGAATAAGCTTCCAAATAAAATACATGTACATCTCAATGTGCTTGGTCTCTAAATGTTGAACTAGATTCCTACATATCTATATAGTACATTGGTTGTCATAATAGATAGTGGTGGGATACCTGAATGGAATGCCAAAATCAGATAGAGTCTTCTGAAGTCAAATAGCCTCAGTAATTGCATTAACAACTCCCTTATTCTTTGACTCTATGGATGATATAGTAATAACATTTTGCTTCTTTTTAGACCAATTGATAGGACCATAATCCAAATAAAACCTATAACTTGAAGTGGAATTGTAATTATGTGTATCACATACCTAATATGAATCTATAATACAAACCAAGTTAACCTTTATGTCAAATGTGTAATGAATCACAAATCTATAAGAGCCTTGAATGTAGTGCAAGGTCCTCTTAGGTTCTTTCTAGTGCAACTCATGGGGATCCTACATGAATTTGCAGAGAAGTCCCACAACATATAAAATATTGGGCCTGGTATGAGTAATATAAATAAGGTTGACAACAAGTTGTTGATTCCAAGTGGCATAGACCAAAATTGTATAGCAATCAACCTCAATCTTGACTCCTAATAGAAAGGGAGTTAGAAATGGCTTAAAATCATCCATGCAAAATTGAGCCAAAAGAGAAATTACATACTTGGGTTATGCAAGTGAAATCCTTGAATCAAACCATGAAATCTTGAAACTAAGAAAGTAATCCAGAAGATCCAAGTATGGCATGTCAAATATATCATGTACAGTTATCTTCACCACTATAAGAGATGATGAATAACACCCAATGATAAAAATATCATCAACATGAAGGACAAGTATTATTAAAGAATCATCCTACAATAATAAGTATACATTAGGGTTTGGATGACACCCAGTAAAACCTAAAGTAAGGTAGAAATAATCCATCTTGGCGTACCAAGCCTGAAGGGCATGTTTGAGGCCATAGCTAGATTTTCTATGTTTTTAAATTAAGTACGAATCCTAAACAAACCCAAGGGGCTGATCTATGTAGATCTACTCTTTAAGGTCTCCATGAATAAAGGCACTCTTCACATCCATCTAGTTCACATCCAAACCATGTGTTTTGGTAATATCTAGTGTGAGTTAGATCAAAGTCAACTTTACAATAGGTGAAAAGGTCTCTCAATAGTCAATGCTAGCTACCTATAAAAAACCTTTGTAACCAATCATGTTTTATACTTATCAACTAACCCATCTGCTATAAACTTGGTCTAATAAATCCACCTACATCAAACCATCTTACTTCCCTTAGGAAGTGAAGTCAAATCTAAAGTGTGATTTTTGATTAAAGAACAATAGTATTCCTACATAAAACTATCCCACTCAAGTATGCTTGAAGCTTTTTGAAATGTTTGTGGATCTGAAATTAAAGCAAAGAAAGCATGTGGATCACTTTGATAATTTGCTCAAGTATGTATGCCATATTTTAGATTCCCTACCCAAGTGCCCTCACTCTGAAGTGTCTACCTAGCCTAAAAAGGCTTGAATGTAAGTGAGTCAGGTGATGACTCCTCATCCTCTAAAACATGACTAGAGCTGGATGTGAATAACTCCTCATCATTATCTTTGCTATCATAAATGAAATAATAAGAAGATCATGGATCAGGAACCTACTCTAGAATATTTGAGTCAAAATAAGAATCATCAAGTCTAAATGAATTTAATGAAAGAGAAGAAGTGTTGAGTGTTGAGTCTTTGGGGCTTTATTGAAATTTAACACTTCTCTCTATGAAAAACTCATATGTGGTTTGATGTATACGGTGGCACCCATTAACACCATGTGGATAACCTATAAATACGCAATTCTTGGACTAAGGTTCTATAGATTTATGTGTGTTCTTCAGTATACATATCTATAGTCATATAAAATGAAAAAAAATGGTAAGTTGAGTATGGATAATGACACCCAACCCATAGGTCCCTCTTGCTTGATTTCATGACCCTCTTAAGCTTATTTTCACTGATTCATAGTCATCTATAGCCTTCCAGACTTGGTCCCAATCAAGCCAGACTCATCTTTCCATGACTAATCCATCCCCTTAGGTCCCATCTAATAATGATAATTTTGATACACTAGGACTATAGCAGAAATGCCACTCATATTCACTTTTGACACTATTTTCTAAGTATATTTATGGCCTAATGGTCAATTCCTTTTGGTTCTCCATCCTTATCCTTGTTAGCGTATCATGAGCACATTCAACACATGACCAATAAATCCTTATAAAATTCCATTCAAAAATCATTTGGAAAAGGTTGGCAACTATCACTAAGAAAGAAAGATTACAAGCAAGACCATTGAATCAATCTTTCATATTCTCTGCATATAGCCAGCCAATACACTTACCAGCTTATTAAAATTCCTACACCAGTCTATAACCATCTCAAATACATCAAGTTTAGCATTTTGTATATTTATACACTCAATTGTGCAAAGCACATCAAGTGGGAGAACTACATATGGCTTGATCCCTCTTTGGAGTATTAGTATGTAGGCAGCGTATCCACACATGGGGTGCGAAGCACGTCTAATGTATCTTACACACACTAACACCACCCCCCACCCCACCCCCCTGCCCCGCTTACTCAAAATTGGTCACATCACAATGGAAGATAGGGTTTGAAGAAATAATTTACTCTACAATGATCTCTATAGAATTTTAGCTATCAAAACATTAGAAATAGGGTCACATAGACTTGTCAAAAATAACCTAGAAAGCTCAAATCCTTAGGACAATAGTGGTAGAGATGGACTACAGTGTTTGTGCTTCTCCTATCTAATTTTGATGCTCTTGTCCAATTAGAAAATGAAGTATAGATCTTAGTTTTTGATAGTGTCCCAATCGTGCACAATCAATATTAGTCTCTATCTTAGTTGAGTCAACACAGTTTTAATCTAAGTCATATTTCTCTTTACTCATTTGCTATTTTTAGAAATCCTAAACAACAATCAAACTTAATAAATTAGTAGGCTAATTATAGCATAATTACTGATCAATTTTACTACTCAGATCATTGAGGATGATATAGATTATCATGCACTCTTTATTAGAGATCACATTCATAATCATCCTATTTATAGTGTTCTTATAGATAATGGATCTAGTTTGAACATGTGCACTATGACATTATTGTAGCATTTAGGATATTTAGATCAAGATATTACCCTAACAAACATAGTGATCAATGGATTTAGTGGGCGCATAAAAAGTTCATTAGATGAGATTGTACCTCCTTTATAGGTTGGTCCAATGCATATGGCCATAACATTTACTATTGTTCCTAGTGTAGGAGTTTTTTAAATATTACTTGGTCAATCATGGAATCAAAAATTTCAAGTAGTACCTTTTATAATTCACAAATGCATGAAATTCATTCAAACTAATCAGATTGTTATAGTTGGTGGAGTTCTATATGAGTTTCCACTCCCCACTTTAGAGCCATATTCTATAGTATTATCATCAATTTTAGTTCAACTTCTAGTTCCAATTTCTCTACTAGTTATAGTTCCTCCTCTGCTTCTGATTCAACCACAGTTTAGGCATCCATCACTATGACAAAGAGTTTATACACATCCATAGTTTTAGGATTCTAGATAGCTTCTAGCTATAGTGTCTACACTTTGGGTAATATCATTGAGATCTCATGCATTTACTCACAAAGCACATGTTCAGAGAGATTCTCCTACTACTAGATGGGTCCATAAGGGCCCTAAAATTGCATCCACTTCTCAGAGTCATAGGGGGACCCCACATTTGGTTTCTACCTAAGATATTTTAGATCATTTACAACATATATAGATTTTAAAGCCACAATCTCAACACTTCCATTATGTTTCATGATCACGCACAATTCCTCTCCTTGATACAGGGCACCATGATAGGAAGTCTCCCATAAGACTCATCAGTCAGTATCATCCTTTCCCTACTTACCTATACATAGTCTCTTATGATTGATTCTACATATATTATACTAAAAATATTTCAAGTTTATGCATTATCCATGCTTTACATTTCTACTATCATGATAGACTTACATTTATTGATCTATGCTATTATTTGTTAATTATCTACATTACCATGCTTCAGTTGATCTTATTTGAGTGTGTATAGTGGCATACACCTCCTTGATTGGCTTAATCTACCCATTGAAGGGGAATCCTACTTCTATATTCTAGACACACATTGATATATATACCCACTAGGGGCATCTTCTACATGACTACACCATCCAAGTTATGTCATTCATACACCACACACTCTAGTTATCATGTTAATTTACATTACTTACTTGATTACATAGATTAATTTATTGACAGTCATTAATATATAGCACTTGTGTATTTATTAGCATATACCTAGTCTTGTACTACATATGTCTATGCATGCATTCACCTTTTGCTTTGATTAGTTAGATGCATTTATAATTCATATTTCTCACATATTTTCCTTTCTTGCTTAGCATTAGCTTGATGTGATTGCATTTCTCAATCCCTATTTTTCTCATGTATGTGTCTTAGGACATTTGCCAATCTCCTTGCTTCTATTCATGTGTGTGCCTTAGGACATTTGTCAATGTCCTTTCCCTATAATCTTCTATGTGATTGTGGCTTTCATGACAACTTTTCTTATTTCAATTGTATGTGTATGTGGCATTTGAACATGCCTTCTATGATTGATTTTTAGTTTGAGTGACATGTGCCCATGTGCCTTATTTGCTTGGCCCCTTGGCCACTATTGTATGCTTCTTGCCTTGTGTGCTTGTTGTTTGTTACTTCTATTTGTTTGCAATGCCATGATTCATATCATGCACTATCTTGATTTCTTAGATGTCATAATGGACATCATGATATATCCCTCCAACTAACAACTAATAAATAACTAAACTTCTAGTTATAGTTCAGTACTTTACACATGTTATTAAATATGTATATCTATCTAGGCATACCCATGTTGATCTAACAATCTCTCAATACAACCCATGTTATATCTTGATATATCTTGTCGATTATCATTGCTATATCATGAATCTATATAACATAACCTACTCATAGGGATCTTTATTTTATGGAAGTCATTATAGGGTCTTCATTCCTACTCTTATAAGAGGAAGTAAAAAAGATGGGTTTTGTCACAGAAATCAGAGCTCCTAATGGTTAAAAAAGCAACATTCAAAACACCCAGAACAATAACTAGACATCAAACCAGATAGAACAGACCAGGTAGATAGTCAAGAATCTAGAACATTTATCAGATTTGGCCCTAGATAATAGTGCCCAACCTGGACTATAATTCTAGTGTCACTAGTGTCCACTTTTATGCTCTTGTCTAAATAGCGAAAGAACTAGATTTTCCAGAAATAGATATAAAGGTAAGTTTAGATATAGTTTTGTCACCTATAGTTCATACTAGATTCATTAGTTTCAATACAATTTTTCTTCAAAAATTTAGATATAGTGGGTATCATGCATGACATGATGTCTCTTGCTTCTAGTTTTAGATAGGGTAGTTGGTACAACTTTTAGATCAGAATCCATGTTTTAGACACCAATGATTAGGGCCAATGTGCATGGCACATTTGTTTTCTTTTTTTTTGAGTTTAGTACTACCTATGCATTCTTAGCAATTGTGTGCCTTATTCCATTAGTAGCTGGTTGGCATCATTTTGGAATGGATTTCATACAATCCTAACTTTTTGAGTTTATAAGTGGCTTTCATATAAGCCTGTTGATCTAGTTTCAAAGTGGCTTTCATACAAGCCTAATCTCCATTTTTTGCAGTGGCCAAGAGTGGCTTGGTTTTTAGCATACATTCATCTATCCAAGCTAATATTGTTAGATCACAATACATTCATAGGATTCAGGAGCCATCTCATATAACAAACATTCTATATCGATATTAGTTTATGGCTTCACTTCATGGGGAAATGATAGAACCAAAGGACTTACTAGCCTTTATGTTCTTGAGCCACCTATCGAGAGGGATTGGACACATAGTCCAATCATAGATCATCACACGTAGGATAATATATTTTTATTTAGTAGGCAATGATGGAGCCAAAATGATATTCTTTTCATTCTTGGGCCACTTCTAGGGAATTAAGCACTCAGCTTCATTCATGATATTACTCTTGGTTTAACACACATCTAGCATTACCTAGCACATCCAACATCACTCAGTAGAAAAATAAGTTTTGTATTGGTTTGCATACTTAGTGAGGTGTATTCATTCCTTTATCTTCCTCTCTCTCTCTTACCTAGCTTTGTATGTTGTTATTTTAGATATAGCATATCTAGTAAGAGTTGATGTAGTATTTATTTTCACTTGTATATTTACACTTCATAGTGTGATCTCTCTATGCACATCCAACATCACACAGCTTCATGAGACTCACCCTTGTAGGTATGTTCAAGTACGCTTTATATTTTTCCTTTATCCTAGTATTTTACTTTGTTGTATCACTAAAATAAAGGGGGGAATTATAGTCATATAAAATGAAAAAAGTGGAAAATTGAGCATGGCTAATGAAATCCAACCCATAGATCCCTCTTTCTCACTATTATGACCCTTTTAGGCTTATTTTCACTAATTCTTAGTCATCTGTAGCCTTCCAGACATGGTCTCAATTGAGTCAGACTCCTCTTTCTATGATTGATCCATCCCTCTAGGTCTTGTCTACTCAGGACAATAGTACCACACTATGACTATAGTGCCAATGCCACTCCTACCCACTTTCTATGATGTTATCCAAATCCATTTTTGGCCCCAATTGTCAATTCCTTCTAGTAACCCATCCTTATATTTTTTGGCCTATTGTGAGCACATTAAACCCATGACAAATGTATCCCTATATAATCCCATTCAAAAATCATTTAGAAAAGGTTAGCAACTGTCACTAAGCAAACAAGAATACAAGCAAGACCATTTAATCGATATTCTCTATTCTATGCATATAGCAAGCCAATACACTTAAAAGATTATTTAAATTCTTACACCAGTCCCTATCCATCTCAAGTAGATCCAATTTAGCATTCTACATATTCATACACTCAATTTCATAAAGCACATCAAGTACGAGAACTACATATGGCTTGATCCATCTTCAAAGAATTGGTATGTAGGCAATGTTCCCACACATGGGGTGTGAAGCACATCCACTTTATCTTACACACACTAACCCCCCTTCTTACTCAAAATTGGCCAAATCATAATGGAATATAGGGTTTGAAGAAATAATATATTTTACAAGGAGCTGTATAGACTTCTAGTTGCCAAAACTTCATAAACAGGGTCACACATACCTACTAAACAAAACCCAAAAAGCTCAAATCCTTACGACAACAACAACAGAGGTGGAATACAATGTCGATGCCACTCTTGTCCAATTATGGTGCTCCTATCTAATGATAAAATGAAGTCTAGATCTCAGTTTGTGATAGTGTCCTAGTCCTATACAATCAATATTAGCCTCTGTATCAGTTAGGTCAACACAATTTTAAGCTAACTCATATTTATTTTTACTCATTTGTTATTTTTAGAAAGTCTAGATAACAATAAAAGTTAGAAATTTAGTAGGATAAGTATAGCATAATTATTGATTGATTTTACTACTCAGACCTATTAAATAAATTAGGAATAATACACCAATATTTTCAAAATTATTAAATCAATGTCATAGTTAGAGATCTAAAAACCCTAAAGTGCACAACTTCAATATTTCTTGCATGCCAAGCTTCAAAAGTTGTTACACATTTCAAAACTTTGTGAGGAACCCTATTATTAATATAAAAAACATAATTAATGGCTTAGACCCAATATTGAGTTGCCAAGGACTTAGAGTGAATAATACAACTAGCCATCTCTTTCAAAGATTTATTCTTTCATTCTACAATTCCATTATGTGAAGGATTATAAGTAATTGTCCACTGTAAATCAATCCCCTCTATGGTACATAACTTCTCAAATCAATTTGAAGAATGTTGATGCATTTTTAAAATTGTTTCTCAGCAAATGCATTCAATTCTTGAAAATATTTAAACACTTCAAACATTTGCTTAAGGAAGTGGGCCCATCTATATCTCGATAAATCATCAATAAAAGTGAGAATTTATTTAGCCCTTATAAAAGATAGATTTGGAAAAGGCCTAGATACATCATTGCATATTAATGGTAATGTTTTTGAAGCCTTCCAAGATTTTCCTTTTTCAAATTCTGCTTTAGGATTCTTTCAAAGAGAGAACCCTCACAAATTCCCTTAGATAATTAGACTCAAGGTAAGCCTATGACCATCTCATTTTTGATAAGTTGTTCAAGGTAGAGGTAGCTAAGGTGGCCAAACTATGCAGACCATAATTTAATGACTCCATCTAAAAGAGTTAGAAAAGCAATCAGAGATGATTTAGGTCCAAAATGTGAGGTGTATAATTTGACTTGATGATCTGCCCTACCCACTGCCACTATAGAATCACTATGCAACTCCTTGATGATAATTGAATATAATAAAAACTCAACTCTCATGCCTTTAATGATATGAGTGATTTGATATGCTGATAGGAGATTGGTTGAAAAAGAAGAAACACTTAGAAATTATTGAATGTTCTTCCTTCCATTTCAATAGACCCTCACCCTACAACTGAAATAGAAGTGATATCACCCAAATTAATAGAAGAAATGCTATAAGGATATAATGAATACAATTCAACTAATGAAGAGCCCATGTGGTAAGAATCTCCTAAGTCAATAACCCATGAAGATGTTGAAGCTACAACTACTAAAATACCCTTACCATTTTATATTTATTTCCTCTTACCCTTTCCACTAGTAGAATCTTGGGTAGATGAATTCTACTTGATGGACCCAAGAACACCTATGTTGTTATTCTCTAAAAGATGAGTCAGGTGATCTATTTGCTTCTTCATACACTTATTTTCATCATTCCCATTTTTATTACATTAGGTGCACTTAACTTTCTCTTTCTTAGGTTTGCCATTAAAAAGAGAAGGCTTTAGTGTTGGTTTTGATAAAGGTTAATTATTCCTTATTCTCTTGATATTTAGTTTTATTCTTCTTCTCTCCATTTGAAGCCTTTGATTTCCCATTCCCATCAATTAGGGATTGAGATGTTTTGCACTTCAATGTTCCCATCTTGATGAACTTGTCTTACTCTTTGGTTAAGTCGACAATGAAAACATCTAAAGGGGGCATTTTTCATGCAATGCCTAAAACACTTTTAGTGGCATAGAAAGTAGAGACAAATAATCAATAGTTAGAACTTAGTTTAGAGAGTATACAAATAATAATTTGGTCATCTTTTTTCTTTATCCCACATTCTTTCAACTTCAATCTCAATGATTTGAAATTACTGAAAAAATCTTGAAGGGTGTCAAAGTTGAAAGGACTTAGGCTAATGAGTTCATTCTCAATCTTGTGACCTCTCCTCACATCTTACTCCCTAAATAACTTACCCACAATGGTCCATACATCGTGGGGTGATTTGTTAGGCTCTAAGTGAAATAGGAGATCAGATGCTACAAAAAAACATAATAGTTAATAGGCTTCATCACTATGGTTATACCACTTAGCTTTTTATGCATCTATATAAATGATTTATAAAAACTAATTTCTAATTCATTATAAGGTAGCGAGTAGGATGCATGGATAGATATCTATTATTAATCATTTTTTTAGTTATATATGAAAAATTAGGCCTAATTTCATATAAATTAAAAAAAAAAATGGTGTTTTTCAATGTATATAATATTCCATTAGTAGACCATAGCTTCCCCTTAATAGCTTCCAACATAAAATTTGTCTATTTTGTGGTTCAATAATATATGAGATTCATGTTTCTAAACATTTATATAATAATGTTTGATGAAAAACATTTTTTTAGCCATTTGGAATGATATATTTTATTTCATTATATTTCTTAGCTTTTTAATTTTATTAGAAGGTTTTCAATTTCAGTCAAAACAACTATTTTCTAGTTAGTTAAACATGGGTTTTCAATTGTTTTTTTATTAGGTAGAGGTGGGTTTCATGTGGCCTCATAGGCATTCATGGCACAAGCAATCTCAATGCAAGCAATAGGTTAAAATGGCTCGAATTTCATTGCTTATTAAAGTAATTACTCAATTGGTTTAGTTAGGGATGTAGTTTGGGCCAAACTAAACTCCATAAACATAATTGTGGCTATAAAATATGATTCAGGGCTTGATGGACTACAATTTAATGCTCGATTAAGTAAATAATGAAATAAATGACTAAATTGGTGTTAACTAAACCCCAAGTCACACCACATAATCCTAATTAAGTTCATGTGGCTTAAATTTACCCAAGTTCCATTCATGATTGAATTAATTGAGAATTTGATTCAATTAGTGATAAAATTATAATCAATTGAGCACCAAATCATACCATATACTTTTAATTATGTTCATGGTGGTCTAGTTGGTTCAAAAGATGTCCCTAATGAATAATTTAAGTAGTTGATTCTATGAATGATCAAATCTAGGCCATCTGATCCCCAAATGACATTTTAAAGTTATAATTAAGTCCACAAAGAATAAATTCACCCAAAGTATTTTTGTGATTGAACTAATTAAGTAATTCATTGAATAAGGGATGAAATTGGGGCTAACTGAACCTTGAATGACATCACATAGTTCCAATTATGTTCACAAGATGTAAATTGGCCTAAATTATGTCTTTAATTGACCTAATCGAATAATTGGTTAAAGAAATAATGGAACTGAGGCCAATTGATCACCATATGACATCATATATTTCTAATTAATTTCAAAATGAACCAAATTATGTTTTTAATTGAACCAATCGAGTGATTGGTTGAACCAATGACAAAATTATGGATATGGTATAAAATTTTGATTAGGTTTGACAAGCACACATTTTCCCTGAATTATGTCATTAATTTAACCAATCAATTAATTTTTAAAATCAATTATTAAATTGGGTCGAATTGAGACACAAATCACTTTAAAGAGTTTAAACTAGGTTCACAAGACACAAAATTTACTCCTAATTGAATAAATCAAGTAATTGCCTTAATCAATGATAAAATTATAACCAATTAAATGCAAAACCACATCATATAGTTGAAATTATGTCCATGGGGATCAAACTGACAAAAATTCCATTCCTTAAAATCAATTGAGTAATTTATTCAATCAATGATAAAATTGGGGTTAATTGAGCCCCAAATCATGTTTTGTAATTATGTTTACATGGATTAAATGATTCCAAAATAGATTTTTATTGAACCAATCAAATAATTGGTTCAATAAGTGATGAAATTGGGGGCAATCGAGCCCCAAATCATATAATGGCATGATTAGGTCGACAAAGATCAAAATTATGTCTCTAATTGAGACAAATGAGTAATTGGTTCAATCAATTAAGAAGTTGGGGATGATTGAGCCAAAATCACATTGCATAGTTGCAATTAAATTAACAAGGATAAAATTTTCTAAATTTACGTCCTTAGTTGAACCAATCGCATAATGTGTCCAATTAGAAATGATATTGGGAGAAATTGAGCCATAATTCACATTATATAGCTATAGTTAGGTTCATATGTATCAAATGGGTCAAGATTATGTCTATGATTATACCAATTGAGTAATTGGTTCAATCATCCACTAAATTTTGGCTAGGTGATACCCAAATTATGCCATATAGGTTCACAGAAAGATTCATAAATCAATATCCTTGAGAAAATCTCATTATTTATGGGAGATACGAGGTGTTTAAAATTTTATTTTGACCCACCTAAAACTCCTAAAAATATTTAAAATCAATATAAAAAGCCTTAAAACCTACAAAATTAAATAATATTTCAAAAAACTGCATTTACTTATTTAAATCTATAAAATTACAATATTTTACCTAGAATGAACACTAGTTGTAAAATTACACCTTGAAATCCTTAGGTTCAATTTTTAAATCCTAAAAATGATTATATATCACAAAATTATATTTAAATAATTACATTTTATATGGTAACTCCTAGAGTTGCACAGCCAAATCGAAGAGATGCTTAGTGTCCATAAGTTTACTATATTTGTTAAAATATATTTAAAGTATAAGTTATATAGATATAACTTATATTTAACTATATTTTAGTAAATACACACCATGGCATTCATTTCTTTATCCTTCATGACTTCAGAACCTTGAAATTCCTAAATCAATAGTAGCACGTACAAGTTTTCAAAAATAAATACACATTTTATGACATACGCAGTTTAACATTTACACATTTTAGGTTTGGAAATTTAAACCTAAGGCCTACACCTATGCACCCACAACCAAATTCCTGTTTTCAATTAAAATGATAAAATTGAACTTTGACCATGATAAAACTATGAATATCATCTAGATATTTAATAAAAATAAAACAATGACACCTAGCACACTCTCCTCCTCCTATCTATCTATCTATTTATCTATCTATCTATCTATATATCTATCTATATGTTTGTCTATCTATCTGTATGTCCGTTTGTATATATCTCTGTTTGTTTGTCTATTGTCTATTATCTCTATTTGTATATGTGTTTGTCTATCTGTAAGTCTATCTCTCCATCTGTCTATCTATCTGTCTATCTATCTATCTATCTATCTATCTATCTCTATACATTATAAAAATACTGATTTCTATTTTCAAAGTTAATTATGGGAGCGCACGATCAGCTATCTACCGTATATCATAATTGTGTGTAAGAGAGAGAAAAATTTGACCTAATTTTATATACATTTAAAAAATCAAAATTTCCAAGATATTCAACTTTGCACCTCCCCCAAACTACCTCGAATAATCAAAATTTGGTATATTCGAAAGTATATGATATTCAATTAGATTAGTAGCGGGTAGCTTCCCCTTAATAGCTTCCAACAAATATTTGTGTATTTTCTGGTTCAATGATAAGTGAGATCCATGTTTCTGAACATTGATCTAGCACTATTTGATGAAAAATGGATCTTTTCAATTCTTTTTAAGCATGTAGATTGATCCCTTTTCTTCCATTATATTTGTAAACTTTTTAATTATATTTCAAGGTTTTCAATATTAGTCGAATCAATTGTTTTTTAATCAGTCAAACCTGGGTTTTGGGATTGCTTTTTATTAGGTAAATATTGAAGGGGTGGCTTTTATTTTGAACAATCTGTTTGATGGCAAGGGCCTCGCCTCTTTCAGCGTATGAATCGATTTCCAAAAGGAATCTGAACGATAAAAATGCGTATACAATCACCATCATAATTTTAGTATGCGTGTGAATCGACGTGGGGTCTCTCCTCTGTTCTTCCTACTTTTTCTTCGTCAGTCCCTGTTTTCTAACGTCAAACTTCTGTGATGGAGAGAAAAGACAAACTGAAGTTTTCAATTATTGATTGCCTTTTTAATCATAAATCCCTGATAGGTTAGCTGTCTCATCTGTAATCACATGTTGGGATAACTGTGTCTATAAGACTCCCTACTTTTCCTATTCAGATACGATTGCCTAACCTAGTTAGGTTGGATTCCTTGACCAATGCCAAAACAGTCTCTTGTTCAATTGGAAAAACTATTGGCGTTCGACGTGTCACGAAGTAAAAGTGAGTTATAACTATTTATTAGTTAATAAATTATATGACTTTAAGATATTTTTGTATTTAAGAATTTAAAAGTGGGTTATAAGTTTTTATTATTTAATATATTATATGATTTTAGGATATTTTTGTATTTAATAATTATTTATTTAAATTTGGTATATTTGGTGTATTTATTAATTTTTGTTGGCTTTTATTTTTATTTCGTTTTTTCTTTTTCTCTTTATTTTGTATTGATGTAGTTTTTTTTTACTCTTGTTTAAATAACTTTTCTTTGGTTTTTTATTTTTTTGATCATTAAATGTTAGTTTAGATATTAATAAAATCATAATTTGATGTCAATTTGTCTATAAATATAACGTATAAAAATCATTTATAATAAATACATGAAGTATTCTATAAAAAAATGTATGGATGTCAAAGAATTTAGAGGAAATCAAGCAATCAATAGAGAATTAATTGAAACATACAAACTTTTATTAGACATATATTACACATTAATATATTTATAATATATTGGAACTGTTCCAATTATTAAAGTTTATTGTCTACAATATTATCATCTTTAAAATCTTAACTAGTGTCAATTCTCAAAAATATTATCTTCTTAAATTTTTTAAATATTATTAATTAATTAATTTAAAAAATATATATTTTATAAATAATTAAAATTTAATTGAATAAAATTATATATATATTTTTTAAACTATTTATATTGTTAAGAAAGGAAATGACAATCTTCTCTATTCGTCGTCAATTTTTAAAGCCAGACTTATATCACTTCTATACCCGTATTTCCATTCTCAAAACCTCACAACTATCGTTAGATAACAAAATAAATAGATATACTTTGAAACACTGTATATTACATCCTTCTGATTTTAAAATTAATTAGTATAACTTCACGACTAAATACATTCATTGATTCATTGGTTGGCCATTCATTACATATGTTTAGCTTGTATTTGATGAAATAATCTTTGAGATTTATGACAACAATTATTCCCTCCCCCACAATAACACTAAATCTTTTATATATTTTATACAAATATTTCAAACTTGTGACTTTTATTACCTTTTAATAATCTCCTATGCCTATAGTTTTCAAACTCTACGCAACAGTGTTTTCCTTTTTTTAATTTTCGTTATTTAAAAACTGAAGGCATGGGAGTAAAAGAAATTTTTCTTTCAATGTATGTAGGTAAAATATCTTTTAATTGTGCTTTTATATTGAACAAGAACCATATAATCGCTGGTCATTGCCATTATTTTTTATTTAGTATTATGAAGTTTATCGAAACTTTTTTTTTTTTTAGATAAATAGATTTCATGCTTTCATAATAAATTTAATCAAAATTTTTAAAAAAAATTGTGTAATTTTTTTAAAATTTTGTCCTTTTAGATCATTAAATATTATTTTATTAATGTATGTTTTATGCACATCTCAGAAAGTTTTTATGATAGTTTCTAATGTTTCAGGTTCTATGAAAGAAATTCATTCCAATGTATTAGTTCTGGGGTATTTGGTTTTATAAATATGTTGGTGGAATAGTGGCAAGTGAAGCAGTTTGTTTACTATGGATGGGTCAGCTATGGATGAATCTAAATCTATTTGAGATAAGTAGACTAATAATAGATCTAACTTATGGTAGGTATGACAAAAAAAACTCAAAAAATAGAAAAAAGTAAGACAAAAAAGATGTCTTGTAGACCACACTAGATGAAACTTCTCTAGGCCAACACTTGAACCAAAGGTTGGACAAGATATCAATAACCAATATATGTTACAAACTACTACAACACATCAATAATAAAATAAAATCAGGAGTCAAAGGGAACTAGAATACAACAAACTCAAGCACATAAAATCAAATGTTGTTGCATTTGTTAGATTACTTTAACACATCTATAAAGTGTGATTATGATTCATATCCAAAAAACATTTTAATCAACAATAAATCAATATATATAACTGTATATTAAAAAAGAACTCATGCACAACCAAAAAAATAAGAAACTAAAATGACAGAACTTCTTACCCAATCCAAAATTTTGGAGAAGAATCAAGATTTGCACATTGAGATTAATTGTGGAACCTTCCTTAGAATTTATTATTAATTTCAATAGAAAAAACACTCCTCCCTTTGGGACTAAGAGGATACAAGTTTATATAAGATTGATATAGGGAAGGCCTCATATCTCAAACAAATTCTATAAATATAAGTCCAAAAATAACACTATATACTAATCTCATGAAAAGTATTCATGTATACTAATGATTACCCAAAATAGAGTTCTTCGTCTAAATATAATATATACATGCTAAATAAATTTGGAACTAGTAGTTCCATTTTAATTTGATCATGCAAATACATATGTATATCTAGAAGGTGTTGATGCAACATTGCTAAAAGAAGGAATCTATAACATAGCTAAAGTTAGTAGAACTAGAGTTATAACTTGTGTTTCAAAATTGAAATGAGTACTAGAGTTGCAACTATGTTATAAGTGGCCACCAATGTAGTTGTGAGGTCCAATTTGAGTCAACACTAGTGTATATTTGAGAAGCTGAGCACCTTGAGGTGGATTAGGTATGACCCTTGTTGTTTAAGTTGTTTTCTTGGTAGCTTCCATTTGGAGATATAGTGCATGGCTTGAGTGGAAGTCAATGCCTATGGTTTCAAAATCAAACAAAGCTCTTTTGAACAATTAAGGAAGCTTGTCTATCAAGTTTTTATGTGTGTCCAATGAAGCTCTAACTTTATTAAGCAGTGCCTCAATTCCTATGATTTTATCTCTTGTAAAATTTAGTAGTTACATTATTTATCATTCATCCTATAAATAGTTCCCTAATCTCCACTCTAAAGCTATCAAGAGATGCACATAGAAGATTTCCAAAATGGGTATATGCATCAATTACCCCTATAGAGTAAGTTCTTACATGAGTAACTCTTAAATTTGTTAAGATAGAGATTACTTCTCTTTCATGATTTTATCATAGATGTCTTTAGTTCTCGATAACATGAATGCAAAGGTTGAGATCACATGATATAAATCTTGTGCATACCAAAATATTATTGAATTAAAATGAAATCACTCAAAGATAATATTGCAAGAGATAAAAAGCATGTGGTGTAAAACCTAATCTTTCATTAAGTTGAAAATCTCTCAAATGAGATGAATATATATAGGAAATCAAGTATCTTCTCCATAAAATGAGGTCAATATATCCTAGAATAGACAAGTAACACCTCCATAAAAGTGGTTAATAGGGCCAAGAATAGATGAGTAACTCACATACCTAGAATAACAAGTTAAGAGAATTACTTCCTAGTCACCCAATCAACCTGCATACATAAACATGTTTCTTGATGAAATTCAAAAAATTCAAAGTGAAGGTAAAAAGTTTAATAAATAAATGTGATAAGAAAACCCCATCTCTAATACCCCCTTATAAGCATAACTTAGGTGGGAAGTGTAAAAAATAAATAGGTCTTGATAACTAGGTCTGATGATGTAATCATGTACAAATTAATCTCTCATAAAACATAAGAAAGATAAAACTTGTAGGAAAAAACTCCCCAAGATAGACATATAAGAAGAGAAGCAGATTAAAGGCCCCCTGAAGATGATATTACTACTGATATAGACTACACCTCAAGAACAATTCATAGTTGAATGAACTTGGTCTCAGTGTAGGGTGTTTGGTTAAGATATTTGTAACCTATTCTGAAGACAGGGAAAATCTCAAGTCGATGACCTAACCATGAATAAGCTCCTAGATAAAATGCATGTAAATATCAATGTGTTTGGTCCACTAATGTTGAACCAGATTCTTGCATATTTTTATAGTATATTGATTGTCATAATAGATGATGGTGGGATACCTAAATGAAATGTCAAACTTAGATAGAATCCCATGAAGTGGAATATCCTTAGTAAATATATTAATAAGTCCCATATACTCTAACTCTATGGATGATATAGTAATAGAATTTTAATTATTGATAGACCAACTAATAGGACCATAACCTAAAGAAAACATGCAACCTAAAGTGGACTTGAGATTTTGAGTATTGCCTTCCTAATATGAATTTATAAAACCAAGCAAGTCAACCTTTATGCCAAATATGTAATGAATTTCAAATCCATAAGATCCCTGAATGTAGTATAAGGTCCTCTTAGCTATTTTCCATTACAACTTATGGAATTCTTACATGAATCTAGAGATAAGTCCCACTACATATGAAATATTAGGCCTAGTATCAATCAGATAAATAAGGTTGCCAATAAGGTGTCGATACTGAGTGGAAATGACCAAAGGTTTAGAAAAATTAGCCTCAATCTTAACTCTTGATAGAAAGGGAGTCAAATATGGCTTACAATTATCCATGTGAAACTAAGCTTGAAGTTCAAGAGCATACTTAGGTTGTCTAAGTGAAATCCCTAAATCAAACTATGAAATCTTGATACTAATAAAATAATTTAGAAGACCCAAGTCTCTCATGTCAAATCTATCATGTAGAACTATTGACATCACTATAATATATGAATAAAAACTCTTGGTGATCAAAATATCATTAACATAGAGAACTAGTATTAGTAAATAATCATCCTACCATAATAAGTATACATTAGGGATTGAATGACCTTGGTGAAATCTATAGTAAGGAGGAAAGAATCCATCTTGGTGTAAAAACCCTGAGGGACTTGTTTGAATCCATAGATATATTTTTTAAGTATTTAAACTAAGTATGAATATTAAAAAAACCTAGGTGTATGCTCCATATAGATCTCCTCCTCAAGGTCTCTATGAAAAAAGGCACTCTTCATGTCCATTTGGTGCACATCCCAACCATGTGTTATGGCTGTAGTTAGTGTGAGTCAAATCAAAGTCATATTTATAAAAGGTGCAAAGGTCTCTCAGTATTCAATGCTAGCTACCTATGAAAAACCTATGGAAATGAATTTTGCCTTGTACTTATCAACAAACCAATCAATTATAAACTTGTTCTAATATATCCACCTACATCAAACCATTTTCCTTACCTTAAGAAGTGAGGTCAAATCCTAGTTGTGATGTTTGATTATGGAAGAATATTATTCTTACATAACATTATCCTACTCAAGTATGCTTGAATCCTTTCAAAATATTTATGGATCTAAAATTAAATCATAAAAAGTATGTGGATCACTTTAATAATCTACCTGAGTGTGTGTGTCATTTGTAGGATCCACTACCCAAGTTTCTTCACTCTGAAGTGTCTTCCTAGCCCAAAGAATCTCATATGTAGGTGGGTCAGGTGTTGACTCCTCATCCTCTAAAACATGACCATAGGTAGATGTGAATGACACCCCATCACTATCCTTATTTTCATAACTAGAATAAGAAGAAGATCATGGATCAAGAACCTACTCTAGAAGATCTAATTCAAAAGAAGAATCATCAAGTCTAAATGAATATAATGAAAGAGAAGAAGTGTTAAGTGTTGATTCTTTGGGACTTTCCTGAAAGTGAACATTTCTCTCTATGAAAAATTCATATATGGTTTGATTTAGATATTTGTACCCATTGACGCCATCTAGATAACCTATAAATATGTAAGGCTTGGACTGAGATTCTATAGATTTATGCATTTTCTTTAGTGTATGTGCCATAGTTGGAGATATAAAAACCTTAAAGTGACCGACTTCAAGTTTTCTTACATGCAAAGCTTTAAAAGATGTTATGCCTTTCAAAACTTTGTGAGGAACCAAACCCTGTTCTTAATGTAAAAAACATAATTAATGGCTTTGACCCATACTAAGGTGCCATGGACCTAAAATGAATCATACATCTAGCCATATCTTTCTAATATCTACTCTTGCATTCTACAATTCCATTCTGTGAAGGACTATAAACAATTGTCTACTACAAATCAATCCCTTTTATGATCTAAAACTACTCAAATATGTTACTAATAGATTCACCTCCATTATTAGTTCAAATACTCTCGATGAATTTCTCAAATTATTTCTCAACAAAAGCCTTGAAGTCTTGAAAATATTCAAACACTTTAGGCTTTCACTTAAGGAAGTAAACCCATGCATATCTCGATAAATCATCAATAAAAGTGAGAATGTACTTAACCCTTTCCCAAATATATTACTATGTACTAACTCCAATGTTTATGAAGCTCTCCAAGCATTGACTTCCTCAAATTTTAATTTAGGATGCTTTTTGAGAGAGCAACCCTCACAAATCCCCTTAGAGAATTGGACTCGAGGAAAACCTATGACCATGTCATTTTTGATAAGTTATTCAAGGTAGTGGTAGTTATGGTAGACAACCTAATCATACCATAATATACTATCTCCATCTAAAAGAGTTAGTTAAGAGGTCAGAGAAGATTTAGGTCAAAAATATGAGGCATATAACCTAGATTAGTTATATACCTTACCCACTGCCACTATAGAATCATTGTGAAACTCCATGATGATAATTGAATAGTATAAAAACTCAGCCATCATACCCTCAATTATATGAGTGATTTGATACATTTATAGAAGATTGGTTGAAAGAGAAGGAACACTTAGAATTTTATTTAATGTTCCTCCTATTTCAATAGACCCTCTCCCTACAACTACTATAGAAGTTTCATCACCCAAACTAATAAAAGAGATGCTACAAGGCTATAAGGATGAAAAATTATCTAATGAAGAGCCCATGTGATGAGAATCATCTAAGTCAATAACCCATGAATATGTTGAAGCTGTAACTGCTAAAAGAGCCTTGCCATTTTCTTTCTATTTCCCCTTTTCCTTTGCATTAGTACAATCTTAGGTAGATAAATTCTACTTAATGGACTCAAGACCACCTATGTTGTTCTTCTCTAAAAGATGAGTTAGGTGATCTATTTTCTTATTCATGTACTTATTTTCATCATTTCCATTTTATATAATAAACACACTTAACCTTATCTTTATTAGGTCTGTCATTGGAAGAGAAGGCTTCAATGTTGGTTTTGGTAGAGGCTGATTATTTCTTATTCTCTTGATATGTATTTTTCTTCTTCTCTCTATTTGAAGTCTTTTCTTTCCCATTCCCATCAATTAGGTATTGAGGTTTTTTGGACTTCAATGTGCCCATCTAGATCAACTTGTCTTGCTTTTTGGTTAAGTCAGAAATGAAATCATCTAAAGAGGGTATTTTCCATGTAGTTTCTAAATCCCGTTTATTAGCATGAAAAGTATAGACAAATATTAAATAGTTAGAACCTAGTTTATAGAGTATAGAGATAATAATTTGAACTTAATGAATAAATAATATTCTTTCTTTATCCCATATTATTTCAACTGCAATCTCAAGGACTTGAACTTAATGAATAAATATTAAAAGCTATCAAATTTGAAAGGACTTAGGCTAATGATTTAATTCTCAAGCTCATGACCTCTCATCACATCTTGCTCCCCAAATAACTCACCTAGAATGGTCCATACAAAATGGGGTGATTTGGTAAGTTCTATTTGAAATAGGAGATTAGTTGTTATAGAAAGAAATAATAGCTCATAGGCTTCATCATTGTGGTTATACCACTTAACTTTATCTCCATCTATACTAGGTTCAATTTCCTCACCCATGGCTATCATATAAAAACCATTACTCCATATTATGATTACATTATCTATATTCCATTCATGGTATTTAAATGGATTTAGTGGGTTGATTAAACTTCAATCCATTTTATTACTGAGTTGAGTTGTAGTAGTAGTGCAAATTATTGTTGTAGAAATGAAAATGCAAGAATAAAGAAAGAATAACTCAAAATAAAGGACACATCCTTAACTATGAAATGGTGAACCCCATAATTTCTTTTAAATAATATATGCTAAAAATACATCGTGTATAGCCAAGAATGCATCTAGAAAAACTAGTGAAAATGTCAAAAAGACATGATTTACAAGACTAGGTGAGGACGTCGAGATCAATTGAAAATGCATCCAATAAGAGTACACAAAGTGAACAAGTGAAAATATGAATAACAATTCGTAACTAAATATTTCCCACAATATATTTTTTTATTAAAAAGATTAAAAAATCTCTATTAACAATAATAAACATGACCAATCCTCTTATGCATTACTTGTGCATTCAAAGAAAAGTTGCATATTCAAACTTGTTTTAAATAAAGGTATTAAAAAAAGATGGTTTAATATGTTATATTTCTAAAAAAATAAGGGAAAACATTCAATATACATACCTTATTTTGGAATAAACCCTTAACACTTTTAAAACTATAGGAGTCTTTTGTGTTGTTATTTGAATAATACATGCACCTAGCTAAGGGTTTGCAAGGGGATAAGATATAACCCCATACTATAGATGAAGGCTATTTTTGACAAGGTTGTTAGGCTAAGCTAGCTGAATTTGGTTTAGAGGCTGTATGGAGTAGTTGTTCAAACTAGGTGGTAATGAGAGTAGACTCATTAGGTGAAAATGTCATAGATGAGGGCCACTCGGAATTAACTTAAAACTAGGGTTGAATAGTCTTCCAAACACATAAAACTAGCTAAGGTTAAGTTGAGGCCAAATACATAGGCCAATACCAAACATAAGAGATCAAACCTGAGGCTATATGGAGGCATGCAGGTCTTTTGCAGGAAAATGTATCCAGACACATGGAGTATGTAGTCACAAAGAAACCAAAAAACTATGGTAATATCTATCAATGAACTAGATCTATAAAAAATGACTCCACCAAAGATGAAAACTCTCATAAATGGATTGTATACCATGTTTATTTTTCAAATAAAAATCTCATGATTTCAAAAGATATCTTAACAATAATATAAAAAACTAGATATATGATTACCACAGGTGGTTGTGATACCATATAGAAGATGTTTCTAATTATGGATAATGCAAATATAAAGGTTTAGATCATAAGAGAAATTATTTTTCACACCACAATGTTGTTCAATCAAAATGAAATCACTCAAAGATAATATTTCAAGAGATAGAAAAATAAATGGAGCTAAACCTAATGTTTCATTAAGTTGAAAATATATTAAATGAGATGAGTATAGACAGGAAATTAAGTAACTCCTCCAAAAAATTTGGTTGATAGACCCCTGGAATAGACAATTAACTCTTGCACAAAAATTGGTCTACAGGGCCAATAATAGATGAGAACTCCCATACCTAGAATAACCACTCAAGGGATTTACTTCGTAGTCACTCAATCAACCCACACACATAATCAAGATTCTCCATAAAATTAGAAAAACTCTAAGTGATGGGGAAAAATACATAATAAATAAATATTGGAAAAAATAAAATCCATACTCTTACATCTTTGATTTGTAGATATAGTACATGGCTTGCCTGGAAGTCAATGTCTATGCTTTAAAAGTTAAACACGTTTATTTTAAACAATTGAAGAAGCTTGCCCATAAATTTTTTGTGTGTGCCCAATGCACCTCTAACCTTAGCATGTAGTGCCTTAGTTCCTATGATTTTATCTATTGTAAAATTCACTAGTTACATTATTTTGTCATTGCTCTTATAAACAATTTCCTCAACCTTCTCTCTAAAGTTTTCAAGAGTTTCTCATATAAGGAATTCCAAAATGGGTCTATGCACCATTCTCCCCTATGGATTAAGTGCTTACATGATTAACTCTTATATTTTTCAAGATAAAGACTAATTATATTTCATGATTTACTAATTGTTTAATATTAGCTCACATCTCTTGATGCCACTGAAGTAAGCTGTCCATTTTGGAAGTAATGTATTTGTATACCTATGTAGACTCAAATGTTTTTATTGAATTTCAATGGTCATAATCCTTATTTTTGGTTTCTTGACTTATAAAACATAACTTACCATCAATATCTTTTATTTTATTAAATAATTTAATATTATCTCCCCACTTGGGTTGGGAGGTGTCCTTTGCATACCTTATTAAATCAACGCTGTCAAATAACTTCCTATCTATTACAAGAAATTTTTTTACAATTTCCTTGGGAGCCTGAATGGTGATCCTCCTCAATTATCTCTGAGTAAGATGATTAAGACTTTTAAACATTTGTTTTATAACTCCTCAAAAAACATCTACAAAAGTGTATGGGTTCGATTTATATCTATCTTGGTTTAAGGAATTTATTTTTCTTTTTTTTTCCAAAGATAATATTTATTTTGTTTTTTTAGCTCAACTTATTGGCATTCAACAACCATAATTTTTTATTAACCTTTATCAAGGTGTTTGTCTATCTATCAAAATGAAACTTAACTCAGGTTACTCAATTTTCACCAAATCTTATCTTCCTAATTCTTCATACAACTATTGAATCCTTGAATGAATGTTGATCATAACTTGTTACTCTATTTTCCATGTTAATTGTGCTTATTTTGTACGAGTAACTAAAGGGGTTTTACCTAGACATAGCATGGTCTTAAGGTAAAATGACCCTAGTTTAGGAAAAGGAGGAATAAATTTACTCCACCCAATAACCTACCTTTGGATTAATGATTCAATTACATATTTGGCCTTCCATGATGCTTTATGGACTAAAAATGTTGATGAGTCTATTTGAGGTGATTTTACAATAGGCATCTCTAACTATGTAGTCAACCTAGGAGAAATGTCTAGTGTAGAAAAAATTGAGGTGGATACCAAGTTTTTAAAATGGACCCATTTGATAGGCTTAAGGGACTGTGGACTAGTTCCATTAAATAATGAGTAGGTCATTGGGATGCTCAATAGGTTTTAAAAATAATCAATGACATAAGTGTATGCTTCCCTAATAGTCACAGTAGTGAGGGCAACTTCCATAATAGTAATGTTGACTACTGTAGGCAAAATTAGCATAACAGCTACTTGGGGCTAGTTCATTTGACTTATAGAGTGAAAATAATGCACATAATATAGTACACTAATTATAGTTGTATTAATGAAGGGAGTTGTTAAAGAATGAGGAACTGTAAGACTTACATCCTAGGGAACAACTACTTGGTATATATTATTGGTGTTGGCTTTGCCTTCTCTTCACCCTTTCTTCCTTCTTCACTTTCCTTGAGAAAAACTATTTATCCCTCCTCCACTTCCACATTTTGAGGTGAAATAGGAGGGATCATGGGCTTCATTGTATATGACACTATTGGTTTGGGAGAAATAGAGTTTGACCCATTTAAAGTTAGAATGGGAGATGAATGGGTTGTACTATTATCATATGGTTAGGTAGTGGGAGAATTGGTGACCATTGGAGGAATAGGTGTGGAGATGAAAATACAATGGATTGAGGCACTACCAATGGAGGTGTAATTGTCACCCTAGGTGGTGATATATATGGTTTCTCAAGGAATAGGGGAATCACTATTGCTAGAGATAAAGGAGGAGAATTAACATGAACTTGAGTCAAAAATGAAGGAAGAAATACTTATGATGTTATGGTTAATGGAGGTAGAGGAAGCATGGATAAAATTTCAGGTGATGTGTTAATATTTACAGGTCTCTACTCTTTAGTTGTACATTGAGGGGAAATAATAATAACAATATGTATAGGGGAGCTTGAAGGTGTTTAATCTCCTTCTCCAATGTAAGATTCCCTAGATGGATCAACTAGTTCTTGTATTTCCTCTTATGTATGAGGAGGAGGGCCATGAAGAGGTCTAGAAACCCATTCCTCTTTCTTAATTCTCTTGGCATCCTATTTTGTAATAGTAGGATCATACTGGATCCGCTACACCACAAACATGGACATGTTATCCCTGTGCATCCTTATATAAACTTCAGTATCATCTTATACATTCATAAACACATTATCATGATTATAATATTGATGTTCATATTTGATTCTCACTTTTCTTTCATATTTTTAATATGTTCTTTAACATTTAACCTAGGGTCCCATTATCTGAAGGGTGTTAATTTAAACCCATAGTGCGCCCTAATCTTTCCAACCAATTGGAGGTGCCCCCACCTTATGTACTACATTATAAGAATACTAAGATGGGTTGGATTGATGGTTGCGTGCTTGACTTTCCTTAAATAAGTATAAATATTATCAGTCAATTGAGTAGTAATTTTCTGCTTCGCTAATCTATTAGGCATAATATTTGGTAGGTATAAAGTGGGTTCCTTCATGACTTCAATTCTGATTATAATTAACTTTGGGTATAACAAATAATCATCCATCTTTGTAATCTTTTTGTTTAGAGGTTTAGAGATAATGGACATGTTTTTCCCTTAGATTTCTTGATATACCATGGGGTAGAAAGTCTTGCTTATCTTTTTCATGTTATTTCTGAATCTATGCACATAGATAACATTAAACTCATCACCTATCCTATTAGTGGGGTAATCTATAGATGGTTTCCAGTGTTGTTCATATGATGAATGCACATTTTCCATCACTACATCTACCATATATGACATCATATAGAAGTTTCCATGTGGTAATATTCTAGGATTTTTTATTTTCATAATTAAGTTGGAGCTTATAATCTCTCCTAAGATTTTTTTTTTTGAAGTTAAGATCATGTCCAGCAAAGGGACCCATACCTCATTGACATAATTAATGGTTGAAAAATCATATATTCTATTTAATCTGGTCATTGATATTCTTACGCCTAGTTTGAAGACTAAAATGGGGATAGTTGAGGTATGACCTTGAACTACAAAGTTATTTAGGTTGCCATCCCATTATTATAAATTGCTAATGATGTTATTGTTAAGAAACCATGAATTCACCATATGCTACATGCATGACATGTCTAGGAATGGGAGCCTATAATACCTTTCAAAGGTATTTCCACTAATATATGAAAATAGTACTTTTCCATGCCTACAGTTTATTATCTTCTTAGTAACCTTGTAATTCATCAATATATCAAATAATATATCAATGTAAGGAATTAACTCTAGTTTGGATAATATGTTATGAAGACCAACTCTTTTTATTGCTAGTATGTCATCTTTGTATCTATGTGTGAAAATGGAAAGTTGATCCTCAACCTTGTATGGTTTGACTATGTTGAACACATACCAAATAATAGAATAATGTTTGAATTCATAGTTCAGAACTACTAAATCAAATGTTTTATATATGTATTAAATTGGTCCTATAATTGAGTATGTAGAGGGAACTAGGATACAAGATGAGGAAACCATTGATATTATTCTAAATATTCTTTACTCTATGAAAAACATATAAAGTCTTTATCACAATGGATTTATGGATTCATAATTTACACTTGAACTCAAAATTCAAAATACACTTGATAGCTAGAAGATAATATAATTAGACTTAAAATGAAAATTCATAATGTATTACTTTAGTTACATTGGATTTGAGAATTGAATGATTTAATTAATTGATTCATGTGAATTAATTTCAACAATGGCCTTTGTTCTTTTCCTTATTTATTCTTTGTACTTTAATTTTATAATATCAACTTTCATGGTTTTTACTACCATGTGGCTTCTTCTACATTCTCCTAGATGCTTAGTCATCTTAATATGATAGATGTCTCTTTTCTACTCTTTTGATCTTAGTTTGGATGTACTTATTGTTTGATCATATGGCTTCAGAAGACACATGTCTGCATTTTTATATTTTATTCCTAAGTTGTATATTTCCATGTTTTATTTATTTATCTTTAGGTTAGCAGGATGATGACATGTGAATGTCTCTCATCATTCCACTTGCCTAAAACTTTTTATTTAAAATTCCATGTTGATTTCATCACTCTATTTGTGGGATGATGACATGTATATGGTTCTTATTACTTCGCTTTCCCAAAACTATTTATACAAAGGTCCATGTTGATGTCATCATTAAATTACCAGAATGATGACACCTAGATGAATATAATTATTTTGATTTCCTACAACTTTCAACAAAAGGTCCATGTTGAGGTCATCATTAGGTTAGAAGGATGATGACACGTGGATGGATATCACTACTTTAGTTTCCAAAAATGTTTTATATAAAGGACCATGTTGACATGATAATTGTGTTAGTGAGATGATAACATGTGGATAACACTCAATGTTTTGTTGGCCTAGGACTTTCTATACAAAGTTCTATGCTAACATCATCATTGGGTTAGTGAGATAATGACACATACATGTCTCTCACTACATTGTTTGCATAAGACTATTTATATAAAAGAACACATTGATGTCACCGCTAAGGGACTTCCATCCTCTAATTAGGCTTTGAGTCAGAGAATTAGAAAGGGAAAAAGAACTCTAGGAGGGCTTAGGGAACATCCAAGTATGAAATACCATGTTTGAAATATACCACAGAAAAATAACCCACTAAAAGTGCAACATGTCATCCTATTTAGTTGTTAAGTCATAAATCAAACCTATACATCAACATTGAGTTAAAAAAGGTTGAAGGGAAAAATTAAAACATGTAATATGGTTTAAACAAAACTTTGATTTGCTTATAAATTTGGAACATAACACAAATTTTAAAATAACCCTATCAATTGAGTCAAGAAAACAATAAATCTCAATAGAGGAAAAAAAACTTTTTGGCATTAGATAAATTCCTTATGTTTTCACTTTTAAAAATCTATGTCATGGATTTCTAGTTCATAGGACCTTGAATAATGATATTTGATAATCAATGGGTCCATATTTGACTATTTCAAGTGTGGTGTGTGTATTTTAGATCACAATAAATATAAAATTAGTGGAAAAAATACTCCTAAGTATTTGATAACCTAGAATCTTAGTAATGTAGCATAATAAAACTTTAGCCCTTCTTAGAAAAGAATAAACAAAGCAAACCTTGGAAGAGATTCCTACTTCCTTATGTAACATGCTAAACCTTTCCACTCTTTGGATTTAGGTGTGTGATCTTGTAAATTCAATTTTTCATGATTATGATATTTTTGACAAAGTATTAGATAAACATTTTAGGTTTCATTTTGATCTTAAAATTTGTAAATAAATAGTAAGGAAAGCTTGGTTATTTCTCTGTTGCCAACTAGACATCCATAAACCCAAATAGATATACTTTTGATTCCACTTAAAGCCTTTATTTATTACTAATTAGACATCCATAGCCATAATATATATTATTTGAATTAACATTTTCTATTGATTTGTATGTTTTTTTTTTTGAAGTACATATATAAGAAGAGTTAGGAATAACCATTAGTTGGATGTATGTATAAGACTACGTATCCATTTCTATGTTCATAATACCCCATCCAATTTTTAGCATGTAATAATGAAGTTAATATTTATAAATGTAAAGTATTTCTAAGATTTTCACAATTATATTAGAGTAAATCCAAGAGTTCCAGTAAACTCATTCAATCAAAGCAGAACCTAATTTAATAAAAACACATACCTTGACCCCAAAACCTCTAGTATTATCAAAATAAATCCATATGAAGACTAATTATGCATCCTTTTGAATCATCCCCTACTTTTATAAGACTTTTTTAATCTTCAATGTAGAAAATTAGTTAGTTTGTTCTATAGTTTCATAAAATTAATCTACAAAGCATAACAACTAATCTACTAAAATAAAATATAGAAAATAGGAAAGACTAATCCAAAAAACATAAAATTGTTCTAGAAAGCATGAAATCTAGTCTATAAATTAATAAATACACTTAAATACTACATATACATCTATACTTATAGTCATTCTGAGCCATCTCTAGTTGAAGCATGTACAAAAAAATTATCCCAAAACCCATGTAATTTTTTGATCTTATTTCAGTTTTGTTTATTTATTCATTAAGGTTTCATAATGTTTAACTATTTTGATTGGATTAAGGTACAATTAGAGTGTAAAAAAAATAATTATTACAAAATTTATTGTATACCTTTGTTTACCTCCTTGAGCCCTATCTAAGATTAGAATACAAGTGTAAGAGGTTATAATAAAAATTTTAATTAATACCCTAATTTAGGAAGTGAGACAAGTCACATTATTAAAAAACACTGAATTATAATTTATTGATTCAAAGGATCACAAATTTATTCACACACAACTAGATCAACACCCAAGGGGAAATAAATGAGATTTTAAAATAATTAATTAACACAAAGATATCACTTTAAGGCTCCCTAAGGGAGAGTCATCTAACACTATACAACTCTAATTTTAAATTATTCAAGATAAGGAAACCAATCAATTTAAAGTGAAATTGTTGAAAAAACCATATAATGTTCAAATTTAAACTAAATTAATATTAAACATATATCCTATCAAATATGTATGAGCCCAAAATAAAGGAAAATGAAAAACACCCATAACCTAACTTAGAAACATAGACTTGATGCCCCCACCACAACTTCGGTAGCCTACATATCCACTCTATGGAACCAAGGTCTGATGTAGTTCTCCTTAAAATTATAATGGACTCCTCCATGATAATTCATCACCAAATAAGTGTTGGTGATCTAATCTAACAAATGAATTAGTACATCACTCAGGAGAGATTCTAAAGCTCTAATCATCTACTCTAACAAGTGATATATCTTAAGGTCATCAATCACTATCTACAACATCACAAAGCGAAAGTGCTTTCCAAAACACTTTGACATAGTGTCATAACAAGAAACATGGGTGAATAGGAGCTTGTATTATCTTATTATAATATATTCATTGACTCAACAAAATTTGAATTACACTATTTATAGAAACATTATCTGACAAATGAGTCTCAAAAGGTGTCCATGTTTAATACGGGATAGAACAAGCTCAAATATCAAAAATTAGTAGGGGTCATTATCTATAATAGATAACAAACAAATAAAATCATCATGCTTAAAGTGATGATAAATTCATAATTAAGTAAGCATACTAAGACTTAGATACTTTAAACATATGTTCTAATAACACACTAAAGTTAGTTTTTGGTTGTCCATATTAGGAGGGAATCTTAATGTTTATTTTCCTAAGCATGTTCTCCAAGAACATTATCAAGTTATTTGATAACACCCACAAAAAGGGGTATTCAAAATGTTAGTTCGCTAAGCATATGCCCACTCCCCGAACTCCCTATATATTTGTGGTGATTACATTACATGCAGAATTTGGGTTGGCTATAGTTCACTTGTTCCTAAACTAGTGTTAGATAAAAGTGAAATTATTTGACCTAGGTTAACTAGTTATATGACTAAGTAGTGTAGTTACCCCATATGGGTAACCCTATGGCCACTAGTTTACACAAGCCATTTAGGCATTATCAAGAGTTACAAGGAGCATCTCACAAAAGCATCACTTCCAATTAGACTTATAAGACTGAGAACAAATGAAAAACCATGATACTATGGTTCATTCCAAATCAAATTTTAAAATGACCCCTTTTGATCTAACAAGATGCATCTAAGACCTAAAATAGCTAAAAGAGTTTACAACCCAAAAATGTCATAAGTTATAACAATTTTTTTACACTTACAGAATACATCATAGCCATTGAAATTCATAATGAATTAAAATTATAAAACCTTGATCCTATGGTTCATTCTAAATCAAATGTTAAAATGACCCCTTTTGATCTAACAAGATGCATCTAAGACCTTAAATAGCTAGAAGAGTTTACGACCCAAAATTGTCATAAGTTTCTAACATTTTTTTACACTTACAGAATACATCATAGCCATTGAAATTCACAATGAATTAAAATGATATAACTGCACCAATTTTATTAAACTATGAAGCTTAGAAGAGCAATAAAACACACCAACTCTATGTTGAGTAAATCAGGTCTATAAATACCTTTGTTTTAATTTATAACAAGACAAATAATTTTTTATAACCCTTAAAACATATTATTTAAGCTAGGAATAAAGTGTTTAATGCTTTGGAATAATTTAGTTTTCAATAAAATGATGATTTTATTATACATTTTAGACTAAATTCAATATACCAAAAAAATAGATTGCAAAAAATCTTCGTAAATCTACTTCAAAAGACACCCTCCAAAAAATAGCAGAACATGTGCTAAATTTTATTTTAATATTATATTATTAATTTTAAAATATTTTAAATTGATCTCAACTCTTATATTTGATAGATTTAATTTCTACATATTTTATTGATCTTGATTCTAAATCAACTTTCAAAAATAAGAAAAAGGTAGTGAAATTTATTCTAGCAAGTGTTTCATAGAACTAGTTGCAAAAGATGATTCCTAATGGGAGTAAAATTTATTTGATTAACAATTGCACATGTCATATAAAAATATAATTACTTTCAAGTCTCAGAATTTAAAATATAAATATAAATATCTGTTTGAAGCCAGTGTTAAGCCCAAAACACTCTAAAATAATTATGAAAAAAAACTAATAATAATATTTTTTTTTACAATTTTTAAACCATGTTTACTTGCGATAACATAAATAAAAATTTTAAATAAAAAAATTAAATTTATTAACTCTCACCTCTAAGTTACCAAAATATAATAAAATCATTAATATTCCACTACTAATTTTTATTAACCATTAGATAGTTAAATATCACCTAAAAAGATTTGATAAAAAATAAATTACTTAATAAGTGATCTCAAGATAGCTTAAATGAGAACTGATCTAAATAAAATCAGTTGTAAATAAATAAATCTAAAAGTTTCCTCTTTGAATTTTCATCTGGTGGATTAATTCACCACCATTGGATTCTATAAATCTCCCCAGGATTTATGGAAACTTCTTAAAACCCTAATTTATTTTGAACTCGTCAATAAAAATAATTTTCTAAATATTTTTTCTAATTTATTCTTTGTTTCATTTGCAAGTTGATATTTTGGATGGAAAAATTCAAGAAGAGAAGGTGTAATGTCAAAGATCAAACCCTTGTCTATATACTCAAATACATACTACATGCATATATTTTTTTTCCACTTTTCAATTTATTAATTCTCAAAACCCTACATAGGCATATATTATTCTCAAATAAATACACGTACATTAAAAAAATGAATTTCGAATCTTTTTTTTTTTAAATTTATTTATATAAACTCATATATAATTTATTTTTATTATCATTATTTTACTTTTATTTTTTTAAATAAAAAAATCATTGTCATAGGCTTAGTCATTGGTAAGCCTGCAAACTTTCCAAATTACCATGGGAGTAGGGATGGTGTGTTGGTCGACCCTTCCCTTCTCCAAAATGAATGGGGTTGGGGTTAGCTTAGCTGTCGTCCCCTAAACCTTAAACTAATAATAATAATAATAATAATAATAATAATAATAATAATAATAATAATAATTATTATTATTATTATTAAATTGATTTTATTGCAATTAATAAGTAATTTTTTCTGACTAATAGTTAATTTTAATTCTCAGGTAAATGCACAAAGTTGGGGAACAAAGAGTGGCCTACCCATGGACATGATTATCTTAAAATTTCATAAATTTGAACTTATATACATAATTTGAGATATCTACACTCTAAATTTGAAGATGATGTGAGAAAAGAAAATGTAGCATTTCAAGTCTAGTTTTCAAAACACTATTTTTTTTTAAAAATGGTGATGTATAACGAGGTCAAACATCTAAAATTTGAGTGAGAACTCCTAATTTTTTAGAAAACATAGTAGATAGATGGCCATATAGTACACCATTTTTTTAAAACTATTTAATATTATATGAAACCATTTGGAAAAAATTTAGATAAGATCTTCTAGTTTGTGACATATATTTTTTTATATTTTTTCAATCAATACTTTTTTTGAATGAATTTTTCAAGTAAATAGATCCTGAAAATTGGAAAAAAAAATGGATAAACATCTGTGTGGCACACCTAACTACCTCAAAATAATGAAAATCATTTTATCAATGTGTGTAGAATTAGGCCTAGTTTGTGACCATTTAATGTTTTTTTCACATGGATCAACTAAAGATAAATTACATGAACATGTATAGGCATGTATGTTTATGGCATGTAGTGGCCTAAAAAAGGTATAGTTCATAATCAACATAGTTTCAAACCTTAAATTAGTCCAAAAATTATAAGAATTGTATTTTTAAAAAGAGGAAAGCATGTTCTTCACGATGGTATTAAGTTTTTGAATTTTCATGTTGAAATTATTAGTGTATTTGGAAATAAAAGTTGATTCTTTTACCATAAATCTAAAAATTTGGATGTCCATTGATAGTCCAAACCTTTAGCTAAGGAATCCAAGCCATTCCCAAGCCAAAACGAATGGGAATTGAATTCAAATTCAAATAGCACTATTTTGTTAATAATATGATCATGTTATTAATATAATTTTTCTGTTAACTACATTAATAGTGTGATTGTGTTATATATTCTCAACACCCTAAAACCCAAATTTGTATTTTGACCTACTAAAGGACTCATTGGGCTAATAGTCTTAAGATCAAAGTTTTGTTGATTAAGATTATTATTTGGGATCAATATTCTTGTCAAGATTTGATATCATTAAATGATAAATAGATATGTATTAATCTATGTATCAATTTATTATTGATTTGACATGAGTCTAATCTTCCTTAAAATGCAAATAGTTCTAGTTCATCCTAGATAGGGTCAAGAAGTCAAAAGGCAATTTTTGGTGATCCACTAATCTAAATCACTCATAATTTGGTAGATTTCATTTTTTACATGATTAAATAAATTATATTGTCTAAAAATCAATTAGAGTACAACGATCTTCTGACTAAGTACTAACAAACCTAGAGTATTAGGTTCGAAAGAGAGTTTAGTGGTATTGTAAATGTTTATGGATTAGTTATTTGAATGTTGGTATTTGAGAATTAATTTATAGTCTTCAAAAGATTCAAATGGTTTTTTTTAATAATAAAAAATAAATCAAGGGTCATTGTATTTATTGTTGAGAGTGTATATAGTCTTATAAGAGGTTAAATTTGGTTGAACAGGACTGCATTAGTTTTTCTGGATAATTGGTGATGTTTGGAACTTGTAAAAAAATCATAAACTTTGTAGTATTTTTTGAGTCTATGATAATATTGTTTGAGTTAGTAAGTGAATTTATATAAGGATCTATTTTTAAGGTATATCAGCATGTCAGTACCCTATTTTACATATAAGAAGTCTTTTATCAAGTTCAGAGATATCACAAACATACATGTCACAAACATACATGCCTTATAATATAACTAATTTTATCATGATATGTCATAAAGTGCATTTTTTAAACCTATAGCCAAAACTTAGTCTTTAGAGTACCAATCTAGCTATGAATTTGAAGTAAATCAGGGCTATTTCAAGCTCCTTCAACCTAATTTCATGACTATAATATGTGATTTAGGGGTTGATCAAATCCAATTTAATTATCTTAGTTGAATAAAATAAACATAATTTATTTATATGCAAGTTATACATGTATATAATGTGGTTTTGAGCTCATTAAACTTGAAGTCATCAACTAATGAATGCAAATGTAGATTAGTTTAACTATGGAGTTAATTAAGGTCAAGATGAGCCACGTGAACATAATTTAAATTATATATTCAATGTGATTTGGAGTCAAATCAAACCTAATGTCATGTCATAAATAATTAACCAAATATTTGATTCATTTAATCCAAGAGGCATTTGAGGCCAATTTGAACCCCTTAAAGAGCAAGATATGATTTGGGGCAAAATTAAAAGTTTAATTCTATCATGAATTGATCCAATTAGTCAAATTGTGTAATCATGGGTATGATTTGGAAAAAATTGATCCCTAAAACCAAATTTATGGCTCAATAAACTATATAGTTCATGCATGCAACATGTGTGGCTTAAATGACACTACTTTTATCATAAATGTAAACATGTTCTAGTAATTATCACAAATAGGTGAACAAACATCTCAAATTTTCTTCAATTGCCTTAGTGATTAGACCCTATATCTGATATCTTAAACTCTAAACCTTTTACCATTTAAATTAAACACTAAACCCTATACCATTTACATTAAACCTTAAGCCATAAGCCTTAAATGCCAAACCCTTTAAATTGTAGACCCTAAACTAATAAATTTAGCCACAATTAACATCCTTTATATATAGTATGAATTAGGTTCATGGGATGAACCTAGTTAAAATATCATCACTCATTACCACAATTGACTTTATAGGCTCAATATGTTATGATGTGGGCGATAATTGATCCCAAATTCACATTCTTTACTCACAGATCGAGGTTCAAGGAGCTCAAATTTTTCCCAATCACCATCATGATTGTACTTTATATACCCTAAAACCTATACCCTAATCCCTAATAAATAAATTTCCTAATCCATAAACTCTAAACCATAAATATAAACTCTTTAAACTTTGAACCAATCATTTTAGCCAAAATTAACATCATTTAGACTAAGAATTAAGTTCATAGGGCTTTTTTTGGCCTAAATCACATGACTGATTACCTCATTTGACAAATTCACTCAATATTCACAATGACATTGGGTATAATTATAACCCAAAAACACATTCTATAGTGACAAATGGGCCCAAGTGATTCAAATTGTCCTCAACTATCTTTATGATTGACCCTATGTACCCTAGACCATATATACATTAAAACCTAAGCCCTAAACCATAAACCCTAAAAACTATACCCTAAATTATAAACCATAAACTTTACCTATTTACCAATTTATTTATTCCTAATTAACATCCTTTGTAGTAAGAAGTAGGTTTGAACATGACATAGATCAAGTAGACATTATATACAGATCATTAAACCTAAACCATATGCCCTAATCCACAATCCCTAAAACATAAATTTGAATCCCTATGATCTAATGCCCACTACATGATAAAAACATACATGCCTTACAATATAATTGATTTTATCATTAGATTTCATAAAATGTATTTTTTAAACCTATGGCCAAAACTTAGCCTTTGTTGTACCAATCTAGTTGTGCATTTGAAGTAAATTGAGGCTACTTCGAACCCCTTCAACTTAATTAACCAAATATGAGGATAGTTGATTCTTTTAATCAAGGAGGCATTTGAGGCTAATTTTAACCCCTTTAAGAGCAAGATATGATTTTGGGCAAAATCAAAAGATGATTCTATCATGAATTGATGTAATTAGTCAATTTATGAAATTAGAGGTGTGATTTAGGCAAAATTAAGCCCATAAACTAGATTTTTGGCTCAATCCATTGTATAACATGTACATATCATAACTAACCCTAATTTTATTAAAAATGAAAACATGAAGGTAATTTTCAAAAATATGTGAACAAGCAGCTCAAATGTTCGTTAATTACCTTAGTGAATACCTAATACTTTAAACCTTAAACCTTGTACCATTTAACTTTAACCCTAAACCTTGTACCATTTACAATAAAATCTAATCCATAAGCTCTAAACCCTAAACTAATAAATTTAGCCCCAATTAACATCCTTTATATATCATAAGAATTAGGTTCACACAGATCAAATTGGTCAAAATTACATCACTTATTAAACCAAAATTGACTGAATTGGCTAAATCTATGATGATGTGGGGGCTAATTCAGCTCAAAAAATATTCTTTACTCACAGATATAAGTTAAAGGAGCTCAAAATTTCCCTAGTTACATTCATGATTGTACCTTATATACCCTAAAACCTATACACTAAGCCCTAATCCTTAAAGTTCATAATCCATATACTCTAGACCATAAATATAAACTATTTAAACCTTGAACCAATCATTTTAGCCCAAATTAACATTATTTAGCTAAGAATTAAGTTCATAAGGATCAATTTAGCCTAAATCACATGACTGATTGCTCCATTTGACTAATTCACTCAATTTTCATGATGATATCTAAGGTATAATGACAACCCAAATATGCGTTCTATAGTCATAAATGGGTCCAAGTGATTCAAATTATCCTCTATTAGCTTTGTGATTGACATTGTATACCCTAAACCATATATGCATTAAAACTTAAACCCTAAACTTTAAACACTATACCCTAAATTGTAAACCATATGCTTTCCTTATTTACCAATCTATTTAGTCCTAATTAACATCCTTTGTAGTAATAATTAGGTTCACATGGCATAAAGTGATTAGACATTATATATAGGTCCTTAAACCTAAACCCTGTGCCATAATCCGTATTCCCTAAAACATAAATTATAATCCATATTCTTTAATGATGACTACAAGCCACAAAAATACATTCCTTATGATATAACTAATTTTATCACAATATGTCATAAAATGCATTTTTTAAACCTATGGACAAAACATAGCCTTTGGAGTACCAATATAGTTGTGTATCTAAAGTAAACTGGGGATATTTTGAGCTCCTTCAACCTAATTTCATGACTATAAAATGTGATTTGGCGGTTGATCAGCTCTAATTTCCCCCAATCACCATCATTATTGTACCTTATATACCATAAAACCTATACCCCAATCCCTAATGCTTAAAGTTCGTAATCCCTAAACTCTAAACCATAAAAATAAACTCTTTAAACCCTAAAGCAATCATTTTAGCCCAAATTAACATCATTTAGATTATTAATTATCTTTTTAATTGACCTTTTGTACCCTAAACCTAAGCCTTAAACACTATACCCTAAATTGTAAACCAAAAAATTTCCCTATTTACTAATCAATTTAATCCCAATTAACATCCTTAAGTTCACACATGGTATAGAGTAACTAGACCTTATATACAGCCTTAAACCTAAACCCTACATACCCTAATCCCTAAACCCTAAATCAAAAAATTGTAATCACTAATCCCTAAAACATAAATTGTAATCACTAATCCCTAATCCTTAAATTGTATGCACTAATCCCTCAATCCCTAATCCCTAATATATATTAAGTATAAATTGATTGTGTTATTTAATAATGCAATCACATTATCCTTAATATAGACAACACTCAGTTCTAAATATCAATTTCTAACCCCAACTGAGTATTAAGAATAATGTGATTATGTTATTTAATAATGCAATCACATTATTCTTAATATAGACAACACTCAATTTTAAATATCAATTTCTAATCCCAATTAAGTATTAAGAATAATGTGATTGTGTTATTACATAATGGAATCACATTATTCTTAACATACACTTCTCAATATGTTGGATGAAGTAGAACTTTGTATGACAAATAATGTGATCATGTTATGTAATAACATAATCATGTTATGTAATAAAATGATCATGTTATATAACGTGATCACATTATTATTATAGACTAAGCTTAGTTTTAAATGTCTATGTTCAACCTAAATGGAGAATTCTATCCTTATAAACATTCTTTGTGTACTTATGCATGATCTACAATTCCTATGTGCTTGAACCCACCTTTGAAAAGTTGTCAATTATCCTTAATGTGTGATGTATCATGTTTAAGGAAGAGGAAGATGTTGAAGAACAAAACACTAGGAGAATTAGAATATTTGAGAGAGAAACACAAGATACAACTACAAAATCTTCATGGTGGGCAAGGTACAAACCCTAAACTTGATGAACCAAATTCTATAGATAATGAGCCAATTAACAATAATGAATTAGACATGATGAAATTGACCATAATGAATTGAATAATAATGAAATTGACTGTAATGAAATGAATAATAATGAAATTGAAAATAATAAATTAGATAATGTTGGAAGTTTACACTCAAAGTTCTAATTTTTTTGTTATTGATAATGCGTCTATGTATGATGCTTCATCCCCCCCTCCCCCCCTGCGATGACCCACGCCCCCCCCCCCCTCGGGCACATTAATGAAGAAAATTTGATGGAAACAAATAATGAATAATAGAATGTTTTAATTTAACATTCAAATTTATAATTTTGTTTATTTTGTTGATGATGAGTCTATGTATGATCATTGTTTCACCCTCTCCCCCATGAATGAACAAAATTTGAAGGAAACAAATAATGTTAAAATTAACCATCATGAAAATTTCATGTAAACATATAATGAATAAGTAAAAAATGAATAAAATGTCATCCTACCTCTAAATAATGAAAGCAATAATTATTTTTAAACACCATCTAAATAAATTCCACCATTAACAACACCTCCAAGAATTGTGCATAGAAAAGACAAGTACTTAATTGAAGCCGATGAAAATATTTTAGAACCAATGCATAATAAATTGTCTAATCACCATTCAAGAAGTCTGACTCAACAAATTTTAGATAATTTCTTTTGTAATTTGGATTATGATAGTCAAATATGTCAATTATTTGTTTCATTGATAAAATTGATTAAGATGAGACATATAATATACATAGTAGGACTAAGAACACATAACATGGATGATGAAAACAATGAAATTGTTGAAAATATACATGATGCATATCATACTTAGGCCTAAAATCATGCACCCAAGATTGCAATGTTGCCCAACATATACTTATAACTTGTGTAGTAAGTGATGAAATAGGTGAAAAATGAATGGTTTCAAAAATACTCTGAACACTTAATATCAAAAGAAAAATAATAATGAAAGCAATTGAAAGACATGAAAGACTTAATGAACCTAATATCAATGAGCTTTGGGCATTCTCTAGTAGACTTACACAAAAGCACAAAGCTATAGATGATACTCTAAAAGAGTTACTTTATCAATTTTGAAAAGACAATACAAGAGTTTCACCCAATGCAAGAGATTATGTGAAAATAAGAGTTGGTTCCCATAACCGTAAACCGTATCCAAAACATTTATTGGATATGATTCAAACACAATTATAAATTAATTTTTTTGAAAAATATCCACAAATTTCTATTTGTAAAATATAGTTTGATATGGCCAAACCTTTTTATGTAAAAATAAATCATACACGCACCACTTGTCACTATAGACAACATGTTAAATTTTTAATTCATTATGATTTTTTCACCATGTTCATTTTAATTTGCATACTAACAACATTTTGAAGGAGTGTGGCAATCAATTTCCACCAAAATATGCTAGGGAATTTACTCCAACTCTCTTTTACAAAAGACCAAATGGACAATTATTTTATAACAAATCATGTTTAAATGGAAATTGTAGCATTTGTGGTGGATTGTTAAAATTAAAAAAATGTATCCATGATGAGATTACAAGTACAATTCGATAGAAGTTAGTTGGTTTAAGAAAATATAAATCAGTGAATTATCAAGTAAAAGATGATAAATAATATAAAAAGTGTGAGCTTGTTACAAAAAAAATACTTATTTTTGAATTTTTGGTCAAATTTAGGGAGAATATTATTTACGAGTATGCAAAACACACACACAGGGCTAAATGGTTGGATGAACATTTTAAGATAAGAAAGGATAAATTCTCACTTAGTTTTATTATTTCATTAGTTAATTCTAATAAAAATTACACATTCAAACCCCAAATGGAGGTTCAATCATAGTATTACAACTCATCACATGTTTACATATTTGTGCATATAAAATTCATGCATGAACCTGATAGTATAGAGCAACAATGAAAATATTGAGTGAGTACCATTTTTATATCATCAATGATCGATAAAATTATTTAGAGTATGTTCAAAGTTGTTTTAAAAACTTCTATGAACAATTGAGTCAAAGTAATATTAATTTCAATCAACATTACATTTGGTCAGAAAATTGCACATCACAATTGAAAAATACATGGATGTTTTATTGGTTGAGCAGGATACACATTAACACTAGTTTAGAACACATTTGGATTTTTACCAAGGATGGCCATGGAAAGAGGATGATGAAAATGTTGGATCATGTGTAAAAATAGATATTACAATGGAAAAGGTTAAATTTAAAGAGGGTGTTCATTTTACAAATGCAAAAATTATGTTTGAATGGTGTAATGAGAACATGTGTCATGGTGTTCAACCAAATTTTAGTATCCATAAATTTTTTTGGTTAATGAAGCAAGAACACTTGAAAAATTATGATGATTTTATGACTCTAAAAGGTTCAAGTGTCCTCTACTCATTTCATAGCTCAAATGCAAGTCTTAGACTACTCATATGAGACACTTGGCATGTTTTTATTTTGCATGCATGGACTTTATTTGGAATGAGAATGAGTCATAAGAGTGGGTGGATGATTGGAGTTACAAACCTCTAATTCCATTCAACATATATTAGTTTCTAATAGCATTGAAACTTATAAATATGACATCATCAGATGACTTTGACCATGTATTTGATCTAGTGTATCCAGGTAGAATATTTTTCATTATATGCAATTTATTCTCATCATATATATTCATATTATCGCTAAAAATGTTTTTTTTGATACAAGGAATGTTTTTAAAATTATTTTAGATGAGGATAATGAAGAGGTAATTAATTAATAATTTTTTTGGTGTGTAGATAGAAATAAAAAATTGACTTCCCTTATTATAAATGGAGAAAACATTGACTATCCCATTGGGTCAATGGTAGTCACTAGAACTTGGTTTAGATGATATCCTATAAAATATTTAGATCAATGGTTGTTGAAAGAGTTTGAAACACATATGAAGATACCATACTATTTCAATTTGATTCTTTCAATGAATATTCATTTACAAAAATATCATTAGAGGCCATTATACTTGCAACTATGGAAATTTTAAGAGTCAGACCATGAAGCTATTCTTAATACTATCAAGGCTAGACAAGATCCTAGTGGTTCATTGGATTTATATACATAAGTATGTTGAATTCTCAAATGTATATGTAATCAATTTTACCAAATTTTTTAATTTTATTAGTACATATAAATTTCATTTATAATTACTTATTAACAATTTTTTGTAAGTTAGTGGTGCTAGATAAGCTTCCACCTTCACGTGGCTTACACTATCAGTAAATAATTTTATATTAGTAAAGATAAGATAAATTTGTATGTGATATAAGATTAGGTTGGATTTTATTAAAACTTATGAAATGGATAACAAGTTTCATTTTATGATTATTTAAACTTGGCTAAAAAAATGCATTTTTCTTATATTGGGAAGGGTGTTCTGGAGGCTAGAATAGGCAGTGGGTTTGTCAATAAAGATTAATGGGAGGAAAATAACCTATTAATATATGTTATCCTCCCCTAAAAACATGTTTTTAGTTTCAATTTTTAGTTAGGAAGCATTAAAACTAGAGTTTTGTAACCAAAACTTAAACTTTGACAACATTTGTTGTTAGTGTTTCTATGTTCCATAACGGTAGTGAAAATGAAATTTAGGGTGGATTTGTAAATCATGTAAGTTTGATAACATGTAATTTTCATATTTATATTTTATTTTAATTATATATTTTTAGGTTGAGGTCCTAGAGGTAGAAATGCCATTTGGAGCTCAAGAAGTTGCTTGTTTAATGCCAAAATGTTGCATTTTTGGACCCCTCACTGCAGCTTGTCAAATAGATTACTCTTGAATATTACACATAAGTTATTTGATATGTTATTATAGGTATTAAATATGAATGTTGATTATTTTAAATTTCACATAAATGACTTATAATTTTCATTTTACGCATGTTTGATCTTAAGCTAAAAAAATGCATTTTTCTTGTATTGGGAAGGGTCTTCTTGAGGCTAAAATAGGAGGTGGATTTGTCAATTAGGAATAATGGGAGGCCAAGAACCTATTAATATACATTATACACCCCTATATGTATTTATAGTGTTAATTTTCATTGAGGAATCATCAAAATATAGAGTTCTACAATGACAACTTAAACTTTGACAACATTTGTTGTCAATGTTTTTATACTCTGGAATGGTAGTGAAAATGCACTTTTGGGTGGATTTGAATTTTTTGGACATATTATAACATATAATTTGAATTTATAGATGTGATTAAAGTGATATATTTTTAGGTGGAGGTCTCGGAGGTATAAGTTCCAGTTGGAGCTCAAGAAATTGCTTGTTCACTTCCAAAAAGTTGCATTGTTAGACCCATGGAACTTGTCTAATGGATTGCTCTTGAAACTTACACTTGAGTGTTATGGGGTAATATTATATGTATTAAATAGGAAAGGGAGGGATTTAAATTTTCATGAAAATGACTTACAATTTTTTTTGTATTGGGAAGGTTGTTCTTGAGGCCAGAATGGGTGGTGGGTTTGTTATTCAGGGCTAATGGGAGGCAAATAACCTATTCCTAAATGTTATACACCACCCCAAATGTGTTATTATTATCATTATTTTTTATATATTAATCATCAAAAATAGATTTATGCAACCACAACTTAAACTTTGAAAACATAGACAACCTTGATATCCTTGACAACTTAAACTAAAGACCTAGAAACTTAATGAGTAATTGACCTATTGACCTATTGACCCATTAGGTGGTATTATGGGATGATATAAGGTGATTTATCAACATATTTTTAAATTTTTATGTGAGCTAAGTTGTATTAAAAGGTCCCATAAGTCATTTTAAAGGGTGTTAAAGACATGTCATGTCAAAGTTATAAAGGAGATGACCCTTAAGAATCATGTTTAGTCATGTTAACACTATCCTCACATTGGATGTAAGAGAATAAGTTATGTAACCACAAAAATTAATGTTAAATTGTGATGGATTAGAAGTTGTAGGTGTTGTGTAGCATATAAGGGATACAAAGAAGATATGGAGGTGAGATACAACTCCAAGACCATAGGAAAAAGGGGGAAATGAAGAGAATATAACATACCTATCAAAATATGATGATCTAGTCCCTTTCATGGGTTGTGTTTTGTAATGAATATCTATAAAATTGAATAAAAATAGAATGATTCTATGTATCTATATTTCTTAGAATAATATTAGATTGTCATTAATTTGTATATTGTCTTTGAAAGACCCTAGATGTCAGGATCAAGTAAATTTTATGTGTATTATAAGGTTTAAACAATAGACTATACATGAATATTTTTTATGTCTAGGTTGGATTGAAAATAAGTAGCAAATGTTCATTACCCAATTATTTGAAATGTTTCCCTATTTACATAGTTAACACTCTATTTGGTAGATAGTCAATGCCTTGTTATGCAATCAAACACCAAAAAATGTTGATGTATGCCTAAATAAGGTAAATTTACATGTAGTTTTTAGAATTTGGTGTAATGGATGACAATACAAATCACTATAAAGATCTTTTGGGAGTTTGGACTTGTTGAACACAAACAAACCTAACATAATAGACCCCTATTTTTCTCAATTACCTTGTGTCTCTTTGGTTAGTGTGATAATTAAAGGATGTGTATGGTTTTGAAATTGATCAAATTATGATTACATGTAAGATTAAAATGCATTGTGAAAATATTTCATTCGGGGTTTAGTAACCTTTAAAGTATAGACAGTCCACTAAAGAGTGATAAATTTATTATTTTCAATTAGTTGAAGTGAGTGAAGGTTGATCAAAGGATATTACCTATTAGGAAATGTGGATACTAATAACATAGACTTGAGGAAAGTCTTAGTTTCTATTATAAGGACTTAAAACTAAATAAAGTGAATTATGGAGCCTCTTGGCCACTGCAGATAGGCAACTAAGGTTTCAAACCCAAAAACCCTATAGATACCATTTAAACAATATAAATTTATTAAAATTTTGTATTATAACATATTTTTATACCAAAATAGGGATTAAAGTGATTTGGACTCCGTAAAATATGGATTTATATGTTTTTTATGATAAAGTCATGAATGGTGGGCTAAAAAGGCCTAATTAGACAAGGGCTTATAAAGGAAAAGGTACCTAAAAATATAATTTAAGAATGGAACTTTAGGGAGAGTTGTATCAGGATAGAGGATGGTATAAAATTCTTATGTGTATTTACGGGAGTTGATATATTTCTCAAAAAAAGTGCAAAGGTAAGAAAAAAAAGGCTACAAGCCTAGTGTGTCATTAGTATCTTTGTATGTGAAAATGAGCATTGAAGTGTGATTCAATGTTTGAAGGAGGATAAATAAATTATTAAATGATCATACATGATAATATATTATACTCATGAACCTATATCAAGATTTGGTACATGAAACCTAAGAGGATTGCCTAGTGAGAAGATAGTGAAAGAGTGAGAGCAAGTTTGTGAATGGAATGAATGAAATGAGTTAGAGAATGAATGTGAGAGGTTTGTGAGAGGTTTTTAAGAGTTATAATGATACAAATAAGTGTCTTGAAAGTGTACAAAATTAGGTAAAAATTTAATAAGGCCATTAATCCTAAGTGATAAGAGTGTCATTAGTCATTTCCACTACACATAATGAAATAAAAACTTTTATTCAAATAAATATGGGAGATCAGAGATTTATAGCATTGAAAAGAATAATTTTTTAATCCTCGTTTTTTTAAAACATTAAATACAATATCTGATAGATAATAGTTTGGAGTATCAAAACAACACTATACAATAACATATAATGAAATAAAAACTAAATATAAATTAGATAGATTGCCATGATAGGCATACAATATAGGCACATGTGTGTAATGTCAATAGTACATAGATTTATATGATAAGTATACAAAAAAATAGATTTAATAACATAATATCTAATATTGGGTGAATGCCATATATGCATATACAATGTGAAAAATGCTCAATCATGCTCAAACAATCAATGGTAGGCTCAATTATTCAAATAGGCATATCAAATATGGGAAAAACATGAGAATTTGCCATACTAATCATCTAACTAGGACTATTATATGTCATAGGATAAACCTACATACACAATACATTAACATAAGTTATATTTTCCCCAAGTATTTATTATAATTATTAAAACAAGTATATTTTTACAATTCAAAATTACAAGTTAATATCTACCTCTGTCAGCACCTATGCAAATGGCATTGCAACAATAATTCCTATGTCTATCTCAGCTTGTAGAGAGGGAGGAGTGTCTACTTGAGCCATCAACTACTCATGTAAATAAGGTGTCACTTACTTCTATATAAAGTATCAAATCTTATATATGGAAACCATGCATATCACAAAAAGATAATATAACCAAGAATCATGGAAGTGTAATTGCCATACAATGTGCATATCATTGAAAGATAATGTAAACAAAGAATCATGGAAGTGTAACTACCATATAATGTGTAATGGCCAAGAATAAAAAGTAGTTTGCATGTTGGAGGTAATATAAAAATTGTAATACATGTAGGAAGTGTTTGTGGAAGAGTAGGAGGTGGAAAGAATAGTAGCACTTTGACAAGGCAAAGTTTGGTAGAGAAAAGGAGTAAGAGACATCAAGAACTCTATCCTTACTTGTAAATATTCTTTGGATAGAGTCAAATACCATTATATATTTACTTGGGAAATGTAGAGCTACACATATATGGCCATCATCCTTTTATTATATGCATGATATCAGTCATTTGTATATATGTGTATATATATATATATATATATATATATATATATATATATATATATATATATATATATATATAAAATACTTGGATTGATATCAAATTCATTTATAATAGATGGATGACAAGTGCTTTTTGGGAAATCACCCAACCAATAGAAAGGAATGAGCCATGATGAATCCACCTCTTGACGATGGTGTGTGTAAATAAAATTATAAAAATAGGTTGAGGAATGGATGTCTTTCTCCGATATATCAGGTTTTAGCCATCTAAATATATTATCTTGGTTTAGCTCAAGAGAACAAAATTTCTAGATAGTTTGGATGTTAAATTGGAAGAAACTGCAAGGTGTGATTATTGAGGCTAGCACATATTTTAGTACCAACACAAATGGTGGCTCTCCCTCCAAAGTTTTCAATCGGGATACAAGGTATTGAGATCCAATGCATTATTTTTTTTCATAAGGAATGTTGAGTAGAGAGGTTTTCTACCCTTTATACTTTTTTCATAACCAAATCAAGAGGTGTAACAAGGTATTACATTTCAAATATATACCTTTATCATGGCCAATGAAAAAGGTGTAATGAGATATTACAATTGAATTATCATGTGTATTATAAGTCTATGACTCAAAAATGAGAAGGTAAGGTTGACACCAAAATTTTCAATCCCCCTTTCCCTAACTCCACCCCTTATTACAAACCATGCCTCTTAACTTGGTCATCAAATATTATAAACATGTATTTAAGATATTGTAATAAAATAAAGCAAGATTTAAGTCCTACTATCAATATGTCTTAAGTTAAGTCCCTAAATATAATATATAAATTTATTTAAATAACTATTTCATTAACTTTATTTAAACAATTCAATTTAATGTTGGCACTTGAGTCATGGTCCTTTATGTCTAAGAAGACTCTTAGAGTTGCATTGTTAAGTTAATGATCCACTACGTATAATTGTTGATGTTTGAATAATCAATGGGAAATTTTAAGGTCATGATTAGGTCTACATTGATATTATTTGAAAGTAATTATAATTAATTTTTCCAAATATTTTAATTATGGTTATGAGTATGCGTTTAGTCCTTAAAAAAATTAAATTTCAATCTATTAAATTTAGAACCTATTTATCAGTTGATTGTAGGTAGGCTAATAGTCAAAAATGTTCAATTAGGTTGAAAGTTAGTTTATTTGGGTGGATTCAATGAAATATAATTAGTGGTTACATCAACCAACAAACTAAGATCACACTGTATAAATTAATATGGAATTAATGGAGAAATGGGTCAAATTTACAAGTCATATTTACATTTGCTCACTATGATGGGTCTTAATCATGTTAAATCTAATTATTTGTAATTTTATCCTTCATGTGCATTTCTTATCTTTTACCTTAAATTCCCTTGTTATTATCACCCATATTCAAGGGTAACATGTGGATTTATATAATGGTAATGGTGACATATATGAAAATGAGAATATGACTATATTGAGCCTAGCAACTTCATTTTCAAGATAGTGTTACCTAGAAAGACCCCTAAATATGTCTTCTTCATTTTATAAGTATCCTTGTGGAATGTGAACTATCCTTATCTAATCTTGAATGATATTATTCATGGGATATTTGTGGTATTTTAAAAAATCAATTATATAATACTACTAAGCCCATTCTCATAGCTTGCAACTATTTTGGGTCCTCTTTAATGGTTTGTGATACCTCAAAACAACTTCCAAAGGTTAAAAATACCCCCAATATGATCAAACCATCTAAAAAAATTATGGACATGTGTATTTATATAGGAGGAATAGGATTTTGAAGGTATAAAGTTGATTTGAATTTGTATGGTACGATTTCATAGTCAGTAACCTTTAATTAGGCCTAGGAGACCTAATTAGTCCTGAGGGATGTTGTGTTAGGTGTTCTTTAAATAGAGTTAAAATATGAAAGTCCCTACATGAGATATGTGATGTAAAGGGGTATATTAATGTAGGTTTTTTTTGGTTTGGATATCTGTAATTTACTCAAAACAAGGAGGTTTGCCTAAAAATGGGCCAGTAGAAGGAAGGTGTTAAATAAGAAAGTAGAGTTATGTGAAGAGTTGAAGCTTGGGGGTTGTGTCAAATGGTTGGATATATGAAATGAGATGGAATTGAGTAGTTATATACTCTTATTATTATTTTCTAATGACAAAATCAATGTATCATGTAGATCTATGAAAATACATATGAATATTGTAAAGAATAGAGCAAGGATAAAGATAGAGAACATGAAAATAGAGGATGAAAATAGAGAAAGATAAATTTAACATAAACATAAAAGGAAAATATACATAGAATAAATATACATAGATCATAATATTAAATCAAAAAATTACCTCTGTATAAGTAAATGGTGTCATGCTAACAAAAACATATGCAATAGTGAATGGGCCAGCAGTTGGATCCAGATATGTAAACAATAACTGTGATAAATCTAATGTTGTAAATGTTGATTGTGATGATGAACCATCACCTCCTATGAAATAAAAATTACATATATTATTCAATTTCTATGTAAATTAATTATTATATAAATTAAAATTTCAAATATAACTTAAAGTTAACATGACATTTACATAAAATATTCATGCATCTATATAGTGGTTGATGTCTGCACACCAAATGTGTGTGCCAAAAAATCATCATTCATAAGAATATTTTCCAATCCCTCTAAACCACCAACACCATCATCATCAAAAGGTCAAGTTCACAGAGCTCCACAATAACTATAAGGATGGTGTCAGGTATGCACACTAGGTGGTGTAGCTCTAGCATCACTTTATGAGAGACTATTAATATGTTGAATAAGTGTATCAATGAATGAACTAATAGGATTTATTGTGTCAATATATTTAACCTATTGATTTATAAATGGTATCTCGAGCTCAAATGGATTTTAAATATAGATATGTGCAAGACAATTAGGTACATGATGTGTTCCTAATCGATCCTACACAAAGCCTTTCCCTTGACCCTAAAACTCACTAAAATCAAAATAGTTAAAAATATCATTGAGGAATAACTCACAGTAGAGTTTCCTCAAAAAAATACAATAAGAACTCATGGTTTTTACATAGTGGATAGTTACACACCATTCACCTTCAATCCAAAAAAATTGTTGTGATTAAGTTATGTACACAGCGATGGATTGGATAACATTTAGTAGTTAAAATAAATGGGAAATTGGTGGTTGGGTCAATGAATAAGGTGAAAATGGAGGATTTTGATATATCTTTATTCTTTACCTAAAGTACTAATAATTTTTTGCATAATAAGCCCTAAAAGTATCCCTAAATAAATCCCATCTATCAAGTTGACACATTAAAAAGTCAATTTGACCTAATAAGGTATCTAGGGAATTAGCTAACTATGTGCAATGGGGGTTGGTGGACTTGGGATCCCTCATTATCCCTGTAGACACTAAAATCATGTCGAATCCCCTGGTCATCCCCCATTTTATTCTTCTTCACCTATTTAACCCTTGTCGACCACTTTTCCCACTAGCCTTGACCCTGGCAGCATGTAAAAATGAGCAGAAAGCTAAAGCTAGACTCTGTCCTCATTATGCATCTGTCGACGATGGTCGTTACCTGATCAACGTCGCTGATGTTGGTCACTTATCGACCGACGTCGGCAATCTTACCGATGTCGGTCACCTTACCGTTACCCATTTTCAGTTATCATTCGGTTCCCATCGGTTTCCCGATCGGTTATCAAACCGTCTCTCGAACCGTCCCTTGCCTTCATCAGCATCCGCCGATCAATCCCAAAGGCTAATCAATCAATCAATCGATCCTGAACTCTGACATTCACAGACTCTTGCAACCAATCAGCTCTGGCGATCAACCAACTCTAGCATTCGACCAATCTGCATTCGCTTCGATCAACTTACGGCAATGCTTCGATGACTTCAATCACGGATTTTATCACGTCTTCTGATAGGTAAGTATTTCCTCTATTTGTTTTTTATTTCTTTTTGGTTATTATTTGTTTGTTATTTATATTTCTATCACCTCGGATCTTCAGACCATAGTCCTGAACCCTGAGTCCCTTCTTTACATCTCTGACCACTATCCAAATCTATAACTCTGTCCAGACTCAACCAAAACCCCCAGACCCTATCCAAACTTGACCTTACTTTGACTAGACCCTGTCCAGACCCTGTCCCAATCCTGACCAAGACCCTATCCTGACTCTACCAGACCTTCTGCAACTCACCCAGACTCTGTCCAGAACTTGCCCCGACTGACGCCGGTCACTACCCCGACCGACGCCGGCACTTTAACCGACGTCGGCACCTGTCCGACCAACACCGACACTACAGAGACTGACATCGGCGACTGCACAGAATAGTTTACTTCATTATCAAGTACACATTTTATTTTCTGTCGTTTATTTCTATCATTTTATCTTTCATTATATCTACTTTAGTCCAATATTCTATTTTTTATCAGTGGGTTGATATCCTTCTAGGAAGTCTTCGTACTTCCGGGATCGAGCGTTCGCCTGACAGCCCACCATATCTTTGACTAACGTTTTTCCATGTTTTAGTCTCTTTTCTTCTCAGGTTTCATTCCTCCACAGCCAAAGAGGAGAACCTTCCAACGTCTGATTTCGGTGCGCATGACTATATCAGGTATCTTCTAGCCTTGACCATTTCTTTTAGTTTCTTATTTCTTCTTTGAATGTAGAAAGCAATTTTGCATAGAAACATTCTGGCATGCCCGGTGGGACCTTAGGACCTTCCTTGGGTTATTTCTTTCTTTTGTTCATATAGGTGCATTAGGTTCCTTCCTTTTCACCTCCTTTCGTCTCTTCTTAAACGACATCATAAGCAGGAAATAAAAAAGAACTTTTCTTTTCTTTCTTGCACTTCTAGACTAGCTAAAACTCATATTCTTTGACTCTTTCTCCATTCATCTTCATATGAACAAACATTTCAACTTGGGCATTAAAACACTTTGCATTCATTTCTGTTTGCTTGCATCTCTTAGACCACACATAGTAATTAAACTGCATATTGAATTAATCTAGATCACTTGATGTTACACGACCAAACCACTTGCACAAAACAAACATCTTAACTTACCTGAGATAAGGCCCGACTGAGATTTCATCCCCCAGTGGATACCTTACCCCTACCTGGCAATCTCACTTGGATTTCATCACCAAGCGGAAAGCCCACTCCGTTCTCTGGTGGAGTCTAATCTCTAGGCGAGGTATATCTTGGCTAAGCGAAACCAGCTAACCACTGGAATCGTGAAGTGAGGGGAGATTGCTCCTTAGCACCAGGCTGTGTACCGAACCTAACACAGACTTCTTGAGCACCATAATAAAACCCGAAACCATCCATAGACTACTTCTTCTAGGACCTGACTCAAAAGCCAATCTTCCTCTACACACATTCTAAGGCATAAGCCACTATAATCCTAATAATTTACTCATAGGGTTTTAGGATCTGCTTGTGTCTTCATCTTTTTTAGTTCTTATCTGCTTTTTTGAGCTTGTGAGGACATTCCTTTCTTTCCTTGAATGGTTTTGACTCGTAGTCAAACCAAAGCTCTTCTTGACCACGCTAGACATCAACCGCTTTCACCTACCCCGTCTATAACCAATCCTATAATGGAGTTCCACTCGGAGACCGAAAGAATTCCTACTAGACTATCCCCGACCCAATCGCCTATTATCCTAGAAGGGGACCAATATTTTGCATGATTCTTGGACCTCAATGCCGCAGCCCTCCATAATTATCTCGCGAGAAACCCAACGCGAGACCTCTCGGGTGACGTGGCGATGACATTAACACCGTTCGCCACCCAACCTTTTACGACCCAGCCTTTCGCCCCAACCGTTAACTTGACCATAGCAAATATGCAAAGTTTGGCCTCCTCATCTATTTTTAGACTGACCTCCATCGGGGTTTCGTTACCCCCTCAACCACACGCAATTCAAACAAGTTCTATATCATACTAGAACTTGATTGTCTCAACTCCACACACTCTTGCGCCCATATATGCAGGAGTGCCTACCTCGCCTTTTGTCAATGCCATCACACAACCTCCTTTGGTGGTATCTGGTCAGCCTATGCCTTCTACCTTCATCACTCAACCACCTTTGGCTTCCACTTCTGTCCCTGCGACTAGTCATCCGTACATTGCACCCTTACTGGTACAACCAACTACGTCGTACGCCTCTTCTAGCCTCTTTCAAGCGCCTTACAACCTAGGGGGCACTCTGTCCACCAATCTGTTAGTAGACGTCATCAAGATGCTGATGGATAAAATGTCCAGTCTCCAAGCTTCTATCTCTAGTTTAAGTAATGTCTTTTCATATGACCAGATTTACAACGAGCCCATCCATCCTTCTATCCCTATCTGACCATACCCCAACCAATGGGAGCTTCCTAAATTCACTTGCTTCCAGAGTAAGGAGGACCCGCAACAACATCTACGGGCATTCAGACATGCCTATTACCTTATCGCCCACGATGATGCATTACTTCTACGCACGTTTCCTATGTCTCTTTCTGGCCCTGCTCTTGGCTGGTATAGTTCTCTTGCCAGACATTCTATCTTTTCATTCATTCAACTCGCCCAATTATTTTTTGACCATTTCTCAATCAATATCACTAAACAAGTCTCAATCACAGACCTTTACTCCATTAGGCAATTTGACAATGAATCAATAGTCGATTTTGTCGCCCATTGGAGAGGCCTGATTAACCAGCTCTCCTTCTCCTTGCCTCAACCCGAGCTCATTGAGCTCTTTTCTTGAGCATGTGCCAGTCACATATCGTCCACCTTGCGGGTTCAAACATTCCACACTTTCGACGAGGCCTTCACCATGGCCCAAAAGCTTGAACTCCGTGCCATTGAAGAAGATAAGGTCAAATTGCGTAACACTAATGCAAGAACCAATGACCATTCTTCTTCCAGACCTTCTTCTGCCCATTCTCAATCCAAGGGGTCGGCAAACACTGTCATTGTTAGACCATCATCTTCAACAATAACCAACCGACCATCATCTTCAACATTAGACTACATCAATAAAAAATTTCAACGTCAATCCATACAGCATCAATTCACTCCAATTGGGGAGTCATATGCCTCTGTCTTGGAAAAACTCATCAAACAGGGGGTCCTCAATCTCCCTTCAATCCGACCACATCAATTTGACCCCTCAACACCTATCCCTGCATGGTACAGGGAGAACCACTTTTGCAACTATCACCGTGTCAAAGGCCATGACACGGATCACTGTCAAACTTTCAAAAACATCGTCCAGGACATGCTATACAAGGGGGATCTTATCTTGGACAACCCGAACACACCACCCAACCAAAACCTTGACATCTTCAAGCAACCTTTTCCTAATCACCCACCTACTCAAGACAACGTCCAAACCATGACCAATGACCCTCAAGACCATGATATACACACGGTCGACACTATCTTTTCTCTTATCCCTGACCAACCTCTTTCACAGGTGGAAGACCCTTCTTCTCCTATACCTCCTCCACATGGTGAAGAACTTTCTTTTCCTACTTGTCCTCTATTGACTTCTCCCATATTGGAGGATGCTTTGACCACATCAACACCAGCTGCCTCACCTTCATCCTTCTTATCATCCATAGATGATCATACCTTTTCGACTCCCCAACCACATGCAGAAGCCATGACTACTCCGGCGCTCTTTCCTCTTAAAGAGCCCACACCTTTAATCCCTTCTCCATTGAGAGAAGAACCATCCACATCTAAGTCCAAACCCGCGTAGGCATCCATCATGCCCAAAGAGATTAAACCTCTTGGTGTTCGCCCCACATCTAATCTTGCCTCACACAATGGTGGCCCTCAACTCAAACCAAAGAAGGCTACTAAACCACACCGGAGGCCTCCTCCCCCACCTTTGTCATTACCTTCAATCTTGGGCCCACATCCATCTACTTTACTCAGAGTGCTTCCCACTCCCATACCTCACAGAGGCAAGTCGTCTCCATTACTCTATCAACCCGTCAGACTTATATCTCCTCCAAGCCATCATCCTATGCATCTTACACCTCCCAAACCAAAATCACCAACCCTCACTGCAACAAAACACTCAGACCTGTTAGCAGGTTCTTATGCCTTGCTGTTACAGCAATTATTGCAGTCCTCTCGTATCTATCTCCCGCTGCTTAGATCATATCAATCTCTCAGACTGAAACCCCCCTGGTTCGACGACACTTGCATTTGTGCGTATCATCGCACACCTGGGCACGACATCGAGCATTGTTGTGCCCTCAAGGTTGCCATTCGCCAATGTCTTGGGAATGACACCCTTCTTCTCGACCACATCATCAATAAACCTTCAACACCACCCCACTCATCAACTCTCAGATCAAGGCCATCTTGGTTTGACAACTCTAAATTCTGCCACTATCATCACACTCCAAGACATGACACTGAGCGTTGTTGTGCTCTCAAAGCTGTCATTTGTCAACAACGGAGAAAGGATTCCCTTCTCATCAAGGATCCTCTTGACCACCCCTCTGACAAATCATCAACATTGACCCGTGCTTCTCCAACCTCATCACCTAAATCAGAATCTCCACGCCAGACTATAGTCCCTTTGCCACCTTTAACCCCCTTATTCGACATCAACACAATCCATCTGACCGCTAAGCCTCAATCGACCTTAACCAATCCATCAAACATTCTCCCTAGCCGCTGGGGGAATTCAACCTTCATCCAAACCTCGACCAATTTTTCAACATAGTCTCGACCACATATCAATCACTCTTTCAACTTAGCCTCAACCAGACTAGCAACCAAACATTTAACCCGACCTCAACCAAACATTTGACCCAACCAAATACCAAATACCAACCAATCAACCCTCGACCAACCATTGACCAACTATCAAATGACCAAATCTCAACCAAACATTGAATAATCATTTTATCAAAATATTCAACCAGTCTCAACCAATCAACAATCATATCAACCAACTCATCCATCAACACCTGACCAATCTGGAAAGAGGCAAATAGGGCAAGTTTGCTCCTAATTGGCTCGGACCTTTTATTATCACGCACAAGTATGGATCAGGGACTTACCGTCTGTCTTCTCTTGATGGACGACCAGAACCTGAGCCTCTTAATGCGTTGCATCTGTGACCGTTCTACTGCTAGTCGAGTACTCATCCACTTGACACTTAACTTGAGCTCATCCCTTGGGCAATCCCCATCCTCTCAGTCCTAATTCCTTTCAACCCTATTCCTCTTAACAATTCCTATAACCCTTTTATGCTGTATGGATGCTTTGTCCTAATAAAAGGGAGCCCTTGACCTTCTATAATCTTGTCCATGACTCACATTTCTATAAAAACAAATCAAGATGTCACAATATCCATGGTCACTATATCAATATCAAAATCAAAAGGCAGACTGCTCCCTCGAAGGACAGCTGTACTATCATTGCTGTAATTAATAGACTGATCCCTCGAAGAACAGCTATTCAAAAGCCCTTATATTAAACAAAAATCTAGACCACTCCCTTGAAGGATGGCTATGACTAATCTGGCAATAAACAACACTATTTTAGAAGCTTCCCGCATTGATCAACTTCACAACTGACCACCAAACAAATGACATCTCTATGCAGGCTTCCCGCATTGATCAGTCTGCACCTATAAAAAAAAAAAATGAGTCATGGACTTGACTTATAGTTGTCTCAGGGTCTCCTATAAAAAGGGGCAAAGTTATCTCTGCTCTTAAAATGGGTTACCCTTTTTCCTCCTCCTATCACCTGCTCAAGGGACTTCGAGCTCACTTTAATGTCAAAGTGATTTGATTACCGCTCTACCATACCTATGGTCAACGACGTCACGCATGAATGAGGCTCTTGGTTCTCATAACCCCTATCTATACTATCTTTTTGGTCCTTGTCAATGAAAGAGCACTATGCTTTTCACTCCTTTTGCACTTTGGTCACATTCACCTTCATCACTTGTCCATCAACTCAACTCAACTCTCTTTTTAGACCACTCCCATAGCCTATTCACCCTAGTTTCTATGGACACCAATACATATAGAAACTATTGACCCGCCACAATTTATGTTAAGCATAAACCAATACTTGCTGAAGCATAAATAGACCTCAATTCATTTTTAGCATACATCCATCACGAATATGGAATATTGCTAGGGATGAAAGACCTCTCTACCAATGTTGCAGAAAACACCATTTGGAAAAAGTTACAACATCTCTTCTCCTCATCATTTCATCATAACCAAGACCAATCTATCAACCATTTTGACCACCTGTCTACTAATCGAACCCTTTGTCTGAACTACATTGGTCTGAGGCCCTATGACCAGGGCTATGTAGGCAGCACTCAGATGACACGACTGTCTTCTGGGGTTAGCTCGACCATTCTCATTTGTTCGTCTCTCTGATGGACAAACCTTCTTTCCTTCTTTTAACCATAACCTTGCCCTTGACCACGACCCATGCTATCCCTTTGTCCCTCCCTTCCTTCTAGGGAGAACTACATTGGCCTGAGGCCCTATGACCAGGGCTATGTAGGCAGCACTCAGTTGACATGGGGTCTTCTGGGGTTAGCTTGGCCACCTCCTTTCATCCATTCCTCCCCTCGACCACTGACCATTGGAGATCATACCTATCTCCTCCGACCTCGACCACTTCCAAGACACTGTTGCCTTGGTTGTTTTTGCATGTATGTTACCTCATGACTGGTTAGCAAAATTGTGCACAGACCTTTTTTAGACCCTCACAAGTATAGGATCGCAAGCCGGTTGATCCACCCTACTTGTGACTTTTTCATATTTCTAGGAGCACTTCTTGAGCCTGGGATACCTAGAATGCGACGACCCATTGGAGCTTCAGCTTAGATTGCATAACCTGATCAGTAGACGACTAAATGATGGGGCCCAGTTATTTCAATTTTGGCACTCCTCGACCCTTGACCTGCGACACTTTGACCTAACCATCTCGTGCAGTGGTATGCGCACAATCATGCCTTTTGTAGCGTTCACCCTCACCCCTTTTTCATCCACTCTTTGTCAATTCAACACTCGATTCCCGGTTCCCTTCCCTCAACTCCTGCTTTGAGGGGGAATACCTCATCCATAATCGGGGCAATCCGCTACCTATTTTTGTCTTGCAGTTCATTAGAACAACCAACAAGATGAAATCAACCTTATCCCTCACCTGGGGCAATTACTCCTATTTTTGTCTTACAGTTCGTCCAGAACAACCAACAAGATAAAAAGGGGCAAATGTAGACACCGACATCATGTCGAATCCCCTGGTCATCCCCCATTTTATTCTTCTTCGCCTATTTAACCCTTGTCGATAACTTTTCCCACTAGCCTTGACCCTGGCAGCATGTAAAAATGAGCAGAAAGCTAAAGCTAGACTCTGTCCTCATTATGCATCTGCCGATGACAGTCGTTACCTAATCGACGTCGCTGATGTTGGTCACTTATCGGCCGACATCGGCAATCCTACCGATGTCGGTCACCTTACCGTTACCCATTTTTAGTTATCATTCGGTTCCCAATCGATTTTCCGATCGGTTATCAAACCGTCTCTCGAACTATCCCTCGCCTTCATCAGCATCCGCCGATCAATCCCAAAGGCTAATCAATCAATCAATTGATCTTGAACTCTGACATTCACAGACTCTTGCAACCAATCAGCTCTGGCAATCAACCAACTCTAGCATTCGACCAATCTGCATTCGCTTTGATCAACTTACGGCAACGCTTCGACGACTTCAATCACAGCTTTTATCACGTCTTCTGACAGGTAAGTATTTCCTTTGTTTGTTTTTTATTTCTTTTTGGTTATTATTTGTTTGTTATTTCTATTTCTATCACCCTGGATCTTCAGACCATAGTCCTGAACCCTGAGTCCCTTCTTTACATCTCTGCCCACTATCCAAATCTATAACTCTGTCCAGACTCGACCAAAACCCCCAGACCCTGTCCAAACTTGACCTTACTTTGACTAGACCCTGTCCAGACCCTGTCCCGATCTTGACCAAGACCCTATCCTGACTCTACCAGACCTTCTGCAACTCGCCCAGACTCTGTCCAAAACTTGCCCCGACCGACGCCGGTCACTACCCCGACCGACACTGGCACTTTAACTGATGTTGGCACCTGTCCGACCGACACCGGCATGACAGAGACCGACATCGGTGACTGCACAGAACAATTTACTTCATTATCAGGTACGCATTTTATTTTTTGTCCTTTATTTCTATCATTTTATCTTTCATTATATCTACTTTAGTCCAATATTTTGTTTTTTATCAGTGGGTTGATATCCTTCTAGGAAGTCTTCGTACTTCTAGGATCGGGCGTTCGCTTGACAGCCCACCATATCTTTGACTAACATTTTTCTGTGTTTCAGTCTCTTTTCTTTTCAGGTGTCATTCCTCCACAACCAAAGAGGAGAACCTTCCAACGTCTGATTTCAGTGCACATGACTATATCAGGTATCTTCTAGCCTTGACCATTTCTTTTAGTTTCTTATTTCTTCTTTGAATGTAGAAAGCAATTTTGCATAGAAACAATCCCAATTAATTCTTCAATTTCAATTTTATTTCCCACAATTTTATCAGTTAGAATCTCCTAGATAATAATGGGTTTTATGGAACTGTAGGAGGGTTAGGTGGAGGGATAGGAGGATAAATAAGAGGGTTTTATGGATGGTTAGATGGAGGGTTAGGATGAGGAGGAAAAATAAGGTTCTCTAGAGGGTTAGGAGGGTTAGTAGGATGGGTTGTTCAAATCAAAAAAATTACAACTAAAACTTAGGGTTAAATAATGAAAATAATGAAAAATTAGTGTTAACAAGTGTAAATTTATATCACTTACCTCTTCTATGTGGTGGCATCATCAATTATCAACTTCCTTAGATGAATTGAGTAGCTTCTTGTCACTCTTTTATCTATCTCACCTAAAATGTGATCATAGAAGATGGATTAGAGTAAGGAAACTCGAATGCAAAATGATAATTTTGCATTCAGGTTTCAATTTTTAATTTTTTTATGCCATAGATAACATGATCACATTATTAACATGATCATGTTGTTAATGTGATTGCATTAATACTATAATTTTTTATTTTTTAAAATAACATGATGATGTTTTATAATAATGTAATCGCATTATGGCTTGGTAATTACAAACCATAATTCAAATAACATGATCACATTAATTAAATAACATGCTCGTGTTATTTATTAATGTGATCATGTTACCTAAAATTTCCACATAATTATCCCCTAACTCCATGCACATACCTTCCATTTAGGCTTTTACCCATTAGAGTCAAACTATCATATTATCATCCTAATTTGTCACAAGTCAACTAAAATCCTAAGAACTTCAGTTACCAAATAGTTCAAATAATTAGTAATGAAATAATAATAGAGTTATGTTCTAATATCACACTAATAAGTTGAATGCCATCCCATGGAAAATGTGTGTTGTAACAATATAATGTGTCATCTAAATGAAATAGTGCCAATGATGAAATAAAAGTATACTCACTATGCTCCAAAAATAATTTCCTAATACCTACAAATAAAATATGAAGCAATGTTATATCCAAGTCAAGTATAAGAACACATAACCTCACATGAATAATTCTATCTAGACCTCCCAAAAATAGGATAAGAAGTGCTTTATCTAAATCTTGTATGAAACCACCATGTCTAGTTGGTAGGATGATTGCTTAAGCCTTGACTTAGTAAGATAGCTCATCACACCCTCTAGATATATTAAAATCTAATTCTTCTCCCACATGCACACAATAGGCATATAATGTTGACATCACAACATTCACAAAACAAATGTTCAAACATAGAGAAAAAATCTCACCAACATAATCCAATATATCAATCAAATGTCAAATGGACTTAAGGAGATATTTTAAAAGAAATACTAAACATCAAAAAATAATCTCAATTATGTAATAAAATGAGATCCAAATGGTCAAAATTTTTAAAAAATGAAATTCCAATCAATGCAATTCAATTCTAATGAAATATATGTGTAAAAGAAAATTTATATTCAAGAAAAAAAGTGTTGGTTTCAGAAAACAACTTAAAATAGAAACCAAACAAAAATAAAAATAGGGAACAAAAATCTCATAAAAAATTCACATTATGTCACTATATGGCTAATAAATATACCTGAGAGGAGAAGAAATGATATAAGACTACATTACCTCTTGGAGGTAAGAGGAAAGCATCACTCTCTCCATATGTCTCCTAAAGATTTACAAGGTTGCATTAGGTTTAAATCACAAAGTTTGTTATTTTTACAACCACTAAGGGACATGTGAAGAAACATGTCATTTATAAGGTTATATTATAAACAAAGAGCCCATGGTGCCTAAGGAACTCATGGTGCACATACCTAAAATAATCATGTGGATACCTTGAGAAAAAGGGGAAAAGTGTGTTTTCATCTTATGATAAGTTCCACTTCTTATCCCATGACTTGGTCCAAACAAATATAGACATATTTATACTCCACCTTTGAACCCCATACTTTCATAAGTATGCAAATACTATATCAACGATGTAGGGCTACACAACACAAGAAATTACTAAATAACAATAATTTTTACTTATGCATCATATGTTTACATGAACAAAAGTTAATTTACATCACATTTTAATAATAGTTGTTTAACACAAGGCACTTCAATAATATATTCACATTCAAAAGATAAAAATTGGGTTTCACACATAATATCATATGAGTACCATGACATACTCACTCTATGATTGCATAACAATGTTGCTTATATATAGAGGATCCATTGTTTATGGGGTTTGTTAAAAATCCATAGTTATCAGGGTTTACACATTAGGTTACAATTATACATGTACATAAAAACTACAAAAGTTAAGCATACACATGTTTGTCTTAAGATAATTGTTTACATCGAATCACAATTTTAACATAATTTTACAATTTACTAGTATCACACAGGAGATAAGGGAATCTCATCATCCACATCAACAATCCTAACATCCTCCATATCATATCTATCATATAATCCAACACTACCAATTTAAAAATAAGTAACATCATGGTCATACATATCTATCAGCCATAACTAACCATAATTATTATGGAACTGAATATAACAATCCCCCATCCCCTACATAAGTGTCACTACAAAAAAAGTATCAAAGGTATTCTGACCAACTGAGAATCATTTTATTTTCATTTATAATTTGATATATTATTCTTCATTCAAAATCTCTCTTCTTTTAAAAAATCCAAGTGTATGTTTTACTAATTAAATAAGCATCATACTTTATGTTTTATTTATCACAAGATTATCTCAAAATGACATGGTAAGCAATTATCTACGAATCAATGTATAAATCAAGGTAGATAATTTTAATTCATAAAATTAAGTTTACAATATCATAACCAAATATCCATCAAATATCCAAAAGTACAACATTGGCACCTAGTGCCCCATAAATAAAATATTAGATCACTAACTATATTAGCATACTATAACAAAAACAAAATTTGAACCCAAAATTGGCCCCATCTCAAGGTTTTATTGGTATTAAAATTAGCTTCTTAATTACCTCAGCATGACACTCCTCTAAAGTTGAGTCATTCTCAATCTAGCAACTTCATCCATCCTCAACTAGTCCATAGGTTAACATTGCCTTATGTGGAAAATATCAAATGATATGACCCATACCCTCATATAAGTAACAAGCCTATAAAGGAGGTCTATTATATCCTATGCCAAAAATGTCTAATAGTCTACGATTTACATGTTTACATACTTGAACTAGGTTCACTTTTTATCCTAGGGTAACATGCTTTCTAGAACAAGGTGAAGTCATGTCGTATGGAGAGTGAGTGCCTCTCCTACACTCTCAATACTCTCAACTGCCATATAACATAAACCCTAAATAAACATTATCTATGACTCCTTAGTTGATGCTATTATATGTTTTACTTGACTTATGGTTGACATAAATGGGTTTTCTCAAGTATACCCTGAGCTCCGAGTAGCCTCTCATCTAAAATATTTGTCAAAGGGTTTGGAGGATTTGTTGGTTTATCTACACTAGCTACATAAGTAATGGTTTGTGATGATCCCCATTGCATGAGCTACACATACTACCCATGAGCTCCATTCTATAATGAACATAATGATCCGAGCAACAATTCAAGTGATAATTCAGGTGACAGGGCCACCCCAATTGATGATAGAACTTTCAAGAGCCATAACTTTTTCACCGTAGCTCTAATTGACTCACCGTTTGAACCATTGGAAAGATAATAATGAGGAGAATGTGGTGAGATGTTATAATTCTTTGATCAATAAATATTGGCCCGAAAAAACCTAATCTAAGTGCCCCAAATTTCAATTTTAGTAGTGTAGTGTAAAAATAGTAAGTTTCTAAAAATAGTAAATCATCAAATTTTGTATTGTTGTAAATCATTGAAGTCAAACCATTCATATCCCTCAAGATTGGTGACCTTCCACATCCTCCCCCCACCTTAAAAACATGTATAAATAAAGATGTAACCTGAAATGGAAAGTAAACATCTCTTCTTAGAGATAATCATATGTTTGGGTCTGCAAATTTGATTAAATAAACATCTCTTCTCAGAGATAGCATTATTTGAATTGTTTTTCTCTTGTTTCTTGAGTTATATTTCAACCAAATATTATGATTTTTGGATCATTGGTATCATATTGGGTTGTCTTTAAAGTGTATGATCCTAAGGATGAGGTCAGATTATACGAAGCTTGGGTGGAAAATAGAGCCAACAGACTATCCACCTATTCACTCCAAATGACTTCAAATGGTGGAAAACACCAAGACATTTGATCCTTTTAAGGAAATGGTGAATTAATCCCTATAACAGTAGCAAGAGTATATGCCACAATAATTCACTCAAATTCTCTAAAAAATCTTGATGGGAAATTTTGGCTTGTTATCTACACCCCCACATCCTTTTAGTGCCCAAACACCCTTCAAGGTTTAGGTGAATTTTGATATCCTTGCATTTGATGGCAAAATAAATATTGATGAAGTAAAAAATTGGTTATATCAATTGTCATCTTATATTTCTATAAATAAATTCATCCATAAAGAGAAGATCACTTTCGCTCTTTTAAAAGCATCATTACCTATCAAAAATTGGTGAGAAGTGTACAAAAAGAGATTCAGTGCAGATGATATTGGCATTGAGATAGAACCTACCTAAGATGATTTCATACAAGTTTTAAATGAAAAATACTACCCCATTTTGGCATATGATGATCTATATATAAAGTGGCAACAACTTCACCAAGGTAAGGAATAGTCTGTTCAAGACTACACTAACATTTTTCATTCTCTATCTGCGAGATTAGACATCTAAGAAAGTGAGAAACACAAGGTTCTCAAATATTGTGGTAGACTACAATAGTACATATAGGGAAAAATGGAATGCTTCAATTTGGAAATCCTTGGTGAAGCATAAAATTTTGCAATAACGATTGAGCAGAAGCATGGAAGAATGAATACAAAGAGTCAGCCTTCAAAATGGAAATGTGATAAAGAAGGTCAAACACAAGGCCAAAATTAGAAGCAAAAGGAAGGAAAAATTGGGAAGTGGTGTGATTATCACAAATCTAAAACTCACTCCAAATAAGAATGTCTAGACATCAAGTCCCTACTTTTTGGGTCATAATCCTCAACATCCACTGCTCTACCTCATACAGACCCTACAGTTGAAGAGGTTGAAAAAGAGATTATAGATGTTGAGCCCAAAGCCATTATTGCTTCATCACAGACCCATGAGGAGAGGCTAGATGATAATGAAAGGTTATTTCACTCTAAGTTATGGGTAAAAGGTTAGCCTCTACATTTCATTCTTGATAGTGGAAATCAAAATAATTTAATCTCTACTAATATTGTGAAAATATTAAATCTATCCATGAAGCCTCACCCAAAGCCATACAATATTGGATGGTTGATCTAAGGAGCAACCTTCGTGTTACCCACCAATGTCTTCTCTCATATGCAATAAAACCTTTCCAAGATGAGGTTTTATGTGATGTAGTCAATATAGATGTTTGTGATGTACTCTTTGGTCAGCCATTTATGTATGATTGACATGAAATCTATGAATCAAGAAATCAAAGGATTACTCTCACTCTTGGAACATGGTGTTACAAGTAACCAGAGGTACCACCTTCTACATCTGTCTCTCTTATTAGTGCCAAGAAATTTGTTCTCATGGTGGTCAAGCCATGAGAGTCCAAAAGGGCTAATGTTACAGCCTTGACTACACAAATAATACAATAATAGAATCAAATAGATACAAAGATTAAGATGTCCATGGCCTTCCATCCATATATTGATGGTCAGATAAAAATGGTGAACAATTGAGCCCTACACAGTTCCATAAATCATAGTCCATTCCAAGTTTGCATCAAGAATCAAGTAAAAGTACAACTACCACACTTGATGATAAATCTTGATGTAATGGGGAATATTTCCTCTCAAGGAGGGAGGAATGATCTGGTCAACAATCCAAGTGACAATTCAGGTGACGGTTCCACCCCAATTGATGATGGAACTTCTAGGAGACATAACCTTTGTACCATAGCTCCAATTGACTCACCGTTTGAACCATTGGAAAGCTAAGAATGAGGAAAACATGGTGAGATGGTATAGATATTTTATTTATGAATTTTTACTCCAAAAAACCCAATGGAAGTGCTCCAAATTTCAATTTTAGTAGTGTAGTCTAAAAATAATAAGTTTTTAGAAATAATAAATCCTCAAATTATGTATTGTTTTAAATCATGTAAGTCAAACCAATTCATATTCCTCAAGATTGGTAACCTTACACATCCTGCCCCCACCTTAAAAATATGTATAAATGAAGATGTAACTCAAAATAGAAAGTAGAGATCTCTTCTTAGAGACACGCATATGTTTGGGTTTGCAAATTTTATTAAATAAACATCTCTTCTTAGAGTTAACATTATTTGAATTATGTTGTTCTTGTTTCTTGAGTTATATTTCAACCAAATATTTTGAGTTTTGGATTAGTGGTATCAGAGTGTTTTGTCTTTAGAGTGTATGATCCTAAGGATGAGGTCAGATTACAGGAAGCTTGGGTGGAAAATAGAACCAATAGACTATCCACCTATTCGCTTTGAATGAATTCAAATGGTGGACAACATCAATACATATGATACTTTCAAGAAAATGGTGAATGAAGCCCTCCAACAATAACAAGCATATATTCTACAACAATTCACTCAAATTCTTTGACAAATCTTGATGGGAAATTATGGCTCCTCATTTGCAACCCCACATCCATTCATTTCCCCAACACCCTTCAACGTTTAGGTGAATTTTGATATCCCTACATTTAAAGAAAAAATCAATGTTGATGTAGTAAAAAATTAGTTGGATCAATTGTCATATTTTTTCTGTAAATAAATTCATCGATAAAGAAAAGATAAACTTTGCTCTTTTAAAAGCATCATTGCCTATAAAAAAGTGGTGGAAAGTGTATAAAAAGAGATTCAATGTAGACGATATTGGCCTTGAGATGGAACCTACCTGAGATGATCTCATACAAGCTATAAACAAATAATGCTACCCCATTGGAGCATATGATGATATGTATATAGAGTGGTAATAACTTTGACAAGGTAACAAATAGTCTATTTAAGATGACACTGACATTTTTCATTCTCTATCTATGAGCTTGGGCATCTAAAAAAGTGAGAAACATGAGTTCTCAAATACCGTGGTGGACTACAGTGGTACATATGGGGAGAAATAGAAATCTTTAATTTGGAAACCATTAGTGAAGCATATAATTTCATAGTAAAGATTGAGTAGAAGCATGGAAGAATGAATACAAAGATTTAGCCTTCAAAATGGAAAAGTGACAAAGAAGGTCAAATACGAGGCAAAAATTGGAAGTAAAAGGAAGGAAAGACTGGGAAGTGGTGTGATTATCACAAATTTGGAACTCCTCCAAAAAATAATATTGAGCCATCAAGGCCCTATTTTCTAAGTCACAATCCTCAACATCCACTGCTCTAAATCATACAGACCATGCAGTCAAAGAGGTTGAAGAAGAGATTATAGATACTGAGCCCGAACCATTGTTGCTTCATCACAGACCCATGAGGAGAGGATAGATGACAAGGAAATGTTGTTTCACTCTAAGTTATGGCTGAAAGGTAAGCCTCTGCATTTCATTCTTGATAGTGGAAGTCAAAACAATTTAATCTCTACTAATATTATGAAAAGCCTAAATATTTTAATGAAGCCTCACCCAAAGCCATAAAATATTGGATAGTTGAGTCTAGGGAGAAACCTCTATGTCACCCATCAATGTATTCTCTCATATGCAATAAAACCTTTCCAAAATTGGGTCTTACGTGATGTGGTCAGTCTAGATATTTGTGATATACTCTTTTATCATCCTTTCATGTATGATCGACATAGAATATATGAATCAAGAACTCAAAGGATTGCTCTCACTCTTGGAACATGATGCTATAGGGTATCAAAGGTACCACCTTCTACATTTATCTCTCTGATTAGTGCCAAGAAATTTGTTCTCATGGTGGTCAAGCCATAAGAATCCAAAAGGGATAATGTTACAACCCTAAATACATAAACAACACAATAATAGAATCAAATAGATACCAAGATAAAGAATTTCATGAACTTCCATCCACAAAATGATGGTCAAACAGAAATGGTGAATAATCAAGCCTTGCACAGTTCCATAAATCACAATCAATTTCAGGTTTGCATCAGGAATCAAATCAAAGTATAACTACCACACTTGATGACAAATATTGATGCAATGTGGACCATTGATTCTCAAGGATGGAGGAATTATTTGGGTAACAATCTAGGTGACAATTCAGGTGATAGGTCTACCTCAATTGATGACAAAAATTTTGGGAGCCATAACTTTTGCATAGTATCTCCAATTGACTCACCGTTTGAACCATTAGAAAGCTAAGAATGAGGAAAATGTGGTGAGATGGCATGGAGCTCTACTCAATGAATTTTGACCCCCCAAAACCTAATGTAAGTGCCCCAAATTTCAATTTTAGTATTTCAGTCTCAAAATTATAAGTTTCTAAAAATAGTAAATCCTTAAATTATGTATTGTTGTAAATTGTGGAAGTCAACCAATTCATCTCCCTCAAAATTGGTGACTTTCCACATCCTCTTCCCACCTTAAAAACATGTATAAATGAGGATGTAACCTAAAATGGAAAGTAGACATCTCATCTCAAAGATAAGCATATGTTTGGGTCTGCAAATTTGATTAAATAAACATCTCTTCTCAGATATAGCATTATTTGAATTGTGTTGCTCTTGTTTCTTGAATTATCTTTAAACCAAAGCTTTCAAGTTTTGGATCAGTGATATTAGATCAGTTTTTATTTAGATTGTATGATCCAGAGGATGAGGTTAGATTACAGGAAGCTTGGGTGGAAAATAGAACTAACAGACTATCCACCTATTTGCTCTAAATGACTTCAAATGGAAAACAACACTGAGACATCCAATTTTTTCAAGAAAATGGTGAATGAAGCCCTCAAATAGTAGTAATCTTAGATGCTACAACAATTTTCTCAAATTTTCTAACAAATCTCGATGGGAAATTATGGCTCCTCATCTACACCCCCACATCTTTTCAATGCCCCAACACCCTTCAAGGTTTAGGTGAATTTTGATATCCCTACATATGAAGGAAAAATCAATCTTGGTGAAGTATAAAATTGGTTGGATCAATTGTCATCTTATTTTTTGGTGAATAAATTCACCTATAAAGAGAAAATCACATTTTTTCTTTTAAAAGCATCATTGCCTGTCAAAAATTGGTGAGAAGTGTACAAAAAGAGATTCAGTGCAGATGATATTGGTGTTGAGATAGAACCTACCTAAGATGATTTCATACAAGTTGCAAATGAAAAATACTACCCCATTTTAGCATATGATTATCTGTATATAGAGTGGCAACAACTTCACCAAGGTAAGGAATAGTCTGTTTAAGACTACACTAACATTTTTCATTCTCTATCTACGAAATTAGACATCTAAGAAAGTGAGAAACACAAGTTTCTCAAATATTGTGGCAGACTACAATAGTACATATGGGGAAAAATGGAACTCTTCAATTTGGAAACCCTTGGTGAAGTGTAAAATTTTGAAATAAAGATTGAGCAGAAGCATGGAAGAATGAATACAAAGAGTCAGCCTTCAAAATGCAAATGTGATAAAGAAGGTCAAACACAAGGCCAAAATTAGAAGCAAAAAGAAGGAAAATTTGGGAAGTGGTGTGATTATCACAAATCTAAAACTCACTCCAAAGAAGAATGTCGAGACATCAAGTCCCTACTTTTTGAGTCACAATCCTCAACATCCACTGCTGTACCTCATATAGACCCTGCATTCGAAGAGATTGAAGAAGAGATTATAGATGAGCCTAAAGCCATTATTACTTCATCACAAACCCATGAGGACAGGCTAGATGAAAATGAAAGGTTATTTCACTCTAAGTTATGGGTGAAAGGTAAGCCTATGCATTTCGTTCTTGATACTAGAAGTCAAAATAATTTAATCTCTAGCAATATTATGAAAAGCCTAAATCTATCCATGAAGCCTCACCCAAAGGCATACAATATTGGATAGTTGAATCTAGGGAGAAACCTCTGTGTCACCCACCAATGTATTCTCTCATATGCAATAAAATATTTCCAGGATGAGGTTTTATGTGATGTACTCTTTGGTCAGCCATTCATATATGATTGACATGGCATATATGAATCAAGAACTTGAAGGATTACTCTCACTCTTAAAACATTGTGCTACAAGGTACCAAAGGTACCACCTTCTACATCTATCTCTCTGATTAGTGCTAAGAAATATGTTATCATGGTGCTCAAGCCACAAGAATCCAAAAGGGCTGATGTTACAGCCTTGACTACACAAACAATACAATAATAAAACAAAATAGATACAAAGTTAAAGAAGTTCATGGTCTTCCATCCATACACTGATCGTTAGACAAAAATGGTGAACAATCAAGCCCTACACAGTTCCATAAATCACAGTCCATTCCAAATTTGCATCAAGAATCAAGTCAAAGTATAACTACCACACTTTATGACAAATCTTGATGCAATGTAATGAAATTGCTTCAAGAATTAAGTATAACAGTAGAATTACATCCAAATATGACTGAAATATATCCAAATATATGATAATAGATAAGCCACTTTGAGGGGGAAACCTCCACAAGCTTGAATAAGATCAAAATTCATAATATGATGATAAATGATTACCCACTACCTCCTATATATAGTCTAACTAGGCCATGGTTACTCCATAGGCTGACCTACTAATCTAAAGAAAGCATAGATAAATGTAATATAATGTCAAAGAGGGATAAGTAAGCCACAACTCAACTAATACTATCCTCATACATGTGATAGGTTAGGAGCGTAGCATGCCCTTCCCCTTCAAACCAACATTGTCCTCAATGTTGAACAACTTTGGATGTTATTGCAGAAATTCTTCACCTTTCCAAGTTGCATCTTCACTACTTTGGTTTTTCCACTTGATCAAATATTCCTTAATCTCTCTAGCTCTCAACCTCTTAGTATGTGTTTGGAGGATCTTCTCTAGTTCTAAAATGACTCGTCCTTCTTCATCTAGTTCTGGGAGCTCTGTCTGGGCAAAAAATTTCTATCCAATGACCTTCTTCAAACAAGAAACATGAAATACTGGGTGTATGTGAGATGAATGAGGTAACTCAAGCTTGTAAGCCACACTTCCAATTTTTTGTAGAACCTGATAAGGGCCATAATACTTTGGAGCAATTTTGTTTTCCTTTTTTTGTTGCTTTAAGGACATCTAATTCTAAGGCTACAAACGAACAAATACCCAGTCACCCACCTCAAAATTTTACTCACTCCAATGTTGATTTACTTGTTGCTTCATCCTATTTTGTGCCAAGGCCAAATTCTCTCTCAAACTAGCCAAAACCTCTTGTTGATGTTGAATGTGCTCTTCCACATCTCGAACCTTAGTGTGCACCTTTAATGAAGAAGCGATGGAAGGTGGATGGTAACCATATAATGCTAGAAATGGAGACATTTTAGAAGAGGTATGGAAAGATGTGTTATACCACCATTCTACAAGTGGTACCCATTTAACCCAATGTTTTTTTTATCTAATACAAAACAACAGAGATACCCCTCTAAACATTTGTTAACCACTTCAGTTTGTCCATTAGATTGGGGGTGGTAAGATGAGCTATGAGCTAGCTGAGTACCTAAACAAGAAAATAGTTCAGTCCATAAATTACTAATGAAAATAGGATCATGATTAATTACAATTATTTTTGGGGTTCCATGTAATTTGAGAACTGCTTCCATAAAAATAGCCACGACTGTACTTACTAAAAATGGGTGTGAGAGAGCACAAAAATGGGCATATTTTGTAAGCCTATCCACAATGACCAAAATAACATTATTAACTTTAGAACAAGGCAACCCAGTGATGAAATCCATGAAAACCTCCTCCCACCTTTGACTAGGAATTGCTAATGGTTGTAACAAACCTGGGGTCTTAACTGTTTCACCTTTATTCTGTTGGCATATCAAGCATTCTTCCAAAAAATTTTGTACATCTCCCTTGATTCCTTCCCAAAATAATTATTTCTTAATTCTATGATAAGTTTTCAATAACCTTGAGTGTCCACCAAGTGGAGATGCATGTAAATTTGCAAGAATCTTATGCTTAAGCTCTGAATTTTTGCACAAGTATAACCTACCCTTATGCCATAGGACATTACCTTTCCATTCAAATTTGTCAGAGGATAAATTACCTTGCTTGAGATTTTGAATCATAACTTGTGTATCCTTGTCTTGCTCCCATTCTAACCTAGCTTCATCCACCCAATCTGCTTGCAATATGGACATTGCACAAAGTAATGCTTCTGTGGATGCATCCCATCTAGACAGTGCATCTGCTACTACATTATATTTACCCTTCTTGTAGATGATTTCAAAATCATAACCCAACATTTTGATTACCCATTTTTGTTGTTCCTCAGATGATAATCTTTGCTCTAAAAAGCATTTGAGACTGTCATGATCCGTTTTCACCTTAAAGTGTCTACCCATCAGATAAGGCCTCCATTGTTTAACTACATGAAGAATAGCCATCATTTCTTTCTCATAGATAGGTTTTTATAGATTCTTACCTTTGAATTGATGACTTTTAAATGCAATGGGTCTTCCTTCATGCATTAGTACTGCCCCTAATCTAGACCCAGAAGCATCACATTCAACAGTGAATGTTTGTGAGAAGTCTGGAGTAGCCAAAATTGGAGTGGTACACATAGCTACTTTTAGTTTCTCAAATGCTTTAGTGGCATCATCATTCCAATGGAAAGTATCCTTCTTTAGCAATACAGTGAGTGGAGTTGCTATGCTGCCATAACCTTTCCCAAATCTTCTATAGTAACCTATTAGTCCAAGAAACCCTTGAAGGTTTTTGAGAGTTTTTGGCATGAGCCATTCCATTATCACGTTGATCTTTTGGGGATCAACTTTGACCCCTTCATGGGAAACAATGTGACTGAGGTACTCTACCTCCTGTACTCCAAAATCACATTTAGATGGCTTCGTATAAAGTTGGTGCTTCTCCAAAACTATCAACACCTATTTCACATGTTGCAAATGTGCTTCCCATGTCTGACTATAAATCAATATGTCATCAAAGAAAACTATCACAAACTTCCTTAAAAAGGGCCTAAAAATATTGTTTATCAGGCTCTGAAAAGTAGATGGTGCATTTGTAAGACCAAAGGGAATTACCAAAAACTCATAATGGGCCTCATGTGTTCTAAAATTAGTTTTATGAACATATTCATCCTTGATTCTAATTTTATGGTACCTCGAGCGAAGATCCAATTTTGTGAAATAATTAGCACCATGCAACTCATCAAGTAAATCATCAATTACTGGAATAGGAAACTTATCTTTGATGGTGTACTTGTTGACTTCCCTATAATCTGGGCACATCCTCCATGTGTCATCCTTCTTCTGCACCATGACCACTGGTGATGAATATGCACTTTGGCTATGCTTGATGATCCCTACCTCCAGCATCTCATGGACCATATTTTCAATTTCACTCTTTTGTGCATATGGATATTTATAAGGTCTGATATTTAGTGGTTGACTACCTGGAATTAGTTGAATGGCATGATCATGTTCTCTTTTTGGTGGTAGTCCTTTTGGAATGGCCCTAAAAATATATGAGTGGTCTTCAAGAATTATTTGTAGATCAGAATGTGTAGATACCTGTGTGGGTTGAACTTCTATGGAGCATAATCATGTAATAATTCCCTTTGTCCCCTTTTTTAGCATCTTGGTCATCTGATGTGAACTAACCAATTGTGGAGATTTTTCATGTAATCCATGTAGTTCAATTTTCTTACCTTCAGAATGAAAGCACATGAATAGTTCTTGGAAGTTCATCTCAATGGTACCTAAGGTTGTGAGCCATTGGACTCCCAAAACAATGTCTATGTTACCCATTAGAATAAAAAACATAAGAGAGTCAAGATTGTACCCACCCATAGTAAGCTTAATACTATGGCATTTTCCTGAACAATTAATTGAGCCACCATTTGCAATCATGACCTAAAATTCTGGTGCTGGGTAGATGAAATAGTTCAATCAAGTGGCCAACTTATGGTTTATAAAGTTATGTGTGCTCCCTGAATCAATCAACACTGTCACCTTTTGTTTCTTGAGGAAACCCACCACCTTAAGAGTTTGTGGAGCGCTAATACTTTCAAGTACATGACAAGAGATTGTAGGTTGGTAATCTTCAAGTACCTCCTCTATATCTTCCTCATCAACATTGGAGGCATAATCTGCTTCTTCATCTTCATTTGGTCCCTCAATGTAGAATAACTTCTTCTCATCACATCTATGTCCTTTACTCCACTTGCTATCACAACCAAAACATAATCCTTTTACATGCTTCTCTTCAATTTGTTGAGGGGTCAATCTAGTAGGTGGAGGAAATGTTGGTGACAATATGTTACGATCTTTGAAGTGAGTGAATGGCTGCTTCTTGTTGGCTATGAATTTTTCCTTAGCTCTACGTGCTAGGATAATAGATTTAGAAATATTAATTGGATTAAACATGCGTACCTCATGTTGAATGTGGTCATTGAGTCCACCCAAAAATAGGTCATTCAAGTTTGCTTTAGAAATTGTCTCCACACGTAAGGATAGGTTCTAAAAATGATGAATATAATCCTTGACGGAACTAGTTTGTCACAATCTGGCTAGTTGGCTGAATTAATTCTATATCACACTATTGCCATAGTGTGATTGTAGCTCCTCTATAAAAAAAGACCAGGTGACATTAAGAGTCATCTTTTTCTTTTGAGCACACAACCATCAATACCAAATGAATTGATCAGGTTCAAGATACAAGGATGCCATGGTAACCTTCTGTCCACTTGGAATCTGATGTAGGTCAAAAAAATCTCCATTTGGTTGAGCCAATTGAGTGGATCTTTTCCATCAAATTTACATATATCCACCTTTGGTAATAGGTTCCTCTGTGGCCATGGAGTTGGATTTAAAGTAGACTAGTTAGGAGAACCACCCTAGTGGGTTTTTGAATTAGAGTTAGCTTGATGATTTGACTGATTGATGTTCAAATTCATCATGATATTTCCCAAACTATCTTGTATGGATTGCATATTAGATTGTATGTCTTGTACCTCACTCTGAATGCCTTGCACACTATAGTCAAGCTGGCTCACTTTGTGATCTATGTCGGAAAACCCTGGTACAAAGGGTCTATTACATCCCCCTTCTAAATCCATCTCATCCTTTTTAGGAGTTTTACTTGGAGTTTCAACACCCTTTCCTCATCTCCGTGTTTGTGGACCTGCCATAAAAGGGTTTTACGATGTTGACCCTTATTGACACTTTTGACCCAACTTTTACCAAGTGATTTTGGAATTATTTCAGCCTCAAATATAAATATACAAAGAACAAACTGTAGCCAAATTTTTCTTAGCTTTCCAAAAATGTAAACAACTCGAAAAAATTCTTTTAATTGTGCACTATAGAGCAATTTTATGAAAAATCATAAAATAGCGATAACTTTTGAAAAATAGATCCAAATGAGCTGAAATTTTAATGGAATCTTAATTTTATTATTTTTCACCTCCATTAAAACAATTTTAGAGAAATTCACAACCTTTTTTATATATCACAAAATTGAAAAATTTAGTGTTTCGCCCACAAGATTGCCCAAATTGCAGCTCTGATACCACTTGTAATGAAATTACTTCAAGAATTAAGTATAACAATAGAATTACATCCAAATATGACTAAAATATATCCAAATATATGATAATAGGTAAGCCACTTTGAGGGGACAACCTCCACAAGCTTCAATAAGAGTAGAATTCACAATATGATGATAAATGATTACCCACTATCTCCTGTATATAGTCTAACTAGGCCATGGTTACTCCATAGGCCGACCTACTAATCTAAATAAATCATAGATAAATGTAATATAATGTCAAAGAGGGATAAGTAAGCCACAAGCTGACTAATACTATCCTCATACATGTGATAGGTTAGGGGCGTATCATGCAATGGGGACTATTTCTTCTCAAGGAGGGAAGAATGATCTGGGAAATAATCCAGGTGATAATTTAGGTGGCAGGTCTACCCCAATTGATGATGAAACTTTTGGGAGCCATAAATTTTGCACTATTTGAACTGTTGGAAGGATACTACCCCATTAGAGCATTTGATGATTTGTATATAGAGTAGTAAAAACTTCACCAAGATAAGGAATAGTCTGTTCAAGACTACACTAAAAATTTTCATTCTCTATCTATGATATTGGGCATCTAAAAAAGTGAGAAACATAAGGTTCTCAAATACTGTGGAGGACTACAATGGTACATATGGGGAGAAATAGAACTCTTCAATTTGAAAACCCTTGGTGAAGTGTATAAGTTTGTAGTAAAGATTGAGTAGAAGCATGGAAGAATAAATACAAAGAGTCAACCTTTAAAATGGAAAAGTGACAAAGAAGGTCAAACATGAGGCCAAAATTGGCAGCAAAAGGAAGGAAAGATTGGGAAATGTTGTGATTATCACAAATCTAGAACTCACTCCAAAGAAGAATGTTGAACCATCAAGTCCCTACTTTCTAACTCACAATCCTCAACATCCACTACTCTACCTCATACAAACCCTAAATTCAAAGAGGTTAAAGAAGAGATTATATATGCTAAGCCCAAATCCATTGTTGTTTCATCACAAACCCACAAGGAGAGGCTAGATGACAAGGAAAGGTTGTTTCACTCTAAGTTATGGGTGAAAGGTAAGCCTTTGCATTTCATTCTTTATAGTGGAAGTCAAAAGAATTTAATCTCTACTAATATTTTAAAAATCCTAAACTCATCCATGAAGTCTCACCTAAAGCCATATAGTATTGGATGGTTGAGTCTAGGGAGAAACCTCTGTGTCACACACCAATGTCTTCTCTCATATGCAATAAAACTTTTCAAAGATGAGGTCTTATGTGATGTGGTCAATCTAGATGTTTGTGATGTACTCTTTGTTCAGCCATTCATTTATGATTGACATGGCATATATGAATCAAGAACTCAAAATATTACTCTCACTCTTGGAATATGGCACTACAGGGTACTAGAGATACCACTTTCTACATCTATCTCTCAGATTAGTGCCAAGAATTTTTTTCTCATGGTGGTCAAGCTACAAGAATCCAAAAGGGTTGATGTTGTAGCCTTGACTACATAAACAACATAAAAATAGAATAAAATAGATACCAAACTAAAGAATTTCATGGCCTTCCATCCATAGACTGATGGTTAGATAGAAATGGTTAACAATCGAGCCCCACACAGTTCCATAAATCATAGTCCATTCCAAGTTTGCATCGGGAATCAAATCAAAGTACAACTACCACACTTGATGACAAATCTTGATGCAATGGGGACCATTGATTCTCAAGGAGGGAGGAATGATCTGAGCAATAATCCATGTGATAATTCAAGTGACGAGTTCACCCCAATTAATGATGGAACTTTCAGGAGCCATAACTTTTGTACTGTAGATCTAACTGACTCACCGTTTAAACCGCTAGAAAGCTAAGAATAAGGAGAATGTGGTGAGATATCATGGATATTTTATCAATGAAGTTTAACCCATAAAAACACAATTGAAGTTCCTCATATTTGAATTTTAGTAGTATAGTCTAAAAATAGTAAGTTTCTAAAAATAGTAAATCCTCAAATTTTATATTGTTGTAAATCATGAAAGTCAAACCAATTCATCTCCCTTGAGATTGGTGACCTTTCACACCCTCCCCCCACCTTAAAAACATGTACATATGATGATGTAACCTGAAATGGAAAGTAGACATCTCTTTTTAGAGTGAAACATATGTTTGGGTCTATAAATTTGACTAAATAAACATCTCTTCTCAGAGAAGCATTATTTGAATTGTGTTATTATTTTTTCTTGAGTTATTTTTCAACAAAATCTTTCAAGTTTTTGATCAGTGGTATCATAGTGGTTTCTCTTTAGAGTGTATGATCTTGAGGATGAAATCAAATTGTAGGAAGCATGGGTGGAAAATAGAACTAGCAGACTATCCACCTATTCACTCCAAATGACTTCAAATGGTGGACAACACTGAGACATCCGATCCTTTCAAGGAAATGGTGAATGAAGCCCTCCAATAGCAATAGGCATAGATGATACAACAATTCACTCAAATTTTTTGATAAATCTTGATGAAAAATTTTGGTTCCTCATCCGTACCTCCATATCCTTTCAGTGCCCCAACACCCTTCAAAGTTAAGGTGAATTTTGATATCCCTACATTTGAAGGCAAAATCAATGCTGATGTAGTAGAAAATTGGTTGGATCAATTGTCATCTTATTTTTCTCTAAACAAATTCACCGATAAAGAGAAGATCACTTTTGCTCTTTTAAAAGCATCATTACCTGTCAAAAATTGGTAAGAAGTGTACAAAAAGAGTTTCAGTGCAGATGATATTGACCTTGAGATGGAACCTATCTGGGATGATTTCATTGAATCTATAAAGGAAGAATAATACCCCATTGGAGCATATGATGATCTATAGATACAGTGGCAACGACTTTTCCAAGGTAAGGAACAATCTGTTTAAGACTACATTGACATTTTTCATTCTCTATCTATAAGATTGGGAATCAAATAAAGTGAGAAACACAAGGTTCTCAAATATCATAGTGGACTAAACTGGTACATACAGGGAGAAATGGAACTCTTCAATTTGGAAACTCTTGGTGAAGCATACAAGTTCATAGTAAAGATTGGGTAGAAGCATATAAGAAGGAATACAAAAAGTCAGCCTTCAAAATGGAAAAGTGACAAAGAAGGTCAAACACGAGGCCAAATTTGGAAAAGATAGAAAGGAAAGACTAAGAAGTGGTGTGATTATCACAAATCTAAAACTCACTCTAAAAAAGAATGTTGAGCCATCAAGTCCCTGCTTTTTGAGTCACAATCCTCAATATCTACTGATCTACCTCATACAAACCCTGAGGTTGAAGAGGTTGAAGAGGAGATTATAGATGCTTATCTTGAAGCCATTATTTCTTTATCATAGACTCACAAGGATAGGCTAGATGAAAAGGAATGTTTGTTTCACTGTAAGTTATGGGTGAAAGGTAAATCTCTCCATTTCATTCTTGATAGTGGAAGTCAAAAGAATTTAATCTCTACTAATATTGTGAAAAGCCTAATTCTATCCATGAAGCCTCATCCAAAGCCATACAATATTGGATGGTTGAGTCCAGGGAGAAACCTCTGTGTCACCCACCAATGTCTTCTCTCATATGTAATAAAACCTTTCCAAGATGAGGTTTTATGTGATGTAGTAAATCTAGATATTTATGATGTACTCTTTGGTCAACCATTATTGTATGATTGACATGGCATCTATGAATCAATAAATCAAAGGATTAATCTCACTCAAAGAACATGACATTACAAGGTACCATAGGTACCACCTTCTACATCTATCTCTCTTATTAGTGCCAAGAAATTTGTTCTCATGGTGGTCAAGCCACAAGAATTCAAAAGGGATAATGTTACAGCCCTGACTATACAAGCAACACAACAATAGAATCAAATAGATATCAAGTTGAAGAAGTTCATAGTCTTCCATCCACAGAATGATGGTCAAATACTAATGGTGAACAATTGAGCCTTGCACAGTTCTATAAATCATAGTCCATTTCAGGTTTACATCAGGAATCAAATCAAAGTACAACTACCACATTTGATGACAAATATTGATGTAATGGGGACCACTAATTCTCAAGGAGGGAGGAATGAACTGGGAAACAATCTAGGTGACAATTCAGGTGATGGGTCCATCCCAATTGATGATAGAACTTCTAAGAGCTATAACATTTTCACCATATCTCTAATTGACTCATCGTTTGGACCATTAAAAAGATAAGAATGAGGAGAATATGGTGAGATGGCATGGAGATTTTCTTGATGAATTTTGAACCCAAAAATCCCAATGGAAGTACCCCAAATTTCAATATTAGTAGTGCAATCTAAAAATACTAAGTTTATAGAAATATTAAATCCTCAAATTTTGTATTGTTGTAAATCATGGAAGTTGAACCAGTTCATCTCCCTTGAGATTGGTGACCTTCCACATCCTCACCCCACCTTAAAAGCATGTATATATCAAGATGTAACCTGAAATGGAAAGTAGGCATCTCTTCTCAGAGATAAGCATATGTTTGGGTCTATAGATTTGATTAAATAAACATCTCTTCTCAGAGATAGCATTATTTGAATTGTGTTGTTCTTATTTCTTGAGTTATCTTTCACACAAAGATTTGGAGTTTTGGATTAGTGGTATTAGATTAGTTTGTCTTTAGAGTGTATGATCTCAAGGATGAGGTCAAATTATAAAAAGTTTGGGTGAAAAATAAATCCAACAAACTATCCACCTATCAATCCAAACTACTTCAAATGGCAGACAACACCGAGACATCTGATCCTTTCAAGGAAATGGTGAATGAAGCCCTCCAATAGTAAAAAGTGTAGATGCTACAACAATTCACTCAAATTATCTAACAAATCTCAATGGGAAATTTTGGATCCTCATCTTCATCCTAACATCCTTTCAGTGCCCCAACACCCTTCAAGGTTTAAGTGAATTTTTATATCCCTACATTTGATGGCAAAATCAATACTGATGTAGTATAAAATTGGTTAGATAAATTGTCATCTTATTTTTATATAAATAAATTCATTGATAAAGAGATCACTTTTACTCTTTTAAAAGAATCATTACCTATAAAAAATTGGTGGGAAGTGTACAAAAAGAGATTTAGTGTAGATGATATTGGCCTCAAAATAGAACCTACCTGGGATGATTTCATAGAAGCTATAAAAGAAGAATACTACCCCATTAGAGCATATGATAATCTGTATATAGAGTGGTAACAACTTCAACAAGGTAAGGAAAAGTTTGTTCAAGACTAAACTGACATTTTTAATTATCTATCTATGAGATTGGGCATCAAAGAAAGTGAGAAACATAAGGTTCTCAAATATCGTGGTGGATTGTGATGGTATATATGGGGAGAAATGGGACTCTTCAATTTGGAAACCCTTGGTGAAGTGTATAAGTTTGTAGTAAAGATTGAGTATAAGCATGGAATAATGAATATAAAGAGTTAGCCTTCGCAATGGAAAAGTGACAAAGAAGGTCAAACACGAGGCCAAAATTTGAAGCAAAAGAAAGGAAAGACTGGGAAGTGGTGTGATTGTCACAAATCTAGAACTCACTCCAAAGAAGAATATCGAGCCATCAAGTCCCTACTTTTTGAGTCATAATCCTCAACATCCATTGCTCTACCTCATACATACCCTGTAGTCGAAGATGTTGAAGAAGAGATTATAGATACTAAGCATGAAGCCATTGTTGCTTCATCACAGACCCACGAGGAGAGGCTAGATGACAAGGAAAGGTTGTTTCACTCTAAGTTATGGGTGAAAGGTCAGCCTCTGCATTTCATTCTTGATAGTAGAAGTCAAAATAATTTAATATTATGAAAAGCCTAAATATATCCATGAAGCCTCACTCGAAGCCATACAATATTTGATGGTTGAGTCTAAGGAGAAACCTTCATGTCACCCACCAATCTCTTCTCTCATATGCAATAAAACCTTTTCAAGATGAGGTCTTATGTGATATGGTCAATCTAGATGTTTCTAATGTACTATTTAGTTAACCATTCATTTATGATCAACATGGCATCTATTAATAAAGAATCTGAAGGATTACTCTCACTCTTAGAACACAGTGCTATAGGGTACCAGAGGTACCACCTTCTACACCTATCTCTCTGATTAGTGCCAAGAAATTTATTATCATGGTGGTCAAGCCACAAGAATCCAAAAGGGCTGATTTTCAGCCGTGACTACATAAATAAAACAACAATAGAATCAAATAGATACCAAGATGAATAAGTTCATGGCCTTCCATCCACAGACTAATGGTCAGATAGAAATGGTGAACAATCAAGCCCTGCACAGTTTTATAAATCACATTCCATTCCAAGTATGCATCAAGAATCAAATAAAAGTACAACTACCACACTTGATGACAAATATTTATACAATGGGGAACATTTCTTCTCAATGATGGAGGAATGATCTGGGCAGTAATACAAGTGACAATTCAGGCGATGGGTCTACCTCAATTGATGATGGAACTTCTGGGAGCCATAATTTTTACACTGTAGCTCAGATTATCTCACTGTTTGAACCATTGGAAAGCTAAGAATGAGTAAAACATGGTGAGATATCATGTATATTCTCTTAATGAAGTTATACCCTTGAAAACCCAAAGGAAGTTCCAAAAATTTCAATTTTAGTAGTGCAGTTTAAAAATAGTAAGTTTCTAAAAATAGTAAATCCTCAAATTTTGTATTATTGTAAATCATGGAAGTTGAACCAATTCAACTCCCTTGAGATTAGTGACCTTCCACACCCTCCCCCCACCTTAAAAACATGTATAGTTGAATATGTAACTTGAAATAAAAAGTAGACATCTCTTCTTAGAGATATGCATATATTTGGGTCTATAAATTTGATTAAATAAACATCTCTTCTCAGAGATAGCATTATTTGAATTATGTTGTTCTTATTTCTTGAGTTATCTTTTAATCAAATATTTTGAGTTTTGAATTAGTGGTATTAGAGTGATTTGTCTTTAGATTGTATGATCCTAAGGATGAGGTCAGATTACAGGAAGCTTGGGTGGAAAATAGAACCAGTAGACTATCCACCTATTCACTCCAAATGACTTCAAATGGTAGATAACACCAAGACATCTGATATTTTCAAGGAAATGGGGAATGAAGCCCTATAATAGTATCAAGCATAGATTCTACAACAATTCACTCAAATTCTCTGATAAATCTCTGTAGGAAATTTTGGCTCCTCATCCGCACCTCCACATCCTTTCGGTGCCACAGCACCTTTCATGTTCTAGGTGAATTCTGATATCCATTCATTTGAAGTAAAAATTAATGCTGATGTAATAAAACATTAGTTGGATCATTTTTCATCTTATTTTTCTATAAATAAATTCATCGATAAAGAGAAGATCACTTTTGCTCTTTTAAAAGCATCATTGCCTGACAAAAATTGGTAGGAAGTGTACAAAAAGAGATTTAGTGCAGATGATATTAGCCTCGAAACAAAACCTACCCAAGATGATTTCATAGAAGCTATAAATGAATAATATTATCCCATTAGAGCATATGATGATCTATATATAGAGTGGCAACAACTTCACCAAGGTAAGGAATAGTCTGTTTAATACTACATTGACATTTTTCATTCTCTGTCTATGAGATTGGGCATCTAATAAAGTGAGAAACACAAGGTTCTCAAATACCGTGGTAGACTATAATGGTACATATGGGGAGAAATGGAACTCTTCAATTTAGAAACTCTTGGTGAAGCATACAAGTTTGTAGTAAATATTGAGTAGAAGCATGGAGGAATGAATATAAAGAGTTAGCCTTCAAAATGGAAAAGTGACAAACAAGGTCAAACATGAGGCCAAAAGTGGAAGCAAAAGGAAGGAAAGACTAGGAAGTGGTGTGATTATCACAAGTCTGAAACTCACTCCAAAGAAGAATGTCGAGCCATAAAGTCCCTACTTTTTGAGCAATCCTCAACATCCATTGCTCTACCTCATACATACCCTACAATTGAAGAGGTTGAAGAAGAGATTATAGATGATGAGCCTGAATCCATTGTTGCTTCATCACAGACCCATGAGGAGAGGCTAGATGATAAGGAAAAGTTGTTCCACTCTAAGTTATCTGTGAAAGGTAAGCCTCTACATTTCATTCTTGATAGTGGAAGTTAACAAAATTTAATCTCTACTAATATTGTGAAAAGCCTAAAACTATCCATGAAGCCTCACCCAAAGCCATATAGTATTAGATGGTTGAGTCTAGGCAGAAACCTCTGTGTCACCCACCAATGTCTTCTCTCATATGTAATAAAACCTGCTCAAGATGAGGTCTTATTTGATGTGGTCAATCTAGATGTTTATGATGTACTCTTTGGTCAGCCATTCATGTATGATTGACATGTCATCTATAATTCAAGAACTTGAAGGATTACTCTCACTCTTAGAACATGGTGCTATAGGGTACCAGATGTACCACCTTCTACATTTATCTCTTTGATTAGTGCCAAGAAATTTTTTCTCATGGTGGTCAAGCCACAAGAATCCAAAAGGGTTGATGTTGTAGCCCTGAATACATAAACAACACAAAAATATAATCAAATAGATACCAAGCTAAAGAAGTTCATGGCTTTCCATCCATAGACTGATTTTCAGATAGAAATGGTGAACAATCAATCCCTTCACAGTTCCATAAATCATAGTCCATTCCAAGTTTGCATCAGGAATCAAATCAAATTAAAAATACCAAACTTGATAACAAATCTTGATGAAATGGTAACCATTACTTCTCATGGAGGGACGAATGATCTAAAAAATAATCTAAGTGACAATTCAGGTGATTTAAAACAACAAAATAACTTGTACATCACTCAAACAATCTTCTAAAGCTATAGTCATCTATTCTGATGAATGATAAATCATAAGGTCATCAATCACTTTTTATGATATCACAAGGTGCAAGTGCTTACCCAAACACTTTTACTGAGGATCACAACAAGAATCATGGGTGACTAATAACTTATATTCTCTTATTCCAATGTAGTCATTGACTCACAAATCTTTGAATTATACTACTTAGAGAAACTCCATCTCCCAAATGAGTCTTAAAAAATGTCCATGGTTAATACAGGATTGAACAAACTCAAATCTTAATAATTAGTAGAGATCACTATCTATAATATATGATCAACTATGAAAATCGTGTTGTTAAAATTAATGATAAACACATGTGCAAGAAAGAATATCATACCATTCATGATTGAGCAAGCATACTAAAAATTAGATATTTTAAGCATGTGTTTCAATAACACACTAAAGCTATTTTTCAATTGCCCACACTAAGATGGCATCCTAAGGGTTAATTTTTAAAGCATGTTCTCCAAAAACATTCTTAAGTTAGTTGATAACACCCACACAAAGGGATGTTCTAAGGGTTAGTATATTAAGCCCATGACCACTCCCCAAGTTACTTATATATTTATGATGATCACATCACATGCAGAATCAGGATTAGTTTTAGTTCACCCATTCCTAAATTAGTGTTGGACAAAAGTTAAAGTATTTGACCTTGGTCAAGTAGTCGTATGACTAAGCATTTCATTTACCCCATGTTGGTAACCCTATGTCTGCTAGTTGATCCAAACCATTTAGACACTATCAATAGTTACAAGGAGCATCTCACAAAAAGATCACTTGAATGTATATGTATAAGTGTGAGCATAAAAGGCTAACCTTAATCCCATGGTGCATTCTAAATCAAATGCTAAAATGACCCATTTTGATCTAACAAGATGTATCTAAGGCCTAAAATAGATAAAATTTTTTACAACTCAAAACTATCATAAGGTCATAATATTTATTTTAGGCTAATAGAATACATCATAGACATTGAAATTTACCAAGGATTGGAAATGATACAATTAAACTATGTTCATCAACCTATGAAACTTTAGAGATAAACAAAATACATCAACTCCAAGTTGATGATTAACCATGCTAGATCCTTTTTAACTTTTACAATCAAAATACCAAATTTAGTTTCATTAATTTTATAAGAGAGGTAAGGAGAGAGGGACATCATTTATTCAAAAAAATGATACAATTTAATAATGAATAGAATTAATTTTTCATTTTCAATCTCTTAGATTGAAATAGATATAAATTTAGATTTTAATAATTTTCTAAGTATGATCAAAATTAACAAGAAAATTACAAATAACCCAACCTATAATATTATTTCTTTCAAACTCCTCCAAGCATCTAAGACTCCAACAAGATCCTCTAAAGTTCCTCCTTACACTAGTTTCTCCTAAAGAATCAACCCTCAAAAATGAATTCAATATTTTTTCACCACAAAATGAATCCCCAAATAAAAACCAAGAGTATAAAATAAAATAAGTCAAATTCTTCACAATTTCATTAAATGAAGGGAGTACCCTTCCTTACATATGCTTTTTCTTGTCATAGAATGACTCATGTTTTTATTTCAAATTATGAATTTTCTTGGAAACGAAGTCTTACACTTAATAAATAATCTTATATGCCTATATGGAATCCTTAAAACTAATTAGTTTTAAATTATCTTAATTTAAATATACTCCACCAAGTAGGTCAATGCCTACTAACTAGACTAAGACCTAAGAGAACAAGTTTTATATATGACATGTGGGATAGGGCTTATAAGCTCTCTAAGAAGTCTAGGATCTATTTAATTTTAATTTTGAATATTATTAATTTATGATATGTGAATAAATATTTTTAAATGTACAATTATAATTTAAATAAACTTTTTTTATTCATTGGGGAGCATTAATCCATTAAATACAAAGAGAGAACTATAATATAAACTCTTCATAACCAGACAATTGAATTAGCTAATATATCAATTGGTAAGGGATGAACGTCCATGACATTGGGTAATATAGAGTAGGCATGAAATAATATTTCAAAAACTATCTATTGACTAGAAATGTGAAGTCATTACCTTGAAGTTATTTCAATTAGAAAGTATTATTACCTAGGATATCTGATATGGTCGAATCCAGAAAGAGGTAAACTTATCATGATGTCCTTTCTTCTCTTGTGGTTTATTCTATAGAATCACTAGGTATGAAATCCTAAATACTTTAATCATGGATCATTTGAAAAAACATCATTTATAAATATCTTGATGTTTGTTGAAGCTATGTAGTGCTTCAATTCTTAGATCCTCTCTCTAGACTATTTCAATTAGTCTAGATTGAATTCTTTCACCTTCCCTCATATACTATTGAATGAACTAGTACATTGGTATTTTAATAGTAATGAGGAAGAATTATTTTTGCCTATATACTAGTAGAAAGTGTGAATCCTTGAGGGCTTGCTTATTCCTTATTCTATCTCATCATTATACATATTTTAATAAGAGATACCATTTTCTTGGTTTGTCTTGCATTGATTTCTAAATGGTATTCATCATATTTTTATTGGTAGATTCAATGAATCCATTAAATTATGGATAATAGTTCAAATATAAATTGATTAACATTTAGTTTTCATAATTTATTTCTTTGAATTCAATTATTTATAAATCTGGACCATTGTCACAAACTAAGAAAATGGGAGTGCCAAACCTAGTCAATATTTCTTCTTCCAAAAACTTGATGACATTAATTAATTTATATTTTTTATAGATACAACTTCTATCCATTTGGTACAGTAGTTAGTATCTATTAGAATAAATGTGTGCCCTACTAAAGAGTTTGGGTTTATCACCCTAATGAAATAAAATCCCCATTAGATAAAGTGACATCCTTTAATGACTGGATGCAAAGCCATGGAAACATTCACTTTTATTTTCCTAAATACCTAGCAGTCATGATATGTCCTAACATGATTATGCCCATATTTGTAGATTGTGGGCTAGTAATAACTCATCCTAAGAATTTTATGAGTTATTATGTTTCTTAAGGGATGTCCACTGCATATCTTTTGATGTAGGTTATCTAGGATATCACAAATTATTTTAAAACACACCTTGGGTAGATTATTTAATATTTATTTTCATATATGAATCTATTTTTGATCATATAATGAGATAATTTGAGCCAGAGGGCTCTCCTTCACTCTCTCTTTTGAAATAAGGGTATGTGCCTATGAGCAAATAATTCAATATCTGAGTGTACCACTCACTACTAATTACCTAAGTCTCATTAATTTATTAAATACTAATCCATGGATCTATTTTGATTATCAGTTGGATGATCCCCTGGCTTCTCACTATCTTGGTTGCCATGATTTTAAGGTCAAACTCCTAAAGTTTGGCCATATATTTACCTATTTTTTGACCCACTTTTTTATAGCCAAGTGTCAGCTTGGAAACTACATCTAAAACAATGGAAAAATGTCTTATTTCTTAGAATATAATGTTTGAATTTATTTACATCTTTGATCAAGTTATATATTTTTTATTTGTTGTAGAGTATTTTAACTAAGCATCATTTATATTGGTGCTTATGAAGGTAATGAGATATTCATTTTCATCCATATTTTATGTTAGTATAGTGGTTATGTTATGTTTTGAAGTGAATGAATAAAGGTAGAAATATTTATTGAATTTTGGGCTAATCATAACTTGGGATTGATCAATATTAATCATGATGTCTTTAAAATCCCTCTTATCCTCTATTATCCACTTTATCTTAGAATTTTTTTTTAGCATGACATTAAATGTCTTCACATTCTTATCAAATATAAAATTAATATTTTCACAAATTTTATCTTACCAAAGAAGGACTTTCATTCCTTCTTTTTTTTGCGAGGTGTCAACATGGAAATGGATTGAACTCAATCTAGATTAATGGAAGTCTCATATTTAGTGATGACATAGCCTAAAAGATTTCCTTATGTAATTCTAAATATAATCTTCTTTAAATCAAGTGACACTCCATACATTCTACATTTGTCACACTTTCTACAAATGATTTTCATGATCAATTCTACCTTTTGAATATATTATTTGTTCATCCATGTATATGATGATGCATTTACCAATGAGTCCATAGAAAGTGAAGTCCATGTCTGCATGGAAGGTAGATCCTATGTTGATTAGACCAAAATCCATCGTTTTATCTGTATAAGTTCTTAACTTGGTGTTAAATGTAATCTTCATCTTTTTTCTTCTTACACTAGAACTTGATTTTAGCCTTTAGAATCCATCCAAGAAAGACATCACCTCAGACCCACTTACCATCTGAATAACTTTACCTAATGAAGGTAGATGGTAATTGTCTTTCTCTAATATTTTTTCATGTTCTTGAAGTATACATAGAGTATGATTTCTTTGCTCTTCTTCTTGACTAGTATTAGACTGGCTACCTAGTTTGAATGTCTACTTAGAAAGACAATATTGGCCTCCAATAGTTTTTGTACCTCTATTTGAATGAGAGGTCCTAAATTGGTTTAATTGGCCTCTACCTCTACTTGAAAGGTTTATATTTTGGTTTCAATGGATTGGTATGATTAATGAGTCTAGTTTCAAAGATCTTCAAGTCCTTACACATCTAGGTGATCATGTCCTTATATTGTATCAACAAATTATTCAATTTGTGTTTCTTAGTTTCAATGTAGATCAATCCAATATTCAAATATTGAGGGTTTTAGTTAATTCCTAGAATCTATTTGATGAAATTAGACTCAATTGTTTTAGACTGATTCTATTTTTGAACTAGTGGATCCACATCAAAATATCATTCTAAAGAAACCATTCTTAAAGGAATTGGGTTTTTGTTCAATTTTAGGACACCATCCTCTCTCTACGTCTTTAATATGCATAAGATAAACATATTTATCATCTATCAACTAAGATTTGAAGGTCCCAAAACTAATCATGAATTTTAAAATCTATTGATCATCTTCAAATACATAGAAATTGTTCACATTGATTTTAACAAAGGGACAAGGCATCAACTCCATAGAGAATCTCCACATTTTGCATTATTAGAGTGGTGTTATATTTTTATCTAAAGTTGATAGTGAATCTACCATATAATTTTATTCTCTTGGGATGGATCTAATGTTGAATCCTTCAAAGGACTCAATCAGGTCTCACATTCAATGTTTATAATTTTGTAAGTAGATGACCTTAAACTAATACTTCTTTATGATCTAGTTAACAACTAGATCAGAATCACCAAAGATCTATAGTTACTTAACATCTTGCTTCATCAAAAATTGTAGACTAAGGATTAGAGATTCATACTCAGCTCTATTGTTGGTGTAATGAAATTTCAACATGTAGGCAATAAGGTCCTACTTGCAATATGGATCTATTAGGGTTATGAAAACACCAAAACCTTTTTTGATCTATATCCATTGAAATGGAGAGTCCATAACTAATAAGGAACTTCAAATTCTTGATCATGAAACTCATGCTTGGTACTGAATGTGTATAATCCCACATGTATATATGAAAATTTAACTTTTTCATTATCTGCATTGTACTCAATACTCCATTACTTCATCTTTGGTTCTCTATCCACCAAATTTGATTCGATACTCTTTTCTAAGCCAATCACATGTATGAAAATTTAGTGTTCATATATCTATTCAGTGTATTGGACCAATCCTAGCTCAAAAATAATACAAAATATTCTATAACATCAATGACTAGAATATCTATATATTTTTGCACATGTGGCTCAAAATACATTTAAATGTGCATGTGTTAATTATCCAACACATGGTATAAAATATTTTTAAAATTTTAGGACAACTCTTTTTGACTTATCTAGGGTCAAACCTAACTTCCTACACACATCTATTAACATCACATCAGCTGAGGCACCAGAGTCAACTAAGCAATTGTACACATTCTTTCTAAACATTCAAATGTTTATTATAAATAAAGGTACTTTAGGTTTATCTTTAAATACCATTATGTTTGCTTGCATAGCTTTGGATTTTTTAAATGTACATGTTATCCTAGTTATGTATTTGAGCAACAACTTCCTTTACTTAGTGATTTGAGTTAGTTCATGAAAAGTGATATTGGCCTTAATCTTCTTCATATCCACAAAAATGTTGTACCCAACTTTTCTTTATGGTTCTATGCTCTAAAACTGTTCATCCCTCTTGAAGGGAGGTGGATTATTTTTGGCCTAAGAATCTTGAGTATTTGCATTATAGCTATGATGTGTCAAATTAGTAACTAGATATTTACTCCTTAGATTGTAATTATTCTCTAAAACTATTGGAATGTATGAATCTCATCTATATTATCCCCTAGTTCATTCTCATCCTTTACATAGAATGGTAGTTCATAGATCTAAAATACCATTGATATATTATAATGTCTTGTATTAATATAGGAATATGGTAATGTCTTAATGACAAAAATTTCTATAAATTTCATCTCTTTTTAAATGATCTCAAAGGCAGTGAAAAACTTGATTCAGACTAGGTAGGAAGGGTTGCTTCCATGATATTTATTTTTAGTGCCCTATTAGGTGGCTATTATTTTGAGTTATTTTCAAGCATGTTGAAAGTCATGTTATACCTTTTGAACCTAAATCTATGATTGGTATTTTGTCCCCAAGTGTTATCCATGTGTTTCTTCATGTTTATAAACTCATTATTTAATTTATGTACCATCATTTGAATAAATTCCAATTCTATTTTTATGGAATCAAAATTATTACCCTATGTAGTAAAAATATTGAATGGTATCAAGGACTAGTTTTGGTTTTATTGGTTAATGGTACAATTATTCAAGAAGCTAATATGTTGATTGTTTGGATCATGGGTTAAAGGCACATGAGATTACCATTAGTTTTCGTCTTAGGCAACAATATTATAATTTGAATTTAGGATTGGGATGATAACCAAAAAAATAAGCCCAAGACTAAGTGGGGCCAAATATTTTATGTGGAGGTTTGATTGTTTATCCATGTTGATAGATTCAACATAAGGCAAAAGCAACATATCAGCACCAAAAACTCTACATAGAAAAATAGTAGTCATAGGGTCCAGAGTGTACTCATACATTATGAGGGTTGAAGTCTTATTAGGTTTTTAGGTAGATTAAATTTGGGTATACATATTTTGGAACCTAGCATTGAAGGCTTAGATTTTCTTATTTGGTTCCCTTCTGTGCTTGTAAAGTGTCGATAAACAATACTTGAACTAGTGACATGGATAAACTATGCCAAGAATATGTTTCGAAATTGATCCCAAGATGTAAGTGATCCTTATATGATATTAAAAAAATAATTGTATGTAACATCTTATAATGTGAATGGAAAATTTTTACACTTCACCTCTTCATGGGTTACATTCAATATTCCTAGGGAGATCTTGAAGTCGTTTATGTGTTATTCAATAGTCCTACTCCCTGAGGGAGAAAAGGGAGGAAGATAATTTTTAGGGATTTTTAGTAAATCATCCACAACTCTAGTGATGTTGATAGTAGAAATAGATAGCCAAGTTAGAGCTAAGGCCATTGGAAATAGTGGAAGATAAGGTTTCCTACTTAGAGATAATGATTGAGCTCTAGGTCCTTTCCTATCTCCCTTACCATACCTAACTTTTCTATGTATTTTTAAAGGCAAGTATAAAAATTTAGTGTCTTAGGTATACATTATTAATATTTTTAGTGATTTTAGTATAACTCAAGTGATTTTTTTTATAGAAATGAAGGTAAAGGTTTAGGACCTCCTTCTAGTGTCATATCAAGTTATTGTTGATGTGATTTTTATGTACACTCCATAAACCTTATGAACTAGCCTCTAACATTTCAATATCTATGAATTAAATTCAGTCCAAGGCACAAGCTATGGGGTATTCATTTTTGTAAACAAATTATTGGTGGAATGAAGACAAATTAAGTAGTTTGATTACCACATATGGGTTGGATATGGATGAATATAAATCTTCTTGATATGGGTGGACTGATGATGGATCTAACTTATGGTGAGTTGGACCGAAATAAACTCAAAAAAAGAAAGGTAAGACAAAAAATGATGCTTATGGACCACACCAAATGAAAATTTTCTAAGCCATCACCTGAATTAAAGTTTGGATAAGTAATTAGGGACCAATTTCTATTGCAAGATGCTATAGCACACAAATAGTCAAACATAGTTAGGATTCAAAAGGAACCATAATACAATATACTCAAGCACATAAAATCTAAGGTTTTCATGTTTGTTAAATTATGTTAGCACATATACAAGGGAGGATAATGATTCATATGTAAAATACATTTAGATAAATAATATATCAATATGAATAAATGTAAATTAGAAAAGATAACTCATGCACAACTAAAAGTCTAAGAAACTAAAATGATATAACTTCTTAGAGAATCCACAATTTTGATGAAAAATCAAGATTTGCATATTGCGATCAATTATAGAGCTTTCCCCAAAATTTATTGTTAATTTAAATAGGCAAAATTATCCTCCCTATGAGACTGAGAGGATACAAGTATATATACACTTAGGATGGGAAAGGCCTCATCATACGCTTAGGATGGGAAAGGCCTCATCTCTCAAGTGAAGTCTAGAAATATATGTTCAAAAATAGAACTATATACTAACATCATGAAAAGTATGCATGTACAATAATGATTACTCAAAATAGAGTTATTTGTATAAATACAATATATAGATTCTAAATAAATTAGAACTAGCAGTTTCATTTCAACTAGAACATGTAAATATATATGTATATTTAGAAGGTGTTAATGCAACATTGTTAAGAGAATAAAACTATAACATATATGAAGTTGTTAGAACTAGATTTGTAACTTGTGTTACAAATAGAATGGGTAATAGAAATTTAGCTATGTTAAAAGTGTCTGCCAATGTATTTTTGGAAGTAGTGATTAGAAGTGGCATGTAGGTGGGCCTAGTTTGAGTTTAAACTAATGTATATTTGGGAAGTTGAGAAACTTCAGGTGGAGTAAGTGTGACCCCTATTTATGAATTTATTTTTTAAGTGGATTTTATATATATTTCATGACGTGCTTGGAAGTCAATGTCTATGGTTTCAAAATCAAATAAAGTTGTTTAAAATAATTGGGGAAATTTGTCCATCAATTTCTTATGCATACCCAATGTAGCTCTAACATCAACATGCAGTGCCTTAGTATCTATGATTTTATCTCTTAAAAAATTCACCAATTGCATTATTTCATCACTCATCCTCCAAATAATTCCCTCGATCTCTACTCTAAATCTATCAAGTGTTGCCCATAGAAGGTTTTCAAAAATTGGTCTTGGCACCAATTACCCCTATGGAGTGCCTTACCTGAGTAACTATTAAATTTGTCAAGATAGAGATTAATTCCATTTATTTCTAAAAATTAATGAACTAGATCTCACATCTCTTGATGTTACTCAAATAATATGTCCATTTTGTTAGTAATGTTATTTTTTCACATCTAGCCTTAGATGTTATTATTAAATTTAAATGAAAATAAGATTTATTTTTGGCTTCTTGGATTATAAAATTTATCTTACCATTATTGTATTTTTTTCTTAAATTGAATAATATATCACCATTTAGGTTTGGAGGTGGTCTTTTCATGCCTTATTTAACCAATGATGTCAAATAGCTTCTAAGTTGTCTCATATAAATTGTCTACAATTTCTTTAGGGACAATGATGGCACTTATCTTTACTTTACTTTGAATAGGATGATAACAACTTTTGAACATATCTTTTATAACCCCTATAGTATAATCTACAAAAGTGTAAGGGTCCTCTTTATATCTATATAGGTTTGAGAAATTTATTTATCTTTGTTTTGTCAAAGAGAATATGTCTTCTCTTTATTCCAGCTCAGCTTATTAGCCTTTAAAACCATTATTTTTATCTTAACCTTTATCAAGGTGTTTGTCTCTCTTTTAAAAAGAAACTTTACTATGGGTTACTTAGTAATCATCAAATCATGTCTTCCTACTTATTGTTGTTGAAAATGTTAAATCCATGAAGAACTGTTCAATGAAACTTGTTACTATGTTAGCTCAGTTTACACTATTGGTTGTGCTTTTTCTATAAGAGTAACTGAATGAGATTTCTCTAGAGTTATCATGGCCTTAGTATAATATGTCCATGTTACAAGAAAATGAGGAATAATTTTCCTCCACCTAGTAACCTACCTTTGGGATATTATATTAGTTACATAATTTGCCTTCCTTGGTGCTTTGTGGAATGAAACTATAGGTGAATATACATGAGGTGATTGGGAAATATGCATCTCTAACTATGTATTCAACATAGGAGGGGTGGATAATTTAGTGATAGTTGAGGTGGACACTAGGTTTTCAAAATGTACCCTTTTGCTTGGATTAAGGGATTGTGGATTGATTCCACTAAAGAATGAGTAGGTAAATATGGTGATAAAGAGGTTTTAAAAATAATAAATAATATAAGTGTATGCATCCCAAATAATCAAAACATTGATGGTAGGGCCCATAGTAGTAAAATAGGTTATGGTAAGCAAAATTGGCATTACAGCTACTTGAGGATAATTTATTGACTTAAAGAATGAAAAAATAGAATATAATCTACCACACTATTTATATTTGTAATAAATGATGGAGTTACTAAACAACTAATACTTGGAGGACTTACAAGATGGGGAGAGATAATTGGGACACTATTTGCTATAGTTATTATTATAGCGCCTAAGGTGGAGAGCTTGGATTTGTAGCTAGGAATGGCCCCTATATTATAACATGAAATTTTGATTATGTATCTCCTTATGTATTCAATATAGATTCAATATTCACTGAGTTACCATTTCCCTAGTTGACTCCTTTAGATTTTTTTAGTAATTGTGTTCATCCTGACTCGATTTTTTCCTAAATCACCCATTCATTATCTCATCAAATGATTATATTTCTTATATATCAGTCTTATAAACCCATTATTCTTCATCTCCCCATATTTTATTCTCCTCCTAATTATCATAAATATATATGGGTTCTGAACCTAGTTCAACCTATCTTCCTTCATAAACTTTCTTGTCCCTCCTCCACTTCCACCTTTTGAGTTGAAATAAGAAGTCTTGGGATTCCTTTTATATGTCATTATTAGTTTGGGTGAAATATAGGTTGGTTCAATTGAAGTTAGAATTAGAGGTGAATGGGATGTAGTGGTAGCATATGGATAGGGAGTGGGAGGAGTGGTGGAGATGGTAATCTAGTGGATTAAGGCACTACCAATGGAGGTGTAATTGTCATGGTAGGTGGTGATGGAGATGTCTACCCAAGGGACTAAGGCATCAATTTTGGTGGAGACAAAGGGGGATAAGCAACATGAACTTGAAACAAAAAATATGAAATACTTATTTTTTGTTTTATGGTTAATGGAGGAAGAGAAAGCAAGGGGAAAAGTCTAGTGGATGTGTTGGGACTTTTAGGTATCTATTCTTCAATTACATGTTGAAGGGAAGTAATAATAAGTGTATGTGTAGGGGAGATTCGATATATTGAATTACCTTCTCTAATTTAATATTTCCTAGATGGGTTAGCTTGTTCTTGCATTTCTTCTTCTGCCTAAGGATGGGGGCCATGAATAGGTCTAGAAACCCATTCATGTTTATCAATTATCTTGTCATCCTCTTTAGAGATAGTAGGATCATACTTGATCATATACACCATAATCATGGACTTGGACCTATGCATTCTTATATCTAATTCAATATCATCCTATGTATTCATAAATACACTATCATGATTATAGGACTGATGTTCATATTTGATTCTCAATCTTATTTTATATTTTTTAATATGTTATTTGACATTTATCCAAGTGTACTAGTTTCTAAAGGGTGCCAATTTAAACCCATAGTGTGCCATAATCTTTCCAATCAATTAGAGGTGTTCTCACCTTATGTACTACATTTTACCAATATGGAGAGGGGTTAGATAGATGGCTTCTAGCTTGGATTTCCTTAAATTATTGTCAACATTGTCAGCCAATTGAGTAGAAATTTCCTACTCATCTAATTTTTTAGGCAAAATCCTTGCTAGGTACAAAGGGCCTGCCTTCGTGCCTTTAATTTTGATTATGTTACACTATAGGTACAACCAATAATTACCTATCATTGGAAGATTTTTATTTATAGATTTAGATATACTGCACGTGTTTTTCCTATAGATTGCTTGATATACCATAGGGTATAAAGTCTCAATTAATCTGTTCATGTTCTTTCTGAATCTATGCACATGAAGAACATTAAACCCATCATATATCCTATTCTTAGGGTAGTCTAGAGATGGTTGATAGAGTTGATCATAGGATTAATGTATATTTTCCATCACCACATCTACCACATAAGATATCATATAGGAGTTACCATTTATTAAACTTCCAATAATTATGATTTTCAAATCATGTTGTAGCTAATAATCTCTCTTAAGGAAATGATTTAGCTGGATGTTAAAATCATGTCTAGAAAAGGGACCCATACAACATTGACATTAGTAATGGTTCAAAACCCATATATTTTATTTAACATGGACATAATGACTTTTACTCTTGGTTTGAAGATTGAAATGGGGATAGCCAAGGTAGGGCCCTGAATTGCAAAATTACTTGGGTTGTCAATCCATTCTCACAACTTGTTGCTAATGTTATTATTAAAAAGCTATGAATTCACCATGTCATGTAGGTATGACATATATAGGAAAGGAAGCCTGTAATACCTTTCAAAGGAATTTCCATTGATATATGTAATAGGTGTTTTTACAATCCTAAAGTTCAATATCTTCCCAATAACATTGCCATTCATAAATAAATTAAACAATAGGTAAATGCAAGGCATTATCTCTCATTTGGTTGTTATGTTGTGAAGACCAACTACTTTGATGACTAGTATATCATATGTGCATCTACGTGTTAAAAGATAAATTTGATCCTTGGTGTTATATGGTTTGGCTACAACATCCACATCCTTGATGGAGAAATTATGTTCAAAATCATGGTTCAAAGCCATTAAATCAAATGTTGTATCTATGTATACAGTTGGTCCAACAATTGAGTATGAAAAGGGAAGTAGGATGCAAGATGAGGAATTCAGTGATGTCATTATAAATATGTTTTTTTCTATAAAAAACCTATAAATTCTTTATCATAATGAAGTTATATATTTATAGTTTTCACTTGAGATCAAAATTCACAATACACTTTATATCTAGAAGGTAATGTAATTAGAGTAAAAATGGAAATTTTAAATATAATACTATATTTACGTTGGATTTGAGAATTGAATGCATTATTTCTTTGATTTGTGTGAATTAAGTGCAACAACATTTTCTCTTTTTCATGTTTATTATTTAAATTTGAATTTCATAATATTGATATTTGTGGCTTTTAATACCATGTGGTTTCTTCTACATTCTCCTAAAAGCTTAGTCATCCTAACATTATATATGTCTCTTTTTTAATCTTTTGGTACTGATTTTGAGGTATTTGTTGTTCTCTTATGTGTCTTCAAATGACACATGTTTATGTGTCACTATTTCATTCCTAACTGAGGTATAACTTTCTATGTTTTGTCTTTTGGGATCCAAATTACCAAGATGAAGACACATGGATGGAACTCACTATTTTTCTTGCTAAGGACTTTTTATATAAAGGTCCATGCTAACATCATCATTGGGTTGGTAGGATGATGACACTTGGATATAAATTTTCATGTTGACTTCATCATTAGGTTACTTAGAGGATGACATGTATATGGATCTCATTACTACATTTACTTAAGACTTTATATATAAAGTTCCGTGTTGATGTCATCACCAGGTTAGTAGGATAATGACACATGGATAACTCTCATAACTCTACATGACCAAGATTTTTTGTATAGATGTCTATGTTGATGTCATATTTAGGTTAGTGGTATGACGACACATGGATGGATCTCATTACTTCTCTTTCCTAGGACTTTTTATACAAAGTTTCATGCTGACATCATCACCAATTTAGTGAGATGATGACACATCAACAATTATTATTGCTTTACTTACCTGGGACCTTTTGTAAAAAGGGATATGCTAATGTTACCTTTGAGTGACTTCAATCCTCTACTAAATCTCTACATTAGGGAATTGATGACATTTGGTAAGGGTAAAAAAAATTTGAGAAGGCTTAGGAAACATCCAAGTATGAAATATCATGTTCAAAACACAACATAGACAAAGATACCACTAAAAGTGTAACATGCCCATCAAACCTATACATCAACATTGATCTAAATAAAATCAAAGGTGAATTGTAAAACATGTAGTATGGCTTAAACATAACTTCAATTTTATTATAGCTATGAAAGAGAATGAAATTTTGAAATAAACTTTTTTGATCAATTCAAGCAAATGATAGAGCTCAAAAGAGGCAAACAAACTCATTTGAATATCAGATAAATTATTTAAGTTTTCATTTTTCAATCTCCATGTCAAGGACTTATAGTTCAAAAGACCTTGAATAATGATATCTGATTATCAGTGGGTCCCTATTTAAATTTTTTGAATGGGGTTTGTATGTTAGGGCCCAACAAATCCTTCATCTAGAGAATTAATATAATGATATAACAACAAACCTAAACTTCCTTAATTAGGTAAAATATAACACTAATCACCAGATGTAATTAATGTAAGAGTAGTTGTTAGTTAATAAAATGTGTGCCCACTTATTTTATTACTATTGAGACCTCAAACCTCAAAAATTATAAAGAGATCAGTAATATGAGAAAATGATTCAAAGACTAACATTTAAAACAACTAAAAAAGAACATTATTAATATTTAATTTGTTATTAAGATAAATTAATTAATTATATTACCATTTAGTTACGAAATTCTAAAATATATAAATAAAAAGGCATATTTTATTGACTTTTATATATTTCTTTACATTTTAATCCTACACGAATATATATTTTTTCTTGACAATAATAATTATTCTACTCTATTATTAAGAAGAACATCCTCAATTGATTTTCCCTAGAATATTTAAACCCATATAATTGAATAAATTTAACTCTATATTTTAATTACAATAAGTAAACTATCATAGAAACCATCAAACCATAGTTTAGAACATATAGAATATATTTTTTAATTTTATTAGACTGGTATTATGGAATAAATTTGATGGTGGTATGATGATGTGTGTGTATACATGTGCATGTACGTCTCTCTCTCTCTCTCTCTCTCTCTCTCTCTCTCTCTCTCTCTCTCTCTCTCTCTCTCTCTCTCTCTCTCTCTCTCTCTCTCTCTCTCTCTCTCTGTGTGTGTGTGTGTGTGTGTGTGTGTGTGTGTGTGTGTGTGTGTGTGTGTGTGTGTGTGTGTGTGTGTGAGTGATTTTTTAATAAAATTTAGAAAATTTAAGATGAAATGTTAAATAGATTGATTAAAAAAACTATAAAGAATTATAATAAATATAGATTTATAATAAATGTAATAAATATTGCCTTTTTGTTGTATATATAAAGTGTAATATAATAATACAATAAGAATATTTTTATGTTTGTGTTTTAAAAAATTTAAATTGAGAGTTTTGATAAAGTTGACAAGCCTAGGTTATGAAATAAATATTTTAGTCATTATGAGATCCCATAAAACATAAGACGGTGTAAACAAAGTATTAGTGACTTAAACTATAATTACCATAGTTACCTGAGACTCTAGGATTGGGGGATGGAGGGGTGGGGTTTCAAAGAAAACAAAAAAAAATTAGGGATGGATAATTAAAATGATATAAAAATATTTAATATTTTAAATATACAAATAAAATAAAATATATATAATATAACTAGATACATCAATGATATATTAAATGATCATACATTATAGTTTTGAAGTTTTTAAATTAAAACATCAAATTTTCAACACACTACCCAAGGGACCAAAAAATGAACATATAATTGTGTAAATAAAAAATTATAATCATCATCTAAAATAACATCCATGAAGTGCTCCTCATTAGAACTATTATCTACATCCTCATCCTCAAACTGGATCCCAATCAATCCTTGTTGTGCATTATGATCATATTTAACCTAGATCAATTCCTCGGGATCTACATCCCATCATAACACTAGGGTATTCATGTATTAAGGAGTCTTTTGATCCTTCAAATGGAATATACTATGTATAGAAATAAGCTTATCTAGTCTCTTAGAAGTCAATTTTTTTCTCTTAGCAGATTGGATCCAAATATATGTCTACCAATTATTCTCAATAATAAAATAATTAGGAACCTATGAAAGTATATGAATTACATGTATCTATAACTATATTATATTCCCATATGGTCACTACTAACTCACTAGTTTCTCTTGTGCCGACATTGCCATGTCTATCCTTATTATGTTTTGTAACCACCAAGTTATATAATCTTAACCCACTCGATCCTAAGATGTGAAGCCTTATCTAAAGTATAAAAGTTTTTATAGGGCATTCATTAATCCCCCTTCACTTTTTCATCCTCCCATGGGGTGAACATACTAGGTCTATCCACATGCCATTTTGGATTAATGGCATAGGTGGCCATATGTAGTGGAGTGTTCAACATCTCCCACATAATTTGAATGATGTGTTGAATATGATAATTTTATAAGTATAGGGTGAGGTTCCTCACCCAAATATCAGCCTTCATCTAGACAAGCATGCTATCAATGCACTCATATATCTCACCAAGGTTAGGTATATCAAAATCTCTATGTTTGATGTTGTTGAAAATTAGATATATAATAAATGTGATGTATTTTTCATCAGCCCATACTATGTCTCTCACCACCACTTCCTTCAACCTTTTCCATTTCTATATTTTTTAATCTATCCATCTATTCCACTATTATGTCATGATCATAATTTATAAGGGCTCCTGCAACTCAAACAACCTATTGACCAAATTTGACCCTATAGGTCAAATTAGGACCCCTATAGGTTAAAACTTGATTTTTAGGTGTTTTAGGGCTCTAAAATTATGTCATAGTATGTATTATAATCTATTAAACCTACTTTAATATCATATTAGCCCTGGTCATTAGTCTTTTAGTCCTTATGTCCTGTTGAGTCATTTTGAAGGTTAAAATAAGCATTAAATGAGTTTTACGGCCTCTTTGGGAAGTGTGATGGTATAAAAACGGTTATTTCACGTGCCATGTGTCCTATTATGAATTAATAAACTATTCATCACTAAAATTTATAGGTTATTTAGAAGAAAGAGTAGTTTTTTTGGGGAAAAAAGAAGAGTTTGGCACTTATACAACCCATGGGGGAAGGTGACACATGGGAGAAGGCCATGGAATTTATTTACAACTTCCTAAATCTCAATTCCATGTTTTAAATACTCTTAAATTTACAATTTTGAGTTAAAACCATTTTTCTCCTTCTTCATCCTAATAGACACAAAGAACCAGTCTTCAAGTTTGTACTTTGTATGATCAGTAGGGGAGGTTTCAGACAAATTGATCCTATGGGGTGTCTTATACACTAAGTCAACTTATATTTTATGTTTGTCTATAGAGGATAGATACCTATACTTTATGAACCATTCCTAAGATGTTAACCTATCCAATTTTCTTGATAATCTATGCACCCTATAGGTTTTGACTTGGTTTGAATAAGATAATCTAGATGCTTAGGTTTATTCCAAATGATTTTGGCTTCCTTATAAAATCATCCATATATTTTTTTCATTTTTCAATGTGATTTTATGGGATAATGGTTTTAGAGAGTGGATATGAGTTCATTACCATTTTTTTAATTTACTATTAACACTTTACCTTTCCAATTTCATCTTCCAAAGCATACTCCAAGAGGGTGTAGTCATAAAACATCATGTAGCTAGTTTATTTAAAGACTATCATTCAAAGTTTGCTTTTGAGCTATGTAAGGTTCTAAATCATGTCCATGGAGTTATGAAGATATTTTTGAGAAGTTTAATAAATCATATTAACAAGAAAAAACAAGTTATATGTTCTAAAGAGTGTAAAAAGAGAGACTGTCCTAGTCAACACAATCATCTGTAGTTTTTAGTCTAGCAGTAATATGTGCCTACAAGAGTTTTCAAATGGTGAAATGTGGTGTAGAATCTCTCATCAATATTTTTATATCATGATATATTTTTTTTATCACTTTTAAAGAGCATGGATCTGGTCATAAGGTTAAATTAATGATATCACTACCACTACACCAATCTTATTTCACTACTTGCAAGTAGCTTAACATGCACCTACAGGTGTCATCATAGGACAAAGCAAGTTTAAAAGGAACATTTAAGAAAATTAGGGCCCTAATAATGGATATATTATATTTTAAATATTTTTTTATATACCTAATTCTCATGAAATGTCAAATATAATGCATATTACTCCAATTCTACGCACTACTTGGATAGTGAAATAACCACCTACATGTAGCTTAACAAGGAGTTAAGGAGTCATTTTTGGGTGATAAAGCATGTGAAATAATTAATTCATGAGTTCCTAATTTATTTTGGATCATTATAGAACTATTTGAGAATATATATTGACAAATGGAGGTTGGAAAAATGTTCTAAGGTCAAATGACTGAATCAGGGATCAAATCCCCAAAAGAGCAAAACAAAGTACCTAGCTATGTTATAGATACCTCATAATAAGGTTTTGAAAGGATTTTATGAATATTGGTGATAAAAAATTATATTATTCACATTGGATAAGTAATATTAAATGTTTGTAATATAGATGGAAAATGGAGGGTGGTTATTGGAAAGCTAAAGTTGTATTTTATGCATTAATTTCAGCCAATGTCATCTACAGGTTTGAGCTGTAAGACACCTATTCAATCAATGTTGTAATAACAAGGTATAATACCATGTTTTATATAGATTTATCTATTTTAATGGTCATAAATTAATATTAATTTAATCAATATTATTTTATTTGTGGTGTCTCAAGGTCTAATTTTCACCTACAGGTAGGGTCTAAATGGCTTCAACACAATTAATTATAATTGACTGTACGTAAATAGTAAGATAGAGAAAATAAATGGTAAAGTATGGAAATGATTTTTGTATATACGTACATTTAATTTTTTTTGTTTAGGATCACTTATATAAGGTATTTAAACATTATTCCCAAGGTCCAAATGTGCATGAACATCTATAAGGGTAATTTCTACAGAGGAAACATAGAAAACTAGTCAACTACATGTGACTAATATTGGGAACATTTAAACCCAAAACTATGAGTTGAAAAAGATAATATATTAATAAATATCTTTGAATTATTTATAAATTCTTATACATGGTTATAAAATCATAATCCATGCATTCAGACCTATAGGTACAGTGCCTTGGGTCAGAACACAATCAACATTACACGCAACCTTGACTAGTCAAGTGGTATAAGGAGGTATATAAAGAGTTAAGGTGATGATAAAAACCCAGGAAACATACATAATTATATTCATGATCTAAATAGGATCTTTATATAGAAATAAATTAAAGAAATGACCCTGAACATATAACATACAATCCACACCAAGAAATCTTGCACACAGTTTGTCTTTTGCACAGTCTACCTTAGAATTTGAGGTAGTTTGGGGGTAAAAATACAGTAAAAAGGATGAAATATTATATTTTTAATCCTTAAAATTTTAAAAATACCTTACAATGATCATTTTTTTAATAAAATAGGGGAAGTACCCTCTATTTTGTCTCAGGTAGAGGGTAGTCCCCTTAAGTGCAAATTCTACAATCTTAAAGAAGAAGGACAAAGAGATGGGATAAGAGATGGTTAACCTTATAAAAAGGTGTAATAAGATTTAAAACACATTAAAAAACATGAGTAACATCTCATATAAGGAGATAATTGACTAGGTATTCCAAAACTTCAAGTATGTAGACAAGTCTATTTGAGTCCAAGAGCCCAACTGGGGGTCCAAATTCACTTCCAACCCTTATTGAGATTTATAACATATTTAATAATGTTTATAGGATTAATTTATATACTTTTTTTATATATTAAGATTTATGTGATGCCATGAATAAGTCATTTTTGGACATTAGAACATATTAGGTCTACAGGAAATGGAAGAACAAGCTCAATACGCCAAGTTAAAGTGCTCACATCTCCCTTGAGGTTATTAATGGGAATATAATAGGATTATAAGTGTTATAAAGGTAATAAATATAATTATTTTGTAATTTATTTTCAATTTCAATTTACTATTATTATTAACAAATCCTAAGAGTGAAAATAGGCCTAAAACCCTTACTAAACCCTTGAAAGGATTTGATTGGGAAAATAAGGTTAGACATACATCCAAATGGACTAGTTTGACCATGAAAGTGATTGGATTTTATATAATAATCTCTTAGGGTCTGTTAGGGTGTGGAGCTAAAAGCTTCACCAAGGAGCACACTTTAACAGGTTCGGGTCTACACAGACACCGGCGTTAGTTAGGAGCAACCGACGTCGGTCAGATGCAGTTGAAGAAACGTTGGCATCGGCAGTGGATCGACCAGTGGCGGTCACAGGCAAGCAGCAGGAACTGGCATCGGTTACCTGTGCATCCAGAAAGCTATTTTTGAGGACAGAAGCGAGTGTTTGCATGATGAGTTTAAGTTGTAGTCTTAAGCTCACGTCTCTATTATTAGTAATATTATTTTTAGAGCCCTTGTTCAAGTGGCTTAAATGTTTGTTGTAAGTGCATGCTCAAGTCTCCTAATTCTATATGTAGAATTAGATATTCTTAGCTTATTGTTGTAAGTTGTAGAATTGGTATGTTGAAGAACAGTATAGAATTGAATCAATCTAGGCTTGTTGGAGTTGATTGTTCTTGAGAGAGAGAGCTCTTGAGGAATAGAGATCTAGTGAGAGATCTATACATCTAGGAGAGGTGTGGAAGAAAGAAGTTTCTTTAATTGTATTCCTTTTGTAAAGAGTTTGTTAATTCAAGTTTTTAGGGTGGTTTCTTGTATCTCTTGTTCTTGCTATTATCTCATTCTAGTTACTTGTCTATCTGATTTAATTCCATGTTTATTGCTTTCATAAGTGTAATCTATTGTTGGTTGATCCCCAACAAGTGGTATCAAAGCCTTGGTTGTAGGTTCAAGAGCTGATACCAACAAATGGTATCAGAGCTCAGGTCCACTAACAGGTGGTTCAAATCTGTGTAGTGTGTATTGATTACAGGTTCTCACAGAGGTTTCTATAGGGATTTCTGTTTGAGTGGGAGAAGCAATGGTAGATGAAAGTAAACTTAGAATGGAAAAGTTCAATGGCAAAAATTACCAACATTGGAGGATGCAGATAGAGGATTATCTGTATCAAAAAGATCTCTACTTACCGTTAGGTGGTGTTGTAAAGAAGCCCAACGACATGGAGGATGAAGAATGGGAAGTTATTGACAGAAAGGCTCTGGGGTCTATAAGACTGAGTCTAGCATCCACTGTGATATCTAATTTATCACAGGCAAAGTCTACAATAGAGTTGATGACTACGTTAGCGAATTTGTATGAAAAACCCTCTACTTCTAATAAGGTATATCTTATGAAGCAGTTATTTAATTTGCATATGAATGAAGGTGGATTTGTTTCTACTCATCTGAATGATTTTAATGGAATTGTGAATCAATTAAGTTTAGTCAATATAGTGTTTGATGATGAAATAAAAGATCTTTTAATATTATGTTCTTTGCCTGAAAGCTGGCATGGCTTAGTAATGGCAGTTAGTAATACTGCATCTACATCAAATATTTTGAAAGTAGAGGATGTTGTTAGTGTTATCTTGAATGAAGAAATACACAGGAAAAGCACAGAAGAGACATCTGGGAACGCTTTGAATTTTGAGAGCAGGGGAAGGCAGAAAGATAAGAGCAAGAGGAGATCAAGATCTAAGTCTAAGGTGAGAGGAAGATCCAAATCCAGGAATGGCAGGAAGCCACAATGCTGGAATTGTGGAAAGATTAGGCACATAAGCAGAGATTACTGGTCAAAGCCTAAGGAGGACAATCAACACAAAGGAAAGGAAGAAGCCAAGGTTGCAGGTATTGCACAAGATGCTTTAATATTCTCTCTACATAATAATATAAAATCTTGGGTATTAGATTCTGGTGCATCTTTTCATGCTACCGCTAACAGGGAATGTTTTTGTCACTATATCCATGGAGATTTTGGAATAGTGTATCTAGGGGATGATGAACCCTATAAAATAATTGGCAAAGGTAAAGTGCAGTTGAAGATGCAGAATAGCAACACATGGGTGTTGAGAGATGTGATGCATGTTCTTAACTTGAAGAGAAATTTGATTTCTATAGGAAAGTTAGGGGATGAGGGTTGTACAGTAACTCTCATAGTAGAATCTTGGAAAGTGACCAAGGGTGCACTTGTTATGGCCAGAGGTAAGAGAGAAGGTACTCTCTATTTGTGTAATTGTGTTACTAACAAATCTCCTTCTGTATTATCTACTTCAGATGTGGATGTTAAATTGTGGCACTTAAGGCTTGGCCACATGAGTGAGAAGGGGATGTCAATTCTTAAGTCCAAAGGTATGCTTTTAGATTTAAAAGGCATAGATCTAGAGTTTTGTGAGCACTGTGTATTTGGAAAATAGAAAAGGGTTAGTTTTCTCAAGACTGGGTCTACTAAGAAGAGGCATAAGTTGTAGCTTGTTCACATAGATGTGTGGGGACCGGCTCAGGTTACTTCCATTGGAGGATCATAGTACTATGTATCTTTCATAGATGATGCTACAAGGAAGGTATGGATCTATTGTATTAGGAGAAAATATGATGTATTTGAGACTTTTAAGATTTGGAAAGCTATGGTTGAGAATGAAACAGGTAAAAGATTAAAGTGCCTGAGATCTGACAATGGCGGTGAGTTCTACAGCTATAAGTTCAGAGATTATTGTTACATGCATGGAATCCACAGGCAAAGGATGGTTCTAAGGACACCTCAGTAGAATGGAATTGCTGAAAGGATGAACGGGACAATAATGGAGCATGCAAGGTGTATGAGATTGCATGCTAGTTTGCCCTTACAGTTTTGGGCACAAGCTGTTGACACTGCAATGTACCTAATTAATAGAGGACCCTCTACAGCTCTGGATGGTGGAATTCTAGAAGATGCATAGACAGGTAAAAAGGTTGATCTCTCATATCTCAAAGTTTTTGGTTGTGAAGCCTTTGTGCACATAGATAAAGAAAATAGAAAGAAGCTTGATGCTAAGTCTATGAGGTGCACGTTTAAAGGCTATGGCTCAGATGACTTTGGTTACAGATTGTGGAATCTAGAAACTAACAAGGTAATCAGGAGCCGTGATGTTGTTTTCAATGAAAGAGTGATGTATTGTGATCAGCTAAGGAAGCTGAATCAATCTGAGCAGAGCAATGGTGAATTGGATGAGGTGAAGGTCCAATATGAGCTCACGGGAAAAAGAAATAATCACTTGCAGGAAAACATAGAGACCAATGTCGGCAGGGTAGGAACCAACGTCAGTAGTACAGAGACCGGCGTCAGCCATACAGAGACCGATGTCGGTAGGACAGGCACCGGCATTGGTAAAAAAGAATCGACATTGGCCAGTAACAGGGCTGGAGGTGACTGAGGTCGGTCACTGTCAGAGAATTTGGGTGGACAGCGTGTTGTGAACAAGTCTCAGACACCCATCAGGAGGTCAGAAAGGGTGAGTAAGCCTCCAATTAGATATTCTCCTTCTTTATTTTATTTATTGCTAACTGATGGTGGAGAACCAGAGAGTTTTGAAGAAGCAATACAGGTGGAGTCCAAGAGTCAGTGGGAGCATGGCATGGTTGAGGAGATGGAGGCCTTAAGATAGAGCCAAACATGGGATTTAGTTGAGTTGCCAGCTGGTAAGAGGACACTGAAGAACAGATGGACCTACAAGTTGAAAGAAGGTGAGAATGGATAGATGAGATATAAGGCCAGATTGGTAGTGAAAGGATTTGCACAAAAGCTAGGTATTGACTTTGGTGAGATTTTTTCTCCTGTTGTTAAGATGACTTCTATAAGGTTTGTATTGTCTTTGGTTGCTTTTGAGGATTTGCATCTTGAGCAGCTAGATGTTAAGACATCTTTTCTTCATGGAGATTTGGATGAGGAAATTTATATGGAACAGCCAGAAGGATTTGAGGTCAAGGGTAAGGAGAAGTTTGTGTGTAGATTAAAGAAAAGCTTGTATGGCCTCAAGCAAGCTCCTAGGCAATGGTATTTAAAATTTGACAGGTTTATGACTGAGCATGGCTATAGTAGGTGTCAATTAGACCATTATGTGTTTTCAAGAGATTTGATAATGGTAGATATATTATTCTATTGTTGTATGTAAATGATATGCTAGTTGTAGGATCACACATGCAGGATATCTCTGAGCTTAAGGTGAAATTAGCTCAAACGTTTGCTATGAAGGATTTAGGAGCAGCAAAGGAAATCCTTGGCATGAGCATTAAGAGAGACAGGAAAAATCACAGGTTGATATTGTCTCAAGAAGATTATGTGGACAAGGTGTTGAAACGGTTCAATATGCAGGATGCTAAACCAGCAAGCACACCTTTGGCTGGACATTTTAAGTAAAGTAAAGAACAATGTCCTAATTCATATGATGAGGTAGAGTACATGAGTAAGGTTCCATATTCTTCCATAGTAGGAATTTTGATGTATGCAATGGTGTGTACTAGACCAGATATTGCCCAAGCAGTGGGAGTGGTAAGTAAGTATATGGCCAATCCAGGTAAGGAACATTGGAAAGCAGTTCAGTGGATCCTTAGATATCTGAGAGGAACTAGTAGTAGGCACTTGTGCTATGGAGGTTCAGATACTTCTCTACATGGTTATGTAGATTCAGATATGGTAGGTGATTTGGATGGCAGGAGAAGCACTACAGGTTATGTTTTTACTATAGGTGGAACGGCGGTTAGCTAGATATCTAAGTTGCAGAAGGTTGTTGCCTTGTCAACTATAGAAGCAGAGTATATTGCAGCCACAGAGGCTAGCAAAGAGATGATATGGATGACACAGTTCATGGATGAGCTTGGTAGGGAGCATGAGAGTTGCACATTGTATAGTGACAGTCAGAGCGCAATCCATTTGGCTAAAAATTTAGCCTTTCATTCAAGAACAAAGCACATAAAGCTAAGGTACCATTTCATACGACAGGTATTGGAAGATGGTGAGTTGAAGCTGGAGAAGATCCATACATATAGGAATCCAGCTGATATGTTAACCAAGCTGGTTACAAAGGAGAAGTTGAATTTTCACTCAACTTCTATTGGTCTTCATGATTGAGTTAAAGATGGAGGAGCTAGAAGATGTTGTTGTACAGGTACTAGTGCAGCTGTTTATCTCCAAGTGGGAGATTGTTAGGGTGTGGAGATAAAAGCTTCACCAAGGAGCACACTTTAACAGGTTTGGGTCTACACAGAGATCGGTGTCAGTCAGGAGTGACCGACGTCGGTCAGATGCAGTTGAAGAAACACTGGCGTCAGTAGTGGATTGGCCGGCGGCAGTCACAAGCAAGCAACAAGAACCGGCGTCGGTTACCTGTGCGTCTAGAAAGCTATTTCCAAGGACAGAAGCGAGTGTTTTCATGATGAGTTTAAGTTGTAGTCTTAAGCTCACGTCTCTATTATTAGTAATATTATTTTTAGAGCCATTGTTCAAGTGGCTTAACTATTTGTTGTAAGTGCATGCTCAAGTCTCCTAATTCTATATGTAGAATTAGATCTTCTTAGCTTATTGTTGTAAGTTGTAGAATTGGTATGTTGAAGAACAGTACAGAATTGAATCAATCCAGGCTTGTTGGAGTTGATTGTTCTTGAGAGAGAGAGCTCTTGAGGAATAGAGATCTAGTGAGAGATCTATACATCTAGGAGAGGTGTGGAAGAAAGAAGTTTCTTCAATTGTATTCCTTTTGTAAAGAGTTTGTTAATATAAGTTTTCAGGGTGGTTTCTTGTATCTCTTGTTCTTGCTATTATCTCATTCTAGTTACTTGTCTATCTAATTTAATTCCGCGTTTATTTCTTTCATAAGTGTAATTTATTGTTGGTTGATCCCCAACAGGGTCCTCCCTATCCTATTTGACTATACAAAATTATATGGATGGAGTACAAAATAGTGTTTTCTTAACTATTTTATGCATTGTATAGGTTGTAGGAGGTTTCAATAGATGCCAATAAAATGGGATGGAATATTAGGAATTAAGATAACTCCCCATGTAAATTAAATGCCTTAAAACAACTCCTAATTTCCTCAACATGAGCTCTCATCTCATCTAGTCAGAACTGGCATAGTGAACATGGTGGTGAGAAGTGTGAAAACTTCAAGTATATGTATTTTTAAGGTCTACTTGAGAAGTCTAAGCCCATAGATGGTATTTAAAAGTGTCATAAACTCAATACCATGTATTTTAATGTAAAATTTAATCCAATTTTGATTCTAAGTGTGAGGGGTGACTGAAAGAGGAGTTTTTTTAGAGTGGAGGTAGTGATAGCTCATTTTTAGATGATTATAGATGACCAAGACTAAAACCAATGCATGGAGAGGCATGTATATAACCCTTAACCTTAATTATAATTATTATAAATATCCCTAGTAAATTTTGTGATGTTCAAATAGGGCTAAATCACGATGGTAATTTTTTGAGCCATAATGTGAAATCTTACACCACGTTTCAAGAGATTCATGACTTGGGGTGACACTTTTGCTTCCTAACCTTACATGGTACATTTAACATCTCCTTATCATGAATATTTAACCTCTTTTATAATTTTTACAATTGTCTTTGTGACATTTTTACTTCTCCTCTCTCTCTCTCTCTCTTCCCCCCCCCTCTCTCTCTCTCTCTCTCTCTCTCTCTCTCAAGTTATATAATAAATATCCATTTAGGAATTTATAACTTATGCTCCACCTAAGTATGGTGAATACCTGCTCATTTGTATACCATGTATCAATAAACACTACTTATTTTTACCTCTTACATGATTTTTCATAGTGTGTTCACTTGGATTATTGATTTTGCTTAGTGATGACTTGTTTCTTTAGCATTATTGTTTTATCCTCTCACCTATTTGTAGTTGGCAAGCTTCTTCTTGTAGGTCATGTGAAGTGTTATAGGAAGTTTCAAGGTTAAGTGAGTTAGCCTATTCAATAGTGTCATTTTATACCTCTTTTCTATTCCTTCTAGCCTAAGCATTCATCTATAACCTCATAAGGAAACATTGATGTGAGAAGATAAATATTATATAAGTGTATTTTTGGTTAGTCCCTTGTTCTCTTGTGTAACATGTAGCTAGTTGGTAATCATAAAATATTTTTGTTTATCACCTCATTTAGGATAGTTTGATTTCAATTTTATCTCTCCCTTTTCCCTCACAAGTTTATGTGTAGTAGTGTTCTACAAGTGGTACATCAAGGGAGATAGCCCTATCTAGGGATTCACCTCATTCTTAGGCTACCCATAGCCTAGAGGTGTTTAAATTGTGCCACTTGGATGAGGAGAGCTAAAACATCTCCTTAAAGGGTTAAAATCTAAGTGACAACACAGCCTATCTAGTAAAACAAAGTAGGATGAAAAATCGGTGTCATCTAGATTGATGAATTATTTTCTCCAAAATATTAGAAAGAGTGAGTGATGTGTGGTGATTTAAAATGAACATTTTAAGCTCCATCATATCTCTACAATTTATTCTCTTAGGGTTAACTTTGTGTTATTTTAGGTTTTTAAATCATTTAAGAATGTTTATTTTAATATTTAATTTTTTATTTTATGAATGATTTTATTTTAAATACAAACTTCATGTAATAGTAGAGGGTGTATGGGACATCTAGAATGTCCCTCAAAATTTCTAAGGACTTCCTTAGCATTCTAGATGTCATTTACAATCTCCTACAAATAGAATGTTTTTACAGCTTTTTAAAAATAACTAGAAGTTCCCCAGGTTGTTTCCAAATATTTTCATTTTTATGGAAATGCTAAGGGAATGTTTGTCACGATTCTTCAAGTATCGAAAGCATATATGACATTTGTGACTTGCCAAAAATGGGGGATGTGTTCCTAAATAAGATGTATAATTATGAAATGGAGAACCAATATATAAGTTACAACTTTTATAAATAAAGTATCCAATCTTATTTTCAATTAGAAACTTCAACTAATTTTGCATAGATAACAAAAATATGAATGAAAATTTGGGTTCCTAAATCATGTTATTTTTGAAGGAATATTTTTTTATAAGTGTCCAATTATAAAATAATATATTTATATTAAAAAATATGGAACATATGTATTGTATACTAAATGTAAGAAAATCATAGAATTTACTACTAATAAATGTATATTTTAGTAAATTTTATAGCATATTTTATAGGAACACTAGGTGAAAATTAATTTAAAAAAAAATTCATTAGTGAATATAAGGTTTGGAAATTTTATCAAAACATAGATAATTGGTAAAAAAATACCATGCCCTGTGTAGATCATATTTCTGAATTATATCACCTCACTATTGTACACTTGGAAAACTTAGAGATTGGATACTCAACTCAATTATGGGCCTTTCTTAATTTTTAAATTCTTGAATCTACTCTATATCATTCCCCTTGGCCTATATTTTTGTCTGACCAGTACTTTTTTGATGACCTAGGCCTTATATCTTGAACATAATGATTAAAACCTGATTATCTTATGCCTATAAAAGTTTTGATTTTTTACCTATTTTCTTGTTCCTTAGACACTAACTTTCGAGACAAGTACCCTACATTGACATTAGTTTCCTAACCTAGTGCAAGTGTCTAGTACCCAAAATTCATATAAAATTTAAATGAAATATATATTTATTTTTGGCATAAGTGTTAAATGTGAGTTAATTCTCCAAAGGGATTGATATAAATACAATAATAACCCTCATTCATTCTTCACCTACAAAACCTAAAACAAACCAAAACAACCTATAAAAAGTATTCAATCAAGCACTTGATAAATAAGTTCTTCCCTATTTTCTCTTATTTTCAAATCTATCATAGGGACAACACATACTTAGGTCTCAATTATTGAAGGAGAATTCCAATATCCTAATTTGCCAAGTTACAAGCTAGGTCATTGTTGTACATTACACATATAAGTACTTCTTCAGAGTATTGGATATGTAGGTAGTTCTCATTGACATAGGGGTTTTTTGGGTCATCTCAATGTCATGCACCCACAAACCCATTTTACCCTAAGGTCATTATGAAAATGAATAACTAGGGTTTTGCGAGTTCATGAGGAGAGATAGTCCATGATCCAGATCAAAATACACTAGAGAGAAGAAAAAATCAACTCATAAGCATCTAAGTGTTCAAATCCTTTTCTAGTAGGTATTTTATATAATAAACTTACATCTAGGTCAGATAGTAACATCTATGCAACCATCTTAGGTTAATGTTAATATCAGTGGCTCCAAAAAATTCAAATATAAAATATACAGACTATTCCTGAATCATATTCTACTTTTATTTATGTTTGTTCTAGATATTAAACTGCATTAGCATCATAACAAGTGAAGTGGATTATGTATTTGTTATTTATATATTTATGAAATCTATACTTACTATTTTTATCCCATCTCAGTTAATAAGTTCATTTTATGTTCATATCTAAGATTAGAACCTGATTTTCCTACTATAGATATGATCAACACCCTTGTGCATTATAATTTATATATTCATAACCCTATCTACTAAATAACGATCTAAAAATTCTAATGTAGGGTTAAAAATTTGGTGATCCTAACCTTTGAATGTCAACCTTGATTTCTACAATTTTTCAATCATGTTTGTTATGGATATCTACATTAACTATTTCATCGACCACTACATTATAGTGGTCACTAATTTCTATATCTCATGCTGGATTTAATCAAACTAATCTATAAGGGATTCAAAACCTATGTTCAGAATATTCCTTGTTCTAATGTTTACAATGAGGTTTTACCTATCACTACAAAACACCAAATAGAGTGCATGAAATAATCATACTCCCTAGGTCATGTTACTATCATGGGCAAAGATATTACTACCAAAACCTCACACTTGGACTTGATACACCATTCATCCCATTACAAGGATGTTATTTAAGATGCAATACTTATGACCATACTCCCTTGTAATGGCGAATCGCCATATATGGCCTATGTATTAAATTTCATCAAATGGATAGAACATAATATATCCTTTCAAAAGAAGGATTTACTACCTCAACATCTTATAAATAACTATTTTTCACTCTACATATAGGTTCTCATTTGTAACAAAATGGTAAAATGAGTTCTTGTGGATAATGTTCAAGACTCAACATTTGCAACACATCTTTTTTCTCTTTCATTAGCATTAAAAATTTATATTTGGAACCATTAATATGAGCACTAAAGGAATTGATAATATTTCATGATGAGCACTAGGATAATTAACATTGAATATTAACATGGGTCCCTATACTTTACCCATTTTGTGCCAAGTTATGGCAAATGATTTGAACTATAACATTTTCTTGGGATAACTTTGGATACACTAAATGTATTTAGTTCCCTCTATGTTGTATGAATGCTTAAAATTTTGTCATTAGGGATCCATTTACACATTTCTAATGAATACTAATCCCTTCAAACATTATGCAATGGTCCAACAACCCAATAATAATACACCACAATCCTACAATCCTAATGTTAGTTCTCAATATTTTCTCAAATATGGGTATAAAGGACAAAGATTTGGTAAAAATGAGCAAGGCATAGCTCAACCCATTTCTCATACAAATAATACAAATTGATAAGGTTTGGTTTTTTATGAAAATACTACAAAATGCAAACATATTTCTTTCAATATAATTTATTTTACAAAGGCCAAAATTTAATGTATGAATATCTCTAAAACTAAGCTCCAAGTTGTCAATCATCATCTAATCGATGAGGGTGCTTTCCTATAAATTTTGATAATGGATGAGTTTTCCAATGATGAATCATTATTAGCATGCTTGGGGGCATATAGGTTTCCTCACACCACATATGTTCATGCTTACATTGGTGAGGGCGATGATACCAATACCAAACATGATTCATCAAACACTATTCCCATGACACCATTTATCATAGATAAATCTACTTTTTTAATTGAAGAAACAATCAAATATAATCTTAGAATGGATAAGAACCCTCAACTAGTTTTAATTTTTACTTTTGGAAATGATGTAGGATGATGAAGTAAAACCCTACTAATAATTACTCCATGATTTACCTAAACTCTTTGCTTGGGATTATTCATATATGCTCGAGATTGATCCATTGATCAGAATGCATAATATATTATTTTTCCCAGATGCAAAACTAGGAAAATAAAAAAAATTAAAAATTGATCCTAAAGTGGAATTATTAGTAAAATATGAAATTAAAAATATTCTAGATGTTGGCTTTATAAGATCAATTTCACATTCTAAATAGGTGTCCAAAATTTTCCCTATTACAAAACCCAATGGTGAAATTCATTGTTATAATAATTACCGTGATGTAAACAAAGCTTATCCTATAGACGATTTTCCATTACCTAATATTGATGTCATTATAGATTCTATAGCTGGATATGAAACATTGTAATATATGAATCGATTCATAAGATATATCAAAATTAAAATTAACCTTGCAAATCAATAATAAACCACATTTACATATATTTTGCTATGCATCCATGCCTTTTAGATTAAAAAACATAGGATCCAAATATCAAAGGTCCATGACTCATATATTTCATGATTTAATACAAAATATTGTTGATGATTATGTTGATGATATACTCATGAAATTTAAACATCGCTAGGACCATGCTACTAATTTATGAAAAATATTTTAATGCTTTTGAATGTTTAATGTTTGATTAAATCGAAATAAATGTGACTTTAGGTTATCTTTGGGAAAGCTCCTAGGATACATTATTTCTCAGGGAGGAATTTTGGTTGATATAAAAAAGGTAAAATCCACTGTAAACAAAGTATTAGTAGATTGAATTATAATTACCATAGTTACCCAAGACTCTGAGATGTGGGGATGGAGTGATGGGGCTTTTAGGACAAATAAATTTTTAAATTTTAGTAACGAGTAATTAAAATAATATATAAATATTAAATATATTGAATATACAAATAAAATATATATATTATAACAAGATACATCAATGATAGATTAAATTATCATACATTATAGTTTTTGAGTTTTTATTTATTAAAACATCTATTATTCAACCTACTTCCCAAGGGCCCAAAAAATGAAAAAACATAGTCCATGAAGATTCATGTATGTAACTAAAAAATTATAATCATAATCAAAAATAATATCCATAAAGTGTTCCTCATTGGAACTATTGTTCTCATCCTCATCCTTAAAAGGGATCCTAATCAATCCTTACTGCGCTTTGTGTTCCTCTTTAACCATGCTCAATTCCTTAGGATCTACATTCTATTGTAAAATTGGGGTTTTCATGTATTGAGGAGTATTATGATCCATCAAATGGTAGGCACTATACACATAAATAAGCTTATTTGATCTCTTAGAAGCAAGTTTGTTTTAGTTAAAAGAGTGGATCCATCCATATGTCAACAAATTCCTCTCAATAGTAGAGTAACTAGAAACCTATAAAATTAGATGAGTTACATGTGTTTGTAATTATCCTAGATGCTCATACAATCAACACCAACTCATTGGTTTCTCTTGTGCCAACATTACCATGTATATCCTCATTATCTTTTGTATCCATCAATTTCTATAATCTTGACCCAATTTATCATAATATTTGAAGTCTCCTTTGTATTATACATGGTTTCTTAGGGCCTTAATTTATCCCCCTTCACCTCATCATGCTCCCAAATGGTGCATATACTATGTTCATCCAAATACCATTTTGAATTAATGGCATATGTGTCCATATGTAGTGGATTGTTTAGCATCGTCCACTTATTTTGAATTACATGTCAAAGATGCTCATTTTAGAATCATAGAGTGAGGTCCCTCACAAAAATAGTGTCCTTCATATCACCAAGAATTCTATCGATGAACTCATATATCTCACCAAGGTCTAGGATATCAAAATCCGATTTGATGTTTCTAAAAATTGGATAAAGAATAGATGTGATGTATTTTGCATTGGCTTAAACTATGTCTCTCACCCCATTTTCTTCACCATGTTCATTTACTATATATTAGAATATAGACACCAACAACATGATTGTGTCATGATCATAAAATAAAATGGCTCCTATAAATCAAACAACCTATCTATAAAAATAAAGTATGATGAAAAATGGGTGTCATCTAGATTGATTAATTACATCCTCAAAAAGCTTTGAAAGAGTGTAAGTGATGTGTGGTAATTACAAATGAACATTTATACCTCCATTAAATCTCTATAATTACTTCCTTTAAGGTTAGATTTATGTTATTTTAGGTTTGTAAGTCATTTAATAACTTTTATTTTAATATTTAATTTTATAAATGATTTTCTTTTAGATACAAACTTTATACAATAGTAAATGATATATGGGACATCTATGACATCCCTAAAAATTCATAGGGGCATCTTTGACACCCATATGTCATTTTTAATCTCCCAAAAAAATAGAATGTTTCTATAACTATAAAAAATACTAAAACTTCCCCAAGTCATTTCCCAATATTTTCATTTTTATAGAAATGTCAGGGGAACATTTTTCATGAGTCCCCATGTCTCAAAAGCATCTAGGATGTTTGGGACATGCTAAAAATGGGGGAACCATCCCTGAATAAGATTTATAATTATGAAATGGAGAGCCAATAAATAAGTTACAACTTTCACAAGCAAATTATCCAACCTTATTTTAAATTTGAAGCCTCGACAAATCTTCACATAGATAACAAAAATATGAATGAAATTTTGTGTCCCCAAATTAGGGTATTCTTTAAGGAATATTTTTTATAGAAGTTTTTAATTGTATAGGAATATTTTTATATTGAAAACTATGAAACACATTTATGGTAGATGAAATGTAGGAAAATCATAGAATTTACTACTAGTAAATGTATATTTGGGTAAATTTGACAACTTTATGGATATTTTATAGGTAAACTAGGCAAATATTATTTAAAAAAATTATTCATTGGTGAATATAGTGTCTTTAAAATTTATAAAAACATAGACAATTGGTAAAATATATCATGACCCATGTAGACACTATTTTCTATTTATAACACATCAGTCTTGTACACTTGGAAAACTTAGACCTTGGTTGTCCATCTCAGTTTCAAAACTTTCTCACTTTTTAAAGTGTCACATATGCTCTATATTATTCCCCATAGCCTATCTCATAATATAACTAATCTTATATTTATGACCTACACATTTTATCTTGAATAGAATGTTTAAAACCTATTTATCCTCCACCTTTAAAAGTTATGAGTTTGTACTTACTTTCTTGCTCCCTGGACACTAATGTTTGGGATAGGAACTTGTGTCGATGATAGTGTCCTCCCCCAATGTAAGTGTTAATTCCATAAAGTCATCCAATTTTCAAGTGAATTGTATCCTAATTTTTGACTTGAGTATGTAAATATGATTTACTTATCCAAAGGGATTGATATAAATATAAGATCAACCCTCATTAATTCCTCACCTACAAAACCTAACATAGACCAAATCAACCTATCAAAAGCATTCAATTAAGATCTCAATAAATAAAAGGTTCCCTATTTTCTCCTCTTCTTAAATCAATCATAAGGACAATACATACATATGTTTAAAGTATTAAAGGAGTATTCCAAATGTCTAATTTTCCAAGTTACAAGCTAGGTCAGTGGTGTACTTACTTTGCACATATTACATGATTCATGCACAATTCAACACATAGGAGAGAAATACATCAATATAAGGCCCTATTCAGAGTATTATATATGTATGCATCACTCATTCACATAGGTTATTTTGCATCAGATCGACATTGTATGCCTAGTAACCCATTTTCGCCTAAGGTCAGTATGAAGATTAAGAACTAGGGTTTTAAAAATTCATGAGGAGAGATAGTCCATGATTTATATTTGAATGCACCATAGTAAATGAAAATTCAAACCCAAAATCATATAGGTGGTCACATCTTTTCTAGTATGGATTTTGTAAAATACACTTGCATCAAGGTTAGATAGTAGCTTCAACACAACCATCCCAGGTTGATGTTAGTATATGTAGCTATAAAAGTGTCAAATCTAAAATTTTAGGACTGTTATAAAATCATATTCAATTCTATTATTTCCCTATTCTAAACCCATAACTGTATTATAATCATAACAATCTAAGTACATATATTCTTTCTTATTTATATATTTATCATAATTATACTTACTATTTTATCCTATCTCAGTTTACAAATTTGGTGTATGTTTATATTTGATTTTAGCACCCAATTGGCCTATTGTACATATAATCATCACCCTTATACATTATAATTTCTATATTCCTAACCCTATCTTCTAAATAAGGATCCTAAGACTCCAATTTAGCGTTAAACATTTGGTGAACCTAGGCTTTGAATGTCAACCCTAATTGTTATAATTTCATAATAATGTTTGCTATGGATATCTATGTTAATTATTTCATGGTCTAATACCTTATAGTGTTTATTACTTGTTATATTTCATGCATGATTAAATAATACTAATCTATAAGGGATTCAAAGCCTATATTCTAAAAAACTACTTCTTGTTCTAATGTTTACCATAAGATTTTCCCTATCACTAAAAATTACCAAAGGGATTGCATGAAATAATCATTGTAACTAGGTCATGTTACCACTCAAGCCAATGATATTATTGCCACAACCTAACTCTTAGACTTGTTACACCATTTATCCCATTATAATGATGTTATTTTAGAGGTAGTGCATATGACCATACTCCCTTGTAATGTCAAACCACCATTTATGGCCTATGTATTAAATTTTATCAAATGGATAGAGCATAATATATCCTTTAAAGAGGAGGATTTACCACCTAAACATATTATAAAAAACTTTTTTCCACTCTACATCCAAGTGTGCATTTGTAACAAAATCATTAAATGAGTTCTTATGGAAAATGGTTCAAGATTCAACATTTAAAACATATTCTCTTTCTCCTTAATTAACATTAGACAGTCAAATTTGGAACCATATAATATGAGCATCAATGGATTTGATAATATTTCACAATGAGTATTGGGACAAATAACATTGAATATTGTTGTCAGTCCCCTTATATTAACCTCTTTGTGCCAAGTTATGCCGAATGATTTGAACTATAACATTCTCTTAGGATGACCTTGGATACATTAAATATATGAAGATTCCCTCTACATTTCATGCATGCTTAAAATTCAGTCATCAAGGATCTATTTACAAATGTCCAATACATGTTAATCCCTTTAAACATTATGCAATGGTCCAACAACCCAATAATACTACACTGAAATATTATAATCATGATTTTGGTTCTTGATATTTGTTTAAATATGGTACAAGGGAAAATGGTTGGGTACAAATGAGCAAGGAATAACTTAGCCCATTTTTCTTGCAAATAATACAAATTGGTAAAGTTTGGGTTTTTATCAAAAAGTTACAAAACACAAGAAATATAACTTTGGAATAGATAAGGACTCTAGACTAGTTTTATTTATAGCAATGATGAAGAAAAAACATATATATAATTCCTCCATGATTTCACAAAAATATTTGCTTGGGCTTATGTAGATATGCCCAAGATTGATCCATATGTCATAATTAATAAGATATTATTACACCTAGATGCAAAACTAGTAAAATAAAAAATTTGAAAAATGCATCTTAAAGTAGAATTATTGATAAAGGATGAAATTCAAAAACCTTTAGATGTTAGCTTTATAAGATCCATTGGACATTCTCACTAGGTATCCAACATTATCCATGTTACAAAACCCAATGTGAAATTCATTATTGTACTGATTACTATGATTTAATTTAATATTTTTCTATATAAGATTTTTAATTACCTAATATTGGCATGATTGTAGATTCTATAGTTGGATATGAGACATTTTCATAAATGGAAGGATTCATAGGATATAACCAAATTAGAATTAACCCCTTGGATCAAGAGTAGACTACATTTATGGACATTTTATTATATATTCATGACTTCTAGATTAAAAAATGTAGGAGCCACATATTAAATGGAAATGAGTCATGTATTTCATGATTTTATACACAAAACTATTGATGATTGTGTTTATTATTTACTCATAAAATCCAAACATCTCCAAGACCATGCTACTGAGAAAAATATTTGAATGCTTGTAAAAATTCAATGTTCAATTAAATCCAAAAAAAGTGACTTCATGGCATCTTCAAGAAAGTTCCTAGGATACATTATTTCTCAATGAAGAATTGAGGTTGATCCAAAAAAGGTCAAATACATTGTATAAATGCTATTGTCAACCAATCTATAATAGCTACAATGTTTACAAGGATGAATTTAATATATTTGATAATTCATTGCTCATTTGGCTGATAAAATAAGTCCTTTCATGAGATTACTAAAAAAGGACACAAAATTCATATGGGATGATGTGTGTCAACAAACTTTTGATAAAATCACATGATATTTATCAAACCCACTAGTACGTATGCCTCCTATTCTAGATAGACTACTACTTTTTTACATATCAACCACCAATGAGGCCCTTAGGACTCTCTTAGCATAATTTGATGATAATAACAAAGAAAATGGAATTTATTATATTAGTCACTAGTTAGTTGATTATTCATTCAAATACACAATAATGAAAAAACTATGTTTAGCATTATTTTTTATTCTCAAAATACACAACATTATTTTCCCAATAATGAGGTTCATATTATTATTAAAGAAGGTTTGTTAAGTTTTCTTATGAAATAAAAAAACCTAACAAATTTCATCACAAAATGGGTGATGCAAATTTAAGATTTTGATCTCAAATTTGTAACCCAAAAGTCAATAAAAGGTCAAGTCATAGTTGACCAATTGGCTTTGGTTCCCTTACCATAATATTTTACACTCACTAAATATTTCCATGATGAGTTTGAGGAATATAATATATCTTCTAATCCATGGAAAATGTTATTCTATAGATCAAAATGTATAGAAAGGGTAGGTGATGGTATTGAATTATGTAACCTTGAGGGTTAATACATGAATTTCTCTTACATATTAGCTTTTTTTACACCAAAAATATAATTGAATATGAGTCCTTGATCATCATATTATACATAACGCATAAGCTTCATAGAAGAGACACTCATTTCTTTGTTGATTTCAAATTGGTTCCTAACCAAGTTACCAATCATTACCAAACTAAATAAGAGCATATTAATCCATATAAATAAATTGTACATAAACTTATAGAAACATTTGACATAGTTTCTATTAATAGTATTCCATGTAAAGATAACTGACATGTAGATGCCATGGTAAATGAAACATCCTTGATTATTTTTTATAATAATGATGATCATATAGACTTTACAATTTGATAATTAAAAGATCCTTCTATATACATCTAATTCTTATAACTATTTTTCTAAAATTGCAATTCTGAATGACACTCTATAACTACACACAATGTAGACAAAAATCACTAAAACATTTTAAATCACCTACACTTTTCACGTACATGTGACAATTCTTTCCCATTAATCCCTAATTGGGGAAATTCATTTTATGGAATCATTATAATTTTTTAATTCACTTTGATTCAAATTATGACCAAGTAAAATGCTGTCCTAAACCACTAAAATCTTCAAATTCAGTTTCACACATCACTTGCACATGTCAATTCATGTCTATAATACCTTAATTAGGGTATTACCCTATACACAACTGACATCTTCTTTTGATTCAAATCCAATCAAATTATGACTCAATAAAATGAAATTTTTGACTAGTTTGATTAAACATACTAAAAAATTTCAAGAATTACAAAATTATTAATTGATGTCATTAAGCAAATCCAAACCAAATTTGGAGCTTAAGTGAAAAATACATGGAAAATATTGAATATATATTATTGTAAATTATGTTTCACCCATGACATCATCAAATATGTGTCAAGCTTTATGCATTAATGGGGATAAATATTAGGCTTAAGCTCTCCCATATCTCATTAATGCTCACTTCTTCCAAAATATTTATGAATTTATCCTCCAAATTTGAATCAATCCTTGGCCACACATCTTGATTTGAATTTGGATGGTCACAATTGATTCTCAAAATTTATGAAAAGATATAAATAATTGAGCCATGGATATAACTTTTAAAATTTTGTGTAAATTTATTATGCATAAATACTATTACAGAAGCTTCACTCATTCCCCCAAATTTAACAAATCAATGATCCAAATCCATTGGTAAACTAAGAGATGATGGAGGCACATGCTACACCACACTGATAAAGAATTGGAGCACTAGATCCATTCATAAGCATATTTATTGACCAGTTTTAAGGAGAGCCACTAATTGGAAGGTATTGCTTATCTTACTTTCATAATTATTTTCTTGATTTCATTAACACCACCCCTCAAGGGAGTAGACTTGGCACATTATGTTGCCTATGCTTTTTGTGGGTTTTCTCTACTAATGCATGAGATATCTTGCTTCATAATCATATTATAAATTTTGGATTTCCTAGGGGGATTACACATCTCACATACCATTTTATCCTTCTAATTATGCATTAAGAACCTCTTTTGAGGATGTTTTACTCTCTTTTTATTCTAATTTTCATTTTTATGTTTTCTAGAACAAATAGTGAGATTTACCTATAAATGAAGAGGTCATCCTAAACATCAAAAATATCATGCTGTGAAATATCAAGATCACCCTAAGTAGAAATGAGATCATAGATGAAAATGGTGATATTGATTGTTGTGTTTTTGTTCCCTATGTGTTTTTAATAGATTAGTGATATCGACCTGTAGATTAGTGATATCAACCTGTGGAGTAGTCGAGCCATCTAATCATTAATGAAATCATCTTAGACTAAAATTTGTAGTAAGATCACTCTATGGAATGATGATATCACCTTATGAAATGGTAAGATTGACCTATCAAATAGCAAGGTCACCCTAAAAATGCCAAGATCACTTTATAGAATTGCAAGATAACCCTGTGTCAAAAATATATAGAGTTAAAACAGAAAGTTTTAAAGTTTCTTTTTATATCATACACCTTTACTTGATTATTGACACTCTATTTTATAGGATTAAGACACTTCACTAGTTTAATTTTTACAACATCAAAGGCAAACTTCAATCACATTTGAATTCAGGATTAAAAACTAAACATTCATGGTAGCTTAGGACTCTCAAGAGTCTTTCCTTCTTTGTTATTTATTTTTTGGTTAAACTAGTTTTAAATTTATTTAACTTGATTTTTATTTGTAAAAAATAAGCTTACTACATTTTCTCTCCGCATTTCCCCTTTAGGTAACTTGGGTGACCAAATGTTCCTAAATTATTAGTTTATGTCGCTTAGTCCAAGCATAAAAAGAATGTCAAAGAGGCAATCCCCAAGATCTGAGTGACTTAGATGATCCAAAAAATGACCTTTAAGGTCTTATATTTTTATGTCTTGCATCTTGGTTTGTGGCAAAGATTCCATCACCTCCCCATAAGTTCTTTAGGGAAGTGTTGGCTTGATAATTCATATCCTAACATTGTTTCAACCCCCCTCCATAGTGGTGTATATAAATTGAGCTAGTGAATCATTGGTACATTAGTTTTGAGTAGTTAAAATTAACTCCATTACTGATTATTACCCTCAGAATAATGGCCTAATTTAGACATCGCATTATATTAAGAAATTTATGGATGTAGTTATTGAAAAAAAGACAAGACTTTTTTATAACAAATTAATTATTTTGGATTCAAAGGACATGTTGCAATCTAATGTTAATCACACATATTGGACCATCTAGATCGATTAGAACATATAGTTTTTAGATCAACCCCATTTTTTATGGAGCATTATTGGTGTAGGGTGAGTAACCTAAATTTTTATGTCACCATATGATCTCTTAAGAGAAGAGGGGGCCTAAAAACCCTACTTTGCATGTGCATATAAATTTATTATATTAACAACTTATTTCCTCTCAAGAAGGAGTATGTCAATGGAATACAATGGTATAAAGAAACCTTGTCAATTTTCTAAGATAGGATGAACACTTTTGTGTTTTCTTGTTTTTGTTTACTTACATTGTTTTTGAGTCTAAGAAATATTTGTGTGTTTAAAAAAACATGTCCAAAAACCAAACACTTTTTAGAAACCATCTTTTGAACATAGAGGTGTTGTGATGGTCAAATTAATCTAAAACATTTTAGCTTTGTTAAAAAAAGAAACAAATCATTTATGTTTGTGTTTCCAAAAAACATTATTACATTGTTTGTTTGGGTCTAGATTATTCATCACTTTAAAATCTAATGTCCTTTATTTCAAATTTGAAAATTTACCTCTCTAAATCCTAAACCAAAACAAGATTCGTCTATGTCAAAGTCTTGCCTACAACTTGGGATTGGGTGATTCACCTTTTGCACTTGGTTTGATTAAATTGGGTGATTTTTATGTTTGGTTTGAAGGCTATTGTCTATATGTTTCTCATTTTATCCTTATTTTAACATAAGTCATCTTAAATTCACTCATGCTTTAAGTTATTTAACAATTTGACTTTCTTTTATATGGTGCACTATTGTGTTACCTATTGAATAATTTGACCCCAAGTCAAATTATGGCAACCATATATATAGTCAAAATTTTTCATAGGGTATCCTAGGTTGAAAATTGGTCCTATAGTATTTAATGAGGTCAAACATATGTTTTGTCTTTGTCATTTTGTCTAAGTTGGTCCTTTTTCATCTTAGGCCACTTTTTAGGTCATTTAATGAACTTGTACAATTTCCACAAGAAGACAATGGTGTTAGTATGAAATATAATGTTCCACATGTCAAGAATGTTTATAGGAACTATTGTTAAACTAACAAATTATAGGTTCAACATCCATCCAAGAAGATCAACTAAAAGGACCATAGTTTTAGTTAGTTGTATAGATTGCATAACTATGATATCATGTGTGAAATACCCAAGAGGGTCCCTTTATATCCTCAAAATACATCTCTATGCTCAAGAATCTTTAAAATATCCAAAATGGAGAAAAACTAACCTCTCTCTCTCTCTCATTGCTTTGTTGGGCAGCTTAGACAAGCTCAACCAATTTTTCCTCAGTATAGACAAGAGGAGTAGAGTCCAAGAGAGTGAAATTAGTGGGTGAAATTGGTCTTTGTATACTTTAAATTCATTTTCATATTTCCAAGTTTGGTTGTTTGTGCTTTATGAACCATCACTAAATTTTTTGGTGACTCTAAACTTCCTATACATCCCCAATGGCTCTAGTTTTCCTATTTAATGGCATTGGTTTGTGAAAATAAAGTGTTGTACTTAGACTTTAAATAAAATTTCTTCCTTTTCACAAGGTCTTTATTCTAGTTTACATGTGTGAGTGTGAAATGATAATCAAGACTATCTCATTTTTCTAGTTAAAGATTCCATTAAAGTTTGCAGACATTATTTTGAAAATTATAAATCTTATCTTCCTCCATTAGTCTTCATAATAAAGGTGATATGTTATGTTCAATCTCTCATTTCATGGTGATCAGTTTCTCCTTTGAAGGCTGAGTCTCAAAAGTAACATTAATGGAGTGAAGGGTCTAAGACACAAGCGTAGTCAAGAAACCCTGCAATAATCACTAATAACACCATACACGAGTGTTTATATAGTGGTAATGATGAGTTTAGAACCCCTAAACATCCATAAGATATCATTTATTATTATAATCATGGTTTAACCATTGAGAGGCCCAATGTTGGCAAGGGAGGAGTTAGAAATATAGTCAAAATACACACATAGAAAACTTTCTTTGTGACTATCACCTATAGTCAAATGAAGCTAATCCTTGAGAAGTCATTTTGATGAAGCAAGAAGGGTGAAATATTTTAAGAATATTCTCTAAGTTAAAATAGTAGGATTAAGCTCTTCAAAGGATTAGAGACTAATTGTGAGAACCAATTCAACATATACGGTCCTATATTATATATTAACATTCAAAGGCAGTCTCTAATAGTCTGAAGTGAATCCAAAAGAGGTTTATTAGTGCTGAATGGTAGATGTTTGAACTCAAGTGATACATTCAATAAGGTCTAAGAGCATAGATAAGATCAAGGTGAAAATGTTGAGGCTATTATATGTAACCAAAATTAGGTCCATGTTCATAATTTTAAAAGTAACAATAGATAGTTTTTACGTTAACTTCTCTAAATGAAGTTTTCCTCATACATCATGGCATCCCATGGTGAGGTGTTTTGAGGTCTAGATAGGCCCAATAGTTTTCCTCTTATAATCGAAGACTATGGGTAATGTATTGACATAGGAAAGTGGTTGTGTAATCAAGACATAACTATATTTGAGTGGTTTCTAACTTAGAATTTTTTTGACTTAAGACACTTAGTAAACATTATGTTAAGATGACTAAAAGTGACACAACTTGTAGTGACATATAGTAGTGAGTGAGAATATAGTCTCAAGGCATGAGATGAGATCATTTAGATGTGGAATGGTCTTAGTGACCTCAATAAGGATAAAATATGGTGAATTACCATGTTAAGGCATGCATTATAACCTATAATAATCCCATGATTCCCCAAATAAAAAATCTATAGTTCGATTATAGACCCATAAAGTGTTGGTGGTATGAGACAAGAAACATGGTATACAAGAATATATGTTAATTAAAATTTTGAATGACCTACTTACATAAAAATGAAACTAGGAGAGAGAAAAATAGTTCTTAGGCACTAATGAACACCTATAATAATTCTCTATATTTATTATTAAGATACCTATAGTCTAATATAGGCACATGTTAGCTTGTGCTAATAAAAGGTCTTGGATAACATACATAGATATAAGATGTATTTCCATGTTTAATGTAATATCATAGTGATATATCACATTTTAATTTTATTATTACATGAAGGAGATAGATAAAATATTTAGTTTCAAACCTTAACCACAGTCAGCGTAAAATCCTACATAGTCACTAAGTTTGAGAAGCTAGTTTTAGGTTTTGGAGTGTAGAGATCTTTGTAGAGGTGATCTATTATTTTAAATTTATATAGAATGTATTCATGACATATGAAAAATATATAAAATATCAATTTAGATAGGAAAATAGGGTATATGTAATCTATTTTGTCTCAGATAGAGGGCACTCCATGAGTAAGATAACTATAAGTTTGGTGTGTAAATGGGAATAAGATAAAAGGGAAAACAAAGAAGAATTTTAGGATGACATGTGAGGATGTTTTTAATGTTAAAAAGTGTTTAAAGTTACCTACATTCCTGAGAATCACTCAAAGGTGGTCAAAGACTTAATAAAGGTAGTCTAATCCTATTAATACTAAACTAAACATGAACCCTAATGGTCTCCAACTTCACTTGTAATATTATGTGACATTTAAAAACTAGTTGATACCATTAATTGATAATTTTTGAGTCTATATATACCATAGGCTTGTAGGTAAATATGCCAAATTGGTCATTTTGGACAAATTTAATCTCAAGCTTACTTAGAATGCCTAGAAGGAGCTGGACAACCATCTTCAATTACTCATAACTGTATGGATGAGCTACATGAGACCTCAATAATCTATGGGTAGTTTAGGATGGTCATGAATGAAATATTTGTGGAATTGGTTCAAAGTTTGGATGTCTAACCTTTATGAATCCTCACTAAGAAGTAAAACCTCATTAGACCCTATCAAGAACTTGATGGAGAAAATATCATTTAATATTCATTCAGCAGGGCTCAAATGGATATGAGAATGAATTGAACCTTTATATCACTCACATAGGCTCCATGACATCCATTTTATCCATACTATCACATATATGGACATACTAAAATCTGAGTTTCTTATAGGTTTTAATGTGTTTTATAGGTATAAAGGAGAATTGGTAGATGAAATACATTGAGGGAGGTCTATAGGGACTTATTCTAACTTACTATACTCATATATCACACAAGTGAAAAATAGAAATTCATTTGTTAATCTTGTCATTGTAGATAATCTTGAATAGATAGTGAAAAGATAAGTGACTACCTAGTGAGAAGATGAGAGGTATGAAATTGGATATTTTTGAGGTCTAACTATTGGAGTAGAAGATAAAGGGTATTTGAAAATATGTCATAACACCTATATAATGCATATTATTGAGTAACTGATAGTCACTTTGATGATAAATGTGAAAATTAAAGACTAAAGAGCTAGTAAGTGACTGCAGAAAGTGAACATAAGTGTTACAAGGAAGGATATCAGTTAGAGGGGCATATTATGACTATCACATATTTTTTATAACCTCCCATGACATATAATATGTTTCAAATACTTACTAGGTCATTTTCAAGCACTCTAATGACTCTTCACCACTAAGAGGTAGTTTCAAGCAAGGTAATGAAGAGTCTCTACACCAAATTGATGGAAGGTGTCATATTCTAGATGGAAACCTATCCAAGACCACTTTATGGTCTATTTTACATCATATTGTCTCAAATTTTAACTAGTTATCATGCCTTGACACTTAGAATTATGACCCTTTAAATTAAATTCTTCTCTATCCTCTCCTATATTCTACTTATGCAAGACATTTTGGCATTTATATAAGATCTACACCTAGTATGGTGAAGCCATGTTAGTTTTTGAATACTATATTTCCTTTGAAATAAATATTTCTAATTTATTTTTGGGTTCATATCTTCTTTTTTAAGTGTGTGAAGTAGTGATTAGTGGAATTATAAGTGATAACTATCTATCCTTGTGTTCTATTTGCTCTTTCATGTTTGGTGCAAGTAGTTATCCCTATAACAGGTCACATTAAGTGTAGCCAGTATATTGGCCTATCTCTAAGTGTAAATAGTATCATTAATGTCTAAAATATAACCTCTTATTCACTCACCTTGAGTATTGTAATGCATATCACCTCCATATTTGAAACACTTATATTAGATCAATCTAGGATGATGAGACTAGTATTGTGAGTCGTGTTCTATAGTGCAAGTGTATGGTAGTATAGTGGATATAAATATGGTGTATTACCTCATTATCATATGTTACTTTTTGTGTTCCTTCTAACCCTTTTCATCTAAGAAAAAAATAGTGTAGGTGATAAGCCATTAAATACTAATGTAGGGACCTAACCCTTAAACCTAGAGGCTTACCCCTACTATAGGAAACCCATAGGCCTAAAGGTAATCCAATGTTTCAATAAATATAGAGAAGGTTTGAAAAACCTCTCTATGTTTAAATATTGAGTGACAAAAATTCTAGCATGCTTAGTGGGACTATTGTCTCAATGAAATTTTGTCAAGGTGAATGTTGGTATTGAAAACATCATAGTTACATACAATGTTCTACTCAGAAATTGGTAACTCCATTGAAGGTAATATATGGTTTTAGACCAAGTTTTATCATTTATTATTTCATACTTCATGGTCCTTATTAGGTCAACTAATAATAGAGGTAATAATCCTATAAACCCATTCCTTTAGCCTAAACTCCCCCATGAAGTTCAACATCCCTAATCTATCTTCACATTTTAATAAAAAGAAAAATTTTCAAGCCAAGAACATCAAGAGAGTGAAGAGGAACATGAGGAAAATATGGCTAGGTGACATACTATCCCAACCTTTAACACTAAAAATCCTATACACCTCAATGCATATGATGATATACCTTCTAATGCCATCAATATTGTTACCACTTTCAATGGGGAAGGTCCAATAACCCCAAGTGAGTATATTAGGGACATTTATAGTTTAAAAAACTTTCATAATGTCACTAAAGTTAATACTGTAGTCAGACTACTTACCATGTCTCTTAGGATAAAAACACTTAATTGGTATAGGAAATTTCTAGGAGGATGTATCACCACTTGGGATGAGTTTGGATAGTTGTTGAATCAAAGTTTTGAATACAAGAGTGATCATACATCACTCATTCATTAGTTGAATGTGATTTAAGTAGGTCTTAAACAAACTATGCATGATTTTAATGAGAGTTTTGTTAGAGGTAAAATCACTGAGACTGGGGTGAATTAGTGAGCCCAAATTATTGAACTTCAATTTTTATCTTTACAAATACTTAATTAGCTAACATAAACATTCATGAATAATAAAAAATATTCATAGAAATAATAAAGAGAGACAAAACAATATCAATCACAATACATATAACATATGTGGGAAAACCTATTGGGGAATAAAACCCACTAGAAGAATATCTTAACTACTATCTTATAAAATAAGATCTAATTTAGACTAGCTATAACTAATCAAGGAACTACAATCCTTGTTTAGTGAGACAACTATCCCATAAGGTACCACTACACCTATCTAGCTGAGCTACAACAACAAGTAAAAATTTTAGAAAGTATTACCTTACAAGGATTCTACAAAAACCTTAGATGTTAAGCTACCATAGAAACACCTAAAATTCTTTCACCTTTGAACTGATGTCAACAAATCCTGATGATGGACCTCAACTTATCTCACTTCACCTTCACTCACTCTCAAAAACAAGCTCTCTATTCTAGTAACATATTTATGACCAACAAGTCTACACAACTATCCTAAATCTATTTTGATTATCAATGTATCCTTAAGACACTCTCCCTTTCCTTCACTCCCCAACACACACAAGACTTTTTCAATTCACTCATTAGTCTCTCATCCTAAAAACCCTATAACCCAACATCTTTGCTTCCACTATTTATAGATCAATCTTGATAAACACCAAATTGGTTAGCCACTAGGTATGTTTTATCCCTTAATACATCTATCATAAAAATATAAGAATTATTACAATCTACAAAGGTCACCCATATCATCTATGGATCACCCTTAAGCATCTACACCTTTTAAATACAACATTTATAGCTCTTATAGGTCTCATAGAGACCTATTCACCCATATATCTCTCCCTTAAACAAAACATGAACATAATACCACTTACACTTACATAGTTCAACTCTTTATATCCCCTAAAACATCATCAAATGAATATATTCATTTGATCTACTTATATGTATGCTCAAATAACTCAAACACATATCTTATGCACACAGTTTCCATGGATGAAAACATAGTCAAATTATTAATAATTGTTCATACTTAATATAGATATATCACACCTAAAAAACCACATAAATAATCCTTATGGAATATAAAACACTCCCCAATATCTAAGTCAAGATTATATATTGAAACATCATCAATACAATCTCAAATATCCTTCTCGGATCACTTGTAGAACATAGTCAAACATATAGTCAACTTTAGATCACCATAACTACTTTTCTACACACTTTTAGATCTTTAGATCTATATTTATCAATGATATTTTAATTCCTCTACCACTTTGATTTTAACTTCATGATTAGATTCATCTTCTATCAAAATTTATGGTCCAAAAACTATACACTATTCTTTCTTTCACAAACTCAAATATTCAAATGGAAACGATCATGGTTAAGCTTTTAAAACATTGCTCAAATATCATGGACTCTCATCTCAGGATCAATCTTTCACCATCAATCTTATCCAATCCTTAATGCATAAACATTGCTCAAATATCATGGACTCTCATCTCAGGATCAATCTTTCACCATCAATCTTATCCAATCCTTAATGCATATACCCCCAAAACCAAATGATAAACTTATATTAATTTGACCTCATCTCGTGCCATCTCAAAGTGTTGACTTAACACACTCCATTGATTTCTATGGATCAATAAGGAATTTAACATTCAACACTAACCATTTGATCAGTTGTACAAACCCTAATTCATTATTGGATCAAGATCCTATACCTTTTCTTAAATGTTAAACATCATGTACCTATCCTCATCTCACTATATCCTAACTCCTTAGAGTAATCCCTCACTATTGATCTTACTCGAGCTTTAACACATTCAAAAATGACTATGGGAACCCTATCAATATGCATGAGTAGCCATTTTTGATACTTAATAATGTCTTTTATGATTACTTGTAGGATCTCAAACTTGGATAATATGATCTCCTTTTTTGGGATAATCCAACCATATGACACATTGCTCATGTAACTATCATACGTGCAATATATAATAAAATTAAAGTAATTTATAATAAATTTTTTTCATAGAGCCAACCATGTCCAAATTTACCTTAGAGGCCAACTTTGACCAACCATATCTTTTATCACACTTTAGTGGATGATTTCAAACTTAGTGTAAATGATCTATGTTCATAAATCAACAAATCCATATTATCATATTTTCTTGACACTTTCACATGTATAAGATATAACATCAACAAAATGCTCAATAGACTCTTTCTACCACACCAAAAAAATTGCTATGGGAAAAACTAGTCAATCTACCTGGGAGCCCAACTTTGCAAAAGCATATCTTTTGATGCACTACATCACATGATCTATAAATTAGTGAAAATAAACCAGGTCTAATAATGAAAAAATTCACATAATAACCTTCTCCTAAACATACACACATGAAAATTTTAACCTCCTCAACATGCTTACTCAACTCTTTTTGACCAATCCACAAATTTGGCTATGTATGGGAAAATAGTGACATCTATCTTAGAATCCAACTTTATACCCTCGTATATTTGACCAAAATTCAATGCATGACTTAAGATCTATCATATAATAACTAGGGAATATAGTGATCATAATCATATGACTAACTTCCTTTGATTCCTTCCCACATGGTAATGGTGATGTCATCAAACTACCTACTTATCTTTTCTACCACTAGACCCAAAGTGTCTAGATGAAAAATATTGACTACCAGATGAGTTTCACTTATGCACACAAGCTATCAAATCATGGATCACATATTATATGACCCCATGCACATGTTTAAACCTTCATACTCATTCTTGATCCTCTCAAGCTATTTTAATACTAAAATTCATCCAATCATGCATAAAGCACACTATAGAACAAGCACATTGCATACTTTGTCATTTATCTTGCACATTTTGTGACTATCACATATAATATCAAGGCTCTTCATTCACAAAAAAAGACACCTCTATGACACTACCATGACATCAATATGAAAACTCTCCAAAAAGGTTTCAAATAACTTGGTATAAGGTGGCCCATCCCACAAGACCACATGAAATCTTTGTTTTCCCTACATACCTAAGGTTTATTGGGACTGATATATCCATTATGTTGTAGTCTATGTGTGGATACACTTTTCTTGAAGCATATGACATAGTCATTAGAGATAATAATGTTCTAATACAAGATGGTAAACTCCCTCTAAAATTATTTATGCCTATTCTTCCTAACATGTCCTTTACTTCCCCAAGTCTTACTCCAATTCCAAATTAAAACACCAAGTCTATAGCTGTCCCAAAGAAGTCAAAATATACCATTGATTAAGAGGCAAGGTTTAAGTCTTTAGAGGATCAAGTTAGGTAGCTAAATGTATAATATGGATTCAACCAAAACCCCTACCCCTATCCTCCACACAAAAATAGGTTTCCACCTCAACAATATGGTCAAGGGAGAGGACAAGGAAAACCTAAATTCAACAGGTCACCAAATGCATATAGGCCAACATGTACTTCTAATACAAGAGCTATGGCTCTATTCCATAGTAACTTTATTAAAAAATAGGAATGGTACTCTAAAAAAAAATACATGGATGCCAATGAAGGTGAGGGACAAGCTTTGGTAGTTCAAGGAGGACACACTCCTCAATTGAAAACAAAATATGAGATCTTCATGAAACCAAAAACAAATGAAGGATGGAATCCCCAAAGAGTGAGTTTGACAAAATTTCTAGTGGAAGACACATTTGTCCTAAATATAGGTGCCTCAATAGTAGATAATACAAGATTAAAGAGGAAGGTTTTTGGAGAAGTTCATGGTGTTCATACAAGTCCAAGTGACCCTCCTATAAGATAACTATGTATGAATAAAAGTTTGATAGTCCCTCTAACTTCTACCCCTCTTCAAAATCATAATATGGGAAGAATGACTTAAAATGATCCATTATCTATAGCTCAAGGTAATTACTTGCCTTCAAGGATATAATAAAGGTAAGTTTTCCTTATTTGAATATCATTGATTCCTTAAAGATTACTAAAACATTTATATCTCTTTGGGAAGTACTCCACATGCCCAATCAAAAGGAACTTCTCCAAGAGTATATGTCTCAAGCCCACATCAGTCCTCAAACATCAATACATGGTGACATATCCCTAACTAATGATCCTACTCACAGTTTTTAAATATATGCCAAATTTGAAACACCCCCAGCCTTCTACCTCACTCTCATTATGGGAGATAAGCTTATTCACGATTGCATTGTGGATAGTGGAGCAGCTACCTAAGTGATGCCCAAACTTGTCCCCAATAAATTGGGGTTGAAATATAAACCATATAGAAAGGAAGTGATAAAAATTGATATTACACCATCTAAACTAGTGGGGTACATCAAAATTTTGAGATTTTTCTTGAATGATTATCCAAGCTTCTCAATCCTTCAAAATATAGTGGTAGTTGATCTACTTGCTCACTTTGTTATCTACCTATCAAGGGACTTCAGTACCAAGATAGGATGTTATAACTCAATTGATTATTCCTTATTGGTATTCAAAACAAGCTATGGAGAAAAGGTGACTATTATGACATAACCATTGGATAAGTTTCATATTGAGCCATATGTAGAAGCAATCTCTAATCTTAACTATACTATCAATGATTAAGAAGAGCCTGCTATGGATGATGAATCATCCTCTAAACTTGAAGGTATCTATGACCTTTTTCTAGATAAGTATGGTGATAAAACTTATGGACATGATCCATAAACTTTCATTGAATAGAATAACCTTGGCACATACATCATCTATGATGAAAGTAAGATTATGAAGTATTGATAATTGTTTTCAATAAGTTACTAAGGGTAATTACCCTATTCAAATGCATGATGATGATCATTTTTAAAGTATGGTAGATCATGATAATGAGGAAAACAATGCCATTTTGATTTCACAAGATGTATGAGTTCATGAATGCTATATCTATGAGTAAGAAGATGATCTATGGCAGCATTTTCATGCCCTAGTTCAAGAATTTGAATAGCTAAATAAGTTAATTCCCCTTCCCAAGAATCAAGAATATGATACTAAGGTTGTTAATGTACCTTATAATCATGGAGGAGATTTTCCTATTGAGCATTATAATGAGGGTAAATTCAATGTTAAGAAGGTTTAAGTCATGAAGGAGTCCAATGAAGCCAAAGTAGAAATGTGTGTGGTCGAAGAATAGTATAAACCTTAGTCTAAATTTGAATCACTTTCAGACATGTTGGAGCAACAAGAAGACAATTTTGATGGTCCTACACATCAAGTGCACAATGTTATATAATAAGGTAAAGATGAGACAACTTTGATGACTTCTAATATTTAGTTTGAGAGGTGTCAAATGAGCATGATAAAATTTAAGATAGATGCAAAGTCAAGAAAACCTTTAAGGGAGATAGATGGAGTATTCATGAAATATCAATATAACACACTTGCAATAAACAAAGGATCTAAAGATGGTAAGTCACTTGACTATATATATAAGAAAGTGTTCATTAACAAATATGTATCACATGAAGATATGTTTTCTTCTAGCTATAATGATATAAGAGGCATTGGTCTTGACCCTAGTTAAAGTAATGGTGATTTGTTCTTTACCTTAAAGGTTTGAGGTCTTGTACATATTAGGATAGGTGTGTGTTTTTTATTATGTTATGTGTGTTTTCCTTAAGTGTTATTCACAAAATAAGTGTGTTTACTTTGGTATTTTATCTTGTGTGTTTGTTTGGTGTCATTTCAAAGGCATTTTAGTGCCAAGTTAAGTGTATAGGTGACTCTATATCACAATGGATAGGAGAAGACTACTGGTCTCTAGCATATATGGTTTGATACCCCTAGAAAATCACCAAAATTTTGACTAATTTGACCCCAATTAAAATTTGATCAACCCCCTATATAGTTCAATTTTTTCATAGGGTCTCATAGGTTGAAATTTTGTCCTATAGTTTTAAATGAGATCAAACATATGTTTTATCTTTGTCAATTTTGTCCAAGTTAGTCCTATGTCATTTGAGGCTACTTTTTGGGTAATTTAATGAACTTTTATGATTTTTATTTAAATATAAATGTGTCAAGATGAAATGTAACATCCCACATTTTAGTAATGTTAAGAGAAACTATTGTGACATTGAAAAATTATAGGTTCAACATCCATCCAAGAAGATCAACTTAAAAGAGGGTAGTTTTAGTTAGTTTTATGAATTACATATCTAAAATGACATATGGAAATAATTTAGGAGGGTCCCTCTAGATCCCTAAAACTCATCTCTATGTTTAATAATCATTGGCAAATCTAAAATGGGGCAAAATTGACCTCCATCTCTCATTGCTCTCTTGGGTAGCTTAGACAAGGTCAACTAGTTTTCCCTCAGTATAGATAGGAGGAGAAAAGTCCAAGAGAGTGCACTTGGTGGGTGAAATTGGTCTCTGTATACTTCAACTTCATGGTCATAGCTACAAGTTAGGTGGTTTGTGTTTTATTAACCATCACTAAGAATGTTGGTGACTCTAAATTGCCTATACATTCTTAATGGCTCTGGTTTTACTATCTAATGGCATTAGTCTATGAAAATCAAGTGTTGAAAATGGATTTTAGGAACATTTTATTATTTTTCACAAGGTTTTTAGTCTAGTTTTCATAAGTGAGGATGAAATGATATGAAAGATTATCTCATTTTTCTAGTTGAAGACTCTATTGTACTCTTAAGACATTATTTTCATAATTCTAAATATTATCTTCCTAAATTGGTCTTCAAAATAAAGGTGATATGTTATGTTTAATATCAAATTTCATGGTGATCAATTTCTCCTTTGAAGTTCAAGTTTCAAAAGTAACATTGATGGAGTGAAGGGTTTAAGACACAAGCACAGTCAAGGAACCCTGCAACAAACACCTACAAGACTATGTGAGAGTGCTTGGATAGGGCTAGTGATGAGTTTGGAACCCCTAAACATTCATAAGATCTCATGTACCATAAAAAACATGGTTGGACCATTGAAAGACCCAATGTTGGCAAGTGAGGACTTAGAAATATAGTTAGAATACATAAACAATTAGCTTTCCTTGTGAATGCCACTTTGTAATCATATAAATTATCCAAATTGGTAGTTTGAGTATGGCTTCTGACACCCAATCCATAATTACTTCTTGCATGCTCTTATGACCCTTATAAACACCTTTTTACTCATTTCCAATCATCTGAAACCTTTTGGACCTTGATTCCAGCTCAACTAGACCATATTTTAAAAGATAATCCTTTCCCCCAAGTCCTAAACCTATAGGAAAGGAGTGCTATACCTATAATATACTACCAGACCCTAGGGTGTCCCATTTTCTATGCTCCTATCCCTTTGAAATTTGATCCCAAATAGTCATTTTCATCTGATTCCTATCCTTCATTATGTCAGCCTAGCATGAATATATTTGACCCATGAATAGTTGTTCACTATAAAATCCAATCCAAGTTCATTTACAAAGGGAGGTGAAAAATATTACAAAGTAATAAATAATACAATAAAAATACTAAGGCAAACTTCCTTATTCTCTGCATACAGTCACCCAACATAGATGTAAACATGCTCAAAGCCTCATACCAACCCCTAGCTACTCAATCATCCTCAATTTGACATTTTTTCATCTGTATCACACTATTTCATACAACACATTAGGTGGGAGAACTAAATATGGCTTGATCCCTCTTTGGAGTAGTGGTATGTAGGCAGTGTGCCCATACAAGGGGTGTAGATTACACATTCAATACATCTTACACACACTAACCCCCCCTTTTTAAGTGATTCAAATCTTATTTATCAAACATTATAGAGGGTTAGGGTTTGAAGATTAAAATCTTCATCGACATTTAGCACTCAATATTTCACATGTAGGCTCACATAGGAATATCACAAAGAACCTAAAAAATTTAGGTCTCTATGACCAGTTTGAAAAATAACATTAGGAGTAGACAATAACATCAAACCCTAAAGTCTCCTATTTTTGGTGCTCCTATCATTTTTCTAAATGAAAGATAGATTATGATTTGTGAGACTATCCCAGTATTGCACAACCTATTTTAGACCTTGTATTAGCCATCTCAGCCTATTTTCAGATAAGTTATATTTCTCTTTATTTATTATTATTTTAGAAAGGTAGAAAAGTTAAATAAATTATACAAATTAGTACTGTAATTATTAAAATATTATTTACTAATTTATTAATCTAGACCCTTAAATAAAATAGGAATAAAACTCCAATATTCCTAGAATAGTTAAATCATTTGGTGAATCTAAATTACTTCATTTACACAAAAAAATCCTAGAAACCCTAGGGAAAATTCCTTGTTGATTTTAGCAATATTCCTCTAATTTTTCCTACATATATAAATCATAATTTCACATTTTAATTTTTAAAATTCACCATAATAGTTTTAAAAATTATTTCTTTCAAACCCTAGTTGCCTATACTAGGTCCCAATATTTTCAAACCCTAGCCTAGGGTTTCAAAATTAAAATTTTAATTTTTGCACATTGGGCTAAATATTCCAATTTTATTAATCATAATTTACTTATGCAATGTTTTCTATTTTCTCTTGCATGTTTATTTCCTTTCATTTGGCATGAATTTAAAAATGACTTAAATACATATGTACATGATATTTTATTGCCAATTCAAATATATGTCATATTTCATTACTTTTTAAACATTTTATCTCTCTATTATGTGTAATTAAATTAATAATAAAATCCTTACATACTTAGAGGATCTATTATGTAAGCTAACAACCACCTGTCAAGTTTCAATGTCATATATTATGCATTGGAAATAATTTCCTTCTCCTCCTCTCCCCCAAGAGGGTGATAGCTACTTTCCCTCTAACTAGGTCCATGTTGTCACCTCTCCAAAAGCTGAGGCAGCCTATACTATTATTCCTAATGCATACATTTAGCCTATAGATTTTTTAAACCCTCTTCAACATATGTGATTACATGTTCAATCAGACACAAGTAGTGTTTTCACTTGTGAGACTCTAAGGAATCAAATCACCAGTATGAGTAAGTTATTTTTAGATTTACAAATGTAGAATCAGCTGTTACATGAAAATATCACAACATTAGATTATTAGATTATAATATAAAATCCTCAAAGGCACTTTAGTGTCAATAATTTATATGTACCTTCACCTAATCAATTAGTTGGAAGCAATGCTACATATCAAAACAAGAAATCACAACAAAGTAACTCTATAACTAGTGATTCAAAAAGTATACAAAGATAAAATAAGATTTCAAGTGAGGTACTAAGGGAAATGATTAAATTTAAGTTGATTAAACTACATCCTCTACATCTAGTGAGAATATCCAAATATTATTGTGTATATCATATAATGCATGGTCATCACACATATTCATGTTTGGCATTGAAAAAACATATAAACAAATAATTGATAATGAGGACCTTATACAAGGTAAATTAGTGAATTAATGCATAGTGACACATGAACACATTCACAAAGGGTTAAATTAAGAAATAGTATAAAAGTGGTTACCAAATCATAACTCAGAACAACAAAAGGATCAAAAATGAAAATTAGAGTAATAAACAATATGAACAACATAGGTAAAGCATGAAAAAGATGAAAATCTACCTCTCAAAAATGAAACTCAAGTTTCAAAATAGTATGGGTTTGGTAAAAAATATCTAAAATAATTTGGTTATCAAGGTTAGGGGTAGGGCAAACATGCTCAAAGAATCACTACTCCTATTCTATAAATTGATAATGTTTGTCACCAAGGATTAGGATTTATTGAACATCCTAAGGAAAATCATTTATAAACACAATTTATCAAAGGAAAATATATAGATACAATAGAAGTAAACAATATCATTCTATTAGTTCAAAATCAAGATGATAATGATGAGTGGAATAATACAGGTTATTATGATTTCTTATATATTGACAATGAATCTAAATATTTAGATTTATATTCAAAATCATTCCCTCATGATTCATAACCATGCATGATTCCTTTGTTCGATATAGAACACCATGATAAAGAGTATCTTCTGAGACTCATCAATTATTATAATTTTTTTCTCATCTTACTTATACATAATTTCTTAGCTTACTTATACACAATTTCTTTCTACTTGTGTATAATTTCTCAACTTACTTGTACATAATTTATTTTTTCTCTTTTATACATAATTTCCTTAGGATTACTTGTACAAAGATTTTTTCAAAATACCAAAAACAATATAATATTTCAAAATACCAAAAACAATATAACATTTCAAAATATATAAACATTCACATAACTCAAAAACACCAAAAACTTTTCAACTCTATGAATTATCCATGCTTTACATTTTTACTACCATGTTAGACTTACATTTTGTTATTTTATGCTATTGTTTGTTGATTTATCTACATTACCATGCTTCTCTTGATATTCTTTGAGTGTGTGTAGTGACACCTAGATCCTTGATTGCTTCACTCTACCCATCGAGGGTGCATCCTACTTCATACATTCGAGACATACATTGATATATCTACCCACTGGGGGGTATCTTATACATGACTACACCATCCAAGTTATGTCATTCATACACCACACACTCTATTTATCATGTTGATGTACATTAATTACTAGCTTACATAGATTAATCTATCAACACTCACTAGTATATAACACTTGTGTATTTCCTAGCATCTACCTAGTCTTGTACTCCATGTTTTGCATACTTTCACTTCTTGCTTTAATTATTTAGATGTGATAGTATTTTCAGCATTTAAATTCCTTCATTTATTAATTTGTATAGGTAGATGCAATTAAATTTATTAGTCCCTATTTGATCTCTTGTGTGTGATTTAAGACATTTACCAATGTCCTTTGCTTTTATTCTTGTGTGGGCCTTAAGATATTTTCTAATGTCCTTTACTTTTACTCTTATATGTGCTTATGGCCCTTGTGTCAACCTTTCTTGTTTGAAATTGTATGTGTATGTGGAATTTGAACTTGCCTTGTATGTTTGTTTTTCAATTTTGATTGAGATGTGCCCATGTCCCTTATTGGCTTGGCCACTTGGCCTCTTTTGTATGATTCTTGCTTCTTGCCTTGCATGCTTGTTGATTTTTGGTTTCTCATTGTTTACAATACCATTATCCACATCATGAATTATCTTGTTTTCTTAGATGCCATGATGGACACCATGATCCATCCCTCCTTAAAAACTAAAAATTAGCCAAATTTGCACTTTTAGTTTAGTATACTCCACATGCTATTACATTGTTACATCTATCTAGTCATACACCTATTGGTCTAACCATCTCCAATACAAAATATGATATATCTTGAGGCATATTTTTGATCATAATTGTTATATCATGTATTTTGTAGCATACCACACTTTCAAGGCTCTTTCTTCTAAGGGAAATCATTGCAGGGTCTTCATTCTTGCCTTCAAAAGAAGGGGCAACAATCAAGAGTTTTGTCATAGAGATCAAATCCTTCTACTAATCAAAAAACCAAAATTTAGAACACTTAGGACAACATTCAAAACCCAAAATAGGAAGAATAGATGAGAAACGTAGTGATGAATAAAAAACAATGATAAAAAATAGCAAAAGACAAGAGTGACATACTTGGACTACAATATTAGATAGTAGTGTGTCTTATTTTTGGTGCTCCTATCCAAATAGTAGAAAAACTAGATTTTTCATAAATACATAGAAAGGTAAGTACAATTATAATTCTATCAGCTACAGTTCAATTTAGATTGGGTAGTTTCAGTACATTTTTTCTTAGAGAATTTAGACATAGAGGCATCATGTATAAAATGATGGCTCTCTCTTCTAGTTTTAGATTGGGTAGTTAGTATAACTTTTAAATTAGAATCCATGTTATAGAAACTACTGATTGGGGATAATTTGCACATCATATTTGCCTTATTTTCTTTTTAGTTCATTACATGACATATGTATTCTCAATAGTTATGTGTTATTCCATTTATACGTGCTTGGCATCATTTCAAAGTGGCTTTCATATAAACCTGGTTCCTAGTTTTGGAGTGTCTTTTATATAAGCCTAATCCCCACCTTTTAAAATGGCTAAGATTGGGCTATTTCTCAACACACATTTGGCTATCCATGCCACATTATTAGATTATAACACATTAATGGGCTTCAGGAGCTATCTCATATAACACTCATCCATATTAGTATCAATTCATAGTTCTAAACTTCATGGGAAATGATGGATCCAAAGGACTTGCTATCCTTTTTATTATTGATCCACCTACTCAAAAGGATTGGACACATAATCCAAACATCAATTAACACACACATGATCACATAACTTCACTTAGTGGGTGATGATGGAGCCAAAGGTCCAACCTTTGTATTTTTGATCCACCTGTAGGGAATTGAGAACTTAGCTTTGTTCATGATATTATTCTTTCTACAACATAGACCCATCATCATTCAACATCACTCAACATCACAACAAGTTTTGTATTGGTTCGCATACCTAATGAGGTGTATTCATTCCTTTCTCTTCCTCTCTCTTACCCAGCTTTTATATGTTCTTATTTTGGACATATCATGTCTAGTAAGAACTAATATACTCTTTTTCTCTCTTATATATTTACACTTCATGATGTCCTCTCTCTATACACACTCAACATCACACATCTTCATGGACTTCACCCTTGCAGATAAGTTCAGGTACACTTTTTACTTTTTCTTTATCCTAGTATTTCACTTTGATTTATCACTATAATAAGGGGGAACGGATTCATATAAACTATCCAAATTGTTATTCTTAGTGTGGATTATGACATCCAATAAATAGGTATTTCTTGCATGCTCTTATGACCCTTCTAGACACCTATTTGCTCATTACTAGTTATCCAGAACCTTCTAAACCTTGATTCTAGCTTAGGCAAACCATATTTCTTAGGCCAATCCTATTTACCTAGGTCCTAAACCTATAAGATAAGAGTGCCATACCTAGAATATAAAATCAGACTCTAGGATGTCCCATTTTTGATGCTCTTATCCCTTTACAATTTGAACCCAAATAGTCATTTTCATCTAATTCTAATCCTTCATTATGTTAGCCTAACATGAATACATTTGACACGTGACCAATTTTTCACTATAAAAACCAATCCAAATTTCATTTATGATGGAGGTGATAAATCTTACAAAGCAAGAAATAATACAAGAAAAATTCTAAGGCAAACTTTGTTATTCTCTACAATAGTCACCCAACATAGCTACAAACATACTCAAACCCTCATACCAATCCCTAACCATGTCAATAAATTTCAATTTGGAATTTTTCCATCTACATCACATTATTATACAAAGTACATTAGGTGGGAGAACTACATATGGCTTGTTCCCTCTTTGGGGTATTGGTATGTAGGTAGAATGACAACACAAGGGGTGTGGATCACACATTTAGTGCATCTTACACACACTAACCTCCCATTTGTAAGTGATTAAAATCTCATTTATCAAGCATGATGCAGGGTTAGGGTTTAAATATTAAATTATGTTTACAACAAGCTCCATCGACATTCAGTACTTAAGATTTCATAGGTAAACTCACACAAGAATAACATATAGAAATTAGAAAATTTAAGTCTTTGTGACTAGTTTGGAAAAAAATGAAAGGAGTGGAAAATAGTGTCAAACCCTAAAGTGTCCTATTTTTTGTACTCCTATTCTTTCATTGAATGAAATATAGATTCTAATTTGTGACACTGTGTTGTCCTATATAGTGAGTTTCAGATCATATATTAGCCATCTTAGCCTATTTTTAGATAAGTTATATTTCTCCTTATTCATTACTATTTTTAGAAAGGTAAAAAAGACAAATAAATTAAAAAATTAGGGATGTAATTATTGAAATATTATTTACTAATTTTTTAATCCAGACCCTTAACTAAAATTAGAATAAAACTCCAATATTCCTATAATAGTTAAATCACACCTAAAATCAAGTGGAGCTAATACTTGAACAATCATGTTTATAAAGTAAGAAGGTTAAAAGATTCTAAGAATATTATTAAAGTGAAAATAGTAGGATTGAGATATTCAGATGGTAAGAGACTAGTTGTGAGAAAAAATTGAACATACATAGTCATATTATATAGTAACATTTGCATGCATTCTCTAGTAGTCTGAAGTCAATATAAAAGAAGCTCAATAGTGTTTAATGGTAATTTTTTAACTCAATTGTGACCTTTAATTAGGTCTAAGAGTATAAAAAAGATAGTGCTGATAATGGTGAGACTATTATATACATCAGACTTAGATCCATGTTAACAGTTTGAAATTTTACAATTGATAAGTTTTACCTTAAATTATCCAAATGAGGTTTTTCTCATACACTATGTCATCCCATGGTGAGGTGCTTTGTGGTCTAGACAAGACGAATAGTTTCCCTCTTGTAGCCCTAGCCTAGGGGTAATGTCTTAACATAAGAAGGTGGTTACTTGAGCAAGAGAAAAATATATTTGAGAGGATTATAACTCGGATTTTTTTTTATCTAAGACACTTACTAAACACTATGTTAAGATGACTAAAAGCAACACAACTTGCAGTGACCCATGGTAGTGAGTGAGACTATAGTGTCAAGGCATGAGATGATATCATATAGATCTAGAATGTTCTTATCAAGCTCAATAAAGATCAAATAGGGTTAATTTAGTGTTAAGGTGTATTTCATCACTTACAATAATCCCATGATTCTCCAAAGGAAACATCTATAGTCTAACTATAGACCCATCAAAGTATTGATGGTGTGAGACAAAAAACATGTTATGTAATCATAGATGTTCATTAAATATGTAAATAACCTAATGAATTTATCATGATAATATGAGATAGAAACATAGTTATTAGGCACTAATCAACACCTATAGGAATCCTCTGTATTCCTTTGTAAGACATGTACAGCCTAATACAATCACAGGTTAGCTTGTGCTAATGAAAGGTCTTGGCTCACATATAAATATATAGGATGTATATCCATGTTTAATGTAATATAAAAGTGATATATCAAATTTTCATGTGAATCTTAGATGAAATAGATAGATAAAATATGGGTTTTCAAACCTCAACCCATAGTTGGCTCAAAACCTTGCATAATCACTAGGTTTGAGAAGTTAGTTTTAGGTTTTGGAGTGTTGAGAGCTTTGAAGAGGTGAACTAGTCTTGAAAATTTGTACCAATGGTCTTCATGACCTCAAAAACACTCTAAAATATCATTTTGGATAGGTAAATAAGGGATATGCCCTTTGTTTTATCTTAGACATAAGGCATTCCTTGAGTAAGGTAACTACAGGTTTGGTGTGTAAATGGGAATAAGGTGAAAGTAAGAACAAAGAATCATTGTAGGATGATATGTGAGTTTTTTAAATGTGAAAAAATGTTGAAAGTCACCTAAAGTCTTGAGAAGCACTCATAGCTTGTCAGAAACTCAAGAAAGGCAGTCTAAGCCTATAAGGCCTAAACTGAGCATGAAACGTAATGGCCTCCAGCTTCACTTATAACATCATGAAAATTTTAAAAAGTATTTGATAACCTAAATTTATAATTTTGGAGTCTATAAATACCATTTTTTTGTAAGGAAATAACCCAAATTGGTTATTTTGGCCTAATTTGGTCTCAAGCCTACTCAAAATTCCTAGTTGGAGCTTAAGACCCATCTTGAATTGCTCATACCTATATGAAAGATATGAATGAGACCTAAAGTATATAGGGGTGGTTTAAAAGGGTCATGAACTCAATATTTTTGTATTTTATTTAGGGGTTGGACATCTAACCTTTATGAATCATCACTACGAAACAAAACCTCATAAAACCCTCTTAAAACCTTATCAAGAACTTGATGGAGAAAATATTATTAGAGATGAATTTAGGAGTTGTAAAATGTATATGAGAATTAATTGAACTTGTCTAAAACTCACTGAGGCTTGATAGCATCCATTTTATGCATACTATCACTTATACAAAAAAACTTAAATCTAAGTTTTTTGAGATTTCTAAAGTATTTTGTAGGTACAGAGGATAATTGGTATATGAAATAAATTAATGGAGGTTTTTAGGGACCTATTATAATTTTATATTAGTTTCTCTCACCTAAGTGAAGCATATAAACTCATTTTTTAATCTTTTCATTATAGATAGTCTTCAGTAGATAGTGACTGCATAGTGAAAAGATGAGAGGTCTAATATTGGATCCTTTTGAGGTCTAAATTTTGGATTAGAAGACAAAAATGATTTGAAAATATGTCCTAACACATATAAAATTAATCTTTTTGAGAAATTTCTACTCACCTTGATGATAAATGTGAAAATTAAATCCTGGAGAGGTAGTACGTGACTGCAGATAGTGAACACAAGTGTCAAGAAAAACCCTATTAGTTAGAGGGGTATCTAATGAATAACACATCTTATTTCCAACCTATCATGATATATAATATGTGTCAAAGAATTCAAAATTTAGTTTCAATTATTCTAATGACTCTTCACCTCCAAGAGGAAGTTTTAAGCAAGATAATGAGGAGTCTTTATGCCAAATTGACTGAAGGTGTCATATTCTAGATGGATACTTGTCCAAGACAACTTCATGGTCTATTTTACACCTTATTTTATTAAATTTTAACTTTTTATCATGCCTTAACACTCATAATTATGAACCTTTAACTTAACTTCTACTCTCTCCTCTCCTATACTCTACTTATGCAAGACATTTTGGCATTTGCATAAAAACCACACCTGGTATGGTGAAGGCTTGTGGGTTATTGAATACTTTATTTGAATTTGAAATAAATATTTATAATATGTATTTAGGTTCATAACTTCTTGTTTAAGTGTGTGAAGTAGTGAATAATGGAATGACAAGTGATAACTATCCATCTTTGTGTTCTCTTTTCTCTTTCATGTTTGTGTAAGTTATTCTCCATATAATAGGTCACATGAAGTGTAGCTAGTGTATTATATTATATTTAAGTGTAAGGAGTATAATTAGTGTCTAAAATATAACCTCTTATTCACTCACCTTGAGAAGTGTAATGCATATCACCTCCATGTTTGAAGCAATTATATTAGACCAATCTAGGATGATGAGACTAGTACTGTGAGTCAGGTTCCATAGTGAAAATGTATGGTAGTCTAGTAAATATAAATATGGTGTATCACCTCATTATCATATATTAATTTTTGTGTTCCCTCTATCATTTTTCATCCAAGAAAACAAGTAGTGTATGTGATAAGCTATTAAAGTGTAAGCCCATAAACCCAGAGGTTTACCTATAGTATAGGTAACCTAAAGGCCTAGAGGTAATCTAATGTTTCAATCAATCTAGAGAAGGATTAAACAACATATCTAGGGTTAAATATTGAGTGACAACACTATCCATTTGTTTTGGGTTTAATACATAGGAGTTATTGTGTTAATTCACATTTTAAGTTTATTCATTCACATCCTAAACTTGGTTCAAAGAGTCTTCTTCTAATTTTTTTGATCATGGCCCACCATAGTCATGTTAATATTTTATGGTATTAACATAATTCAAAATTAGGTTTTATTTTCATATCTTTCACCTTAAGCTCCAAGGTTATTCTACCTTCACCTAAATTTTTGATTTTGACCAACTAAGGTGGAGTGTTCTTGGGACTTATTTATTCTAATTATATATCATCTAAGGCTAAATATTATCATCCTTAATTTATGATTTGAATGCTATGCCTTCCAATCCTAAACTGAACACTATATCGACTAAGGCCAAATATTTGCATCCTACTATTGAGAAACCATATAGTATTTCGGACTAACTAATCAAAACTTCTACACAAATTTCTACCTTAGATCCCTTGTGTAGATTAATAAAGCATAAGACCATACTAAATGACTTATTATAATAGTCTAATATTCTTGAATATATTAACCCTACCCAATTCCAAACACTTTTGGGGCACCTATCTCCGATCCAATAACTTATCTCTCATTAGCGAGATATGTCTTCCCTTGCCCTAATCCATAAAAATACTTTATACATTGAAGTCATTATAGCCCATCACAAGATCAATAAGGTTCTTATAGACAATGCTTTAGGGTTGAATATAGTGTCACTAAACTTTATACAATAATTAGGATATATTACTAAATATATGCAACCAAAAACAATCATTATCAAAGCATATGACAACACTAAAAGAGAGTCTTTAGGGACAATTTGCTTGCCAATAATTTTTAGGCCTATAACCCATGATAATTTATGCCATGTCATGGACATTAAATTACCTTGTAATGTAATTATTATTCATCCTTAGATCCATAAAGTATGCATTATCCTTTCTACCCTACATCAGTGCCTCAAGTTCCCCCATCCATGAATTGAAGTCACTATTTATGTTGATCTACAGTCATACCAATATTTCAAACACCTAGAGGCTAAATACATAAATTATAAATATTTCCCTGGTTTTAAATTTTTATCCAAGAGAAACAAATTAATAATTTCTAAACCACCTAATTCTTATTACATTAACATTAGTGATCTTGCTTCAACTTTGGTTGATCTATTTTTTGTAGCCTTTACAAAATAGATTACTGTTGAAGATATTATCATTTGCATGTACCATCTAAAATATTATTTTCATATTTAAAAGTTTACCAAATCTCCCAAGTCCTATATAAGACCTAAACCATCCAAAATCCCTAGCAGGCCCAACATGATTTGGTAAAATAAAAACACATAGAAGTAACCAATGATATTTGTACCAGCCACTTCACCAAATCAGTATTATGAAGCCTTTACTAAAGGAGATTGGTTTAATTTTAATAGCCTCACTAATTGTTTTTAGAATCCTAAATACCATATCCCTAGTCAGATTATGGATTGTTTGGAGTATGAAGATAAAGGCCTAGGGCCATGTAAATAAGGTATTCTTGAACCTCTATTTGATGGAAAACTTACTATGAACTAAGGTCTTATATTTATACCACCCAGGGGTGACCTTATGTCTTTTAAAATGGATTAATATTTATCAACTAATGAATAAATTCATAGCAATAACACAATTTCCCATTATAGTGCCTATGATGAGCTAGATAATATCAACCTATTTTATTCCAATTCCTTTTTTATTATCATAGCTCATTACCCAATTAAACATTGTCATCCTAAACTTATTGATTGGGACCAAAAAAAATTATTATACCTATAGATGATTTTTAAAATGAATATTATATTGCATATTACATGGGACGTAGATATATATTTCCATTTGGTGATCACAAACAAGGTTTTGACTTCTCATTCAACCTTATCACCTACTTTGGAGAGTAGACAAAATTTCTTGGTCATATAAAAGATAAAACATCAATAAGACAATACCTTGAGTGAAAATCTATTTTAGGAACTCTTAGACAAATAAGTTTGCTCACGTCCATAGGAAGCGTAATGCCCACCAAGTCCAACCTCTACAGCTAGTTCTAGTGTTACTTTTGAATAACATAAATCCTTTGAACATATTTCTCTAGAGTTTCTTTAAAAATGTGTCTATTGTCTATTACCATAACTGGAAAGCTTAGATTATTCTCATTATGATGAGCTTTGGGACTCATAACTAATGGCTCAAGAAGAGGATCATTATCTAACATTGCCTACTATTCTAGAAGATGGTTATAAACTTCTTGTACAAAATAAAACTGAAGTGAACCTCAAAACCTATGAAGATCCTAAAATTTTTTTATCTAAGGGGATATCTTAGGAATGAAGAGAGTGATTAAATTATCATTATTATAAGGGATTTTATTACTATATTTGTATGGGCTTACTCAAATATGTCAGGCATAGACCCTACCTTGGTCATGCATAAACTTATAGTACATCTAGATGCTAAAGTATTCAAGAAAAAATTGTGGAAGATGTACCCACAAAATTCCATATTAGTGAAAAATGAGCTATAAAAATTAGTAGGAGTTGGCTTCATAAGATGACTAGACTATTTTAAATGGATATCAAATATAGTCCTAGTTAGAAAAAAGCCAGATAACATACACGTTTATACTAATTTTTTAGATATCAATAAAGCATGTCCTAAGGATTCTTTCCCTTTACTAAAAATATACATGGTTACTAACTCAACTATAGGGTACAATAGTTTCTTCCTAATGGACATGTTCTCTGAGTATAACCAAATCAAGATATCCCTAGATGACTATCACAATACTACATTTACCACAACATGGGGAACATTATGTTACCAAGTCATGCCTTTTAGATTTAATAACATTGGTTCCACCTATAAAAGTGCCATTAATGTCATCATCCATGACATGATGCATGATATAGTTGAGGACATCCTATAAAAGTCAAGACCATGTGCCATACAACATAATGTTTTGTGGAGAATCTTTGAGATATTTCATGAATACAAGGTTCATCTCAATCCTATGAGGGGAATATTTAGTGTTACTTCAAGAAAATTTCTAGGATTCATTTTATCACAAAGAGGGATTGAAGTGGATCCTGTTAAGTTCAAAGTCATTATATAAATTCCTTTGCCTTTTAATCTAAAATAGCTCCATAGCCTACAAGGAAAAATACAATTTATTCATAGGTTCATATCAAAGATTGTAGATAAGTGTCCTCATTTTACACATATCTTGATAAAAAGGTGTCAACTTTTAGTGGGATTTTAAATGTTAGAAAGCATTTATGAAACTCAAAACATACTTAGCCAACACTCCAGTATTGAGACTATTGACTCTTGGCTAGCCATTACTTTTTTATATATCAGCAATAAAACATGCACGAGTGGTACTTTTGGCATATAATGATGACCAATGAAAGGAACACGTGGTCTACTATCTGAGTATAAAAATTGTAGTATAAAATCATAATTATACACCTATAGAGAAGAATTGTTTCTTAATGGTGTTTGATTCCCAAAAGTTGTGACACTACATGTTGAAGAATAAAAATATTTTCATTGCTAAGGTGGACCCTCTCAAGTACCTATTGGCCAAATTAAATATTAAAATATGAATGGATAAATGGGTCATTCTCTTGAGTGAATTTTATGTTGAGTATTAGAACTAGAAATATATTAAAGAGCAAGTCATCATAAATCAACTTACTAAATATTTTGTCATAGATACCCAACCAATCACATTTGATTTTATAGATGACTCTATCATGAAAATAAAAGAGGTGGATCATGAACCTAAACATTGGAAATTATATTTTTATGGATCATTCAATTCACATGGATTTAAATTCATCATGCTACTAGTTACAGCACAAGGATAACTCATACATAAGGCATTTCATATCAGCTTCAACTTCACCAACAACATGGCCAAGTATGAAACCTTTATTATAGGACTTCATCTTATAATACAATATAATATCCAATAGTTCACTATTTATGGGGATTATCAATTAATCATCAATCAAAATACAAACTAGTATCAGACTAGAGATAAAAATTTTGTACCCTAAAAACACATTATGGATAATCTCAAGTCACATTTCAAGTCCTTATTATTTTATTATGTACCATGGGTTGATAACCAATTAGTAAGTGAAATGGAAATAATTGGGTCTATGGTACAACTCACCAATAGTAATAAAGTGTATCATTTCCTCATCAGGAACCTTCTACAACCTATTCATGTATTAATGGATTCAAAAAGGATTTGTATTATTGCTAGTCTTAATCTCTCAACTGAACCCCCTTGGTACCATAACATTTATAATTATTTTCATGACCAAGTTATCCCTTTCAACCTTTCACACAATCAATAGAAAATATTACTTCATATCCTAGTTATACTCTCCTTTGAAACACATTTTATAGTAAGGGCTATGATGGAGTGCTTATTTTTTATTTATCTTTGGGAGAATCTACATTAGTGCTTAAAGAGGTCCAAAAATGAAGGTGTGGCTCTCACCTTATTGATGTAGTCCTTGCCAAGTAAATTTTAAGAATGAGATACTACTATCCAAAGATAGAAATAAATGCTTAAAATTATGTCAGAATGTGTGTTGCCTACCAACATGGTAATTTGATACAAGCACCTTCACTATCACTATAGCTGATCACTACACCATCTCCATTCTTTACATGGGATCTTGATATTATTGGAAAAACAAACCCAACATCTTCTAATGGCCACAAACACATTTTTATTACTACAAAGTATTTTACTAAGTGGATTGAGGCAATTGATCTCACTTACATAACTGGGAAGAAAACTACCAAGTTTATCCATTACCATATCATCTGTCATTATGGTATCCTAGTATAAATTATGTATAACAATGGTGGTTCAATTTTGAATAGATATTTTAAATTCATCTATACCCTATTTAAAATTAAACATAAGAATTTGACACCCTACAACCTAAAAGACAACAATCAAACCAAGGTGTCTAAAAAAACCATTATCATCATCCTCAAAAATATTATCAATGATGCTATATGTAATTGGTAATTACAAATATTTCCCATGCTCTAGGCCTACGATACTAGTTATCATACCCCTACATGATCCACTCCATATTCCCTAGTGTTAGGCATAAAGGCTATTATACCAGTCAAGGTCGAACTACCTTCATTATGGGTATCTTTAGAGCACATTATTGATGATGAAGATTATATATTTTATAGGTTTCAAGAGATATAACTTTTATGGAAAGCATTTGGATACCTTGGATAATTTGAGAGCATATCAAAATAGGTTTCATCATAGCTATAACAAATGCATTCTCATTCAAGAGTTTGAAATTGGTGACTTCTTAAAAAAAACACACCCATGTTGAATGCAAGAATATGGGTAAGTTTCATCCAAATTAGTTGGGATCATACATGGTTACAACAAACTATGGTTTGGAAGCATACATATTGGATAAACCAATAGGTGAATAACTCTTAGAACCAATGAATATTGTACATCTCAAGCATTTATACACTTGAAAACATTTTTAAACTATTTCTTATAAGAGCCCTTACTTGGGGGCACCCTATGCCAAAATTATGTATTTTACATCATAATTATAACTTAGACCATTGTAACTTGAACCATTGTACCCTATACCATTTCACCATGGATTGGTGTAACCTTGGACCATTGTAACTCTAGATCATTGTAACCTAGACCATTTCTATTCCACTATACCTAGACCAAATCTAATTTCACTAGGGTTATTGTAACCTAAACTATTGTACCCAATTACAATTATGATCCTAAGTATGATTCATCAATATTTTGTATGCATTTAAGAACCATTCTATAAGGTAATTTAGATAGATTAGTTTTCATAGCTTCTTTTGCAGAAAAGTGTGACAAGGTATGTCAACATATGGTTTTTGCCTGTTGAATGGTTCCTTGAGACTTATTTAACATTGTGTACTATTATATTCTTATTTTTTTATTGCTTGTATTTTATTTTACCCTCATATGGATTAGTGTCACACCATTGTAGCTAGTTTAGATATTATTTGCACTCTTACTTATGGAAGCACATCTCCTTAGCTAGGTAGTTCCTTATACCATTGTTCACATTGCATTTTGATTACTTATCCCAATAACACAAAAACATTAGAAAATGATTAAACTAAAGAAAAAAACATTATCAGATCACTATGATCCTCCACGCTCTCACCATTTTACAAGTTGGACCATTTGGTCTCTCATAATTCTTAATCGAGTTAAGACACTTAAAAAATTACAAAAAGAATGGTAAAGGATATATAAAATCTTAAACATCACAAAATTAATAAAATTATCTTAAAATTTACATGATAAATATAAAGCCATCAAAAAATTTTAGGTTGGGTCATCTTGTTTGTTCAATTTATTTTTAGACTACCTTGGTATTTTTCCTCCCATTTCTTAAAGAACTACATCATCATGAGGTTCATTTGGACCATGTAGGCAGCACTTAGATACATGGGTTAACTTGGTCACACTTTGCTTTCTTTTAAGACTTATTCTTTGCCTTAAAGATTCTTTGATTCCTAGTTATTTTGTAAGTAACCACTTATCCTTTAGTTTCCCTATCTTTATTGGCCTTAGCCATACATTCTCACCATTTTATGAGTTTATATTGTGTGCATTGTGTATTTAACTTTGATACACTAAGGGACACTTGGTTTCATCTTAATCTCTCATCATTTTATGAGTAACCATTATGTGCATTGTTCATTTGAATAAGATATATCATTACACCCTTGGACTTTCTTATGCTCTTGCCATTTGGTGAGCTCTTTATCTTTCTCAACCTTAGATGTAGTAGACACTCTAAATTCCTAATTTATTTCATTAGTGGCTTCTTGTCTCTTACCCTTTAGTGTGGTTTAGCCTAAACCATACTCTCATGCTTTCATGATTTATTTTTGTTGATTTTTTCATGATTGTGAAATGTTATCCCCTCTTTTCTCACGCACTTGTTGTTTTGTGATACCATTCCTATATTCTTCTAAAAATCACACATATTTTCTAGTTCATAATTTTTCTTCTCTCCCATATTCTTGGAAAACTACATTTGGCCTAAATTTTATGCTAGGTCTTACATCCATGAAACTATGTAGGAAACATTGACTTACGTAGTGAATCTGGAATCATCTTAACTATCCCATTCCTTTTCTTCTATTCCCCCCCACCCCATTTTGTTTATTTTGTTTGAATGTCTCCTATAGCTTAGGAGGAATATTTTTCATCTTGTTTACTTGTCACTATTTCCTTATATCCTAGGGGAACTTTGTATATTTTATTTGTATGTTGTTGTATTGGTGTCATTATTACCTAGCTTAGAGACCACCCTATCATAGAGCTTTAAACTTCCATTACACATGTACATATAATTTGTTTTTGTCTACACTAACATTGTGATTAACCATTTTTTGTGTTTGTTTGTTTGTTTTTCTTTGTTTGAAATAGTTTTATTATTGCACTTTTCTTTTCTTTAGATTGTTTAGTTTCTTTTTTACTATTTTGTTCACTTTTTTTATTTAGATTTTTTTATTGGTGTTTTGGTGTCCATTCATTTAATTTTTATTGGTGTTTTGTTGTGTCTTTGTTTTTTTATTGGTTTTTTTTTAGTATTTTTTATTAGTGCTTTGTTTATATTTGTTTATTAGTGTTTTATGATGTTTTTATTGTCTTTTTTATTTTGTATTTTAATATTTTTGTGTTATATTATATTATATTTATTTATTTTGGGTTGTTTGTTTGTTTTTAGTGTTGTTTTTTAATATATTTTATAGACCTCTTGAGTTTAGAATTACCTTGGGCTTGAATTGTTTTATTATTTGTTTGTTTTTAAGTACACCTTGTTAAATGCATGGGTCTTGATTATTCATATCTTGATTTTAGGTTATTTACAATTTGTCCTTGCTTAGTTTTATTATTATTTTGTGTTCAATACATTCATTTTCCTACTTAAGTTTGGATAATTCATAACTTTATTTTAAGTTGGCTATATTTTTTATTTAACCTTCCTTTTATCTTTTATTTTGTTTTATTTATTTATTTTAAATGTAAATAGTTGAAACTATTGGTTTTGGTATTTTTTTATCATTATCTTTAGTTTTAAATATTCACATCTGAGCTAGTCAATTCACAAACAAAATACAATGTTAGTATAGGTTATTCATACTTATGATGCCTAATTTCATTTTTCTAATGTAAACACCAAGTGCTCTAAAGTGTAATAGTCAATGTGGCACTAAAGAACATATGTGAAATCACTATCTTGCATATCTGCTACCTAAATAGGATATCATAAACATAATGGAAGATAAACATTAGAAATAAACAAGACTTTATATCCAAGACATGCATCTTGTGGCATACACATTAAGTCATACTCATTATTTCTATGATTAGTTTAGGATGTGCATATTTTAACTTATCCTCTATCATCTATTCATGCATCAAACAAAGTAATAAATACATTAACATACTTATTCTAACAAGGGACATGCATCTCCTAGCACTAGCATATACCATCCTATCATAACAAGAAAAAAATAATTGTAAAAATTATGAGACACAAAGAATATTAATAGTCCATGCACAAATAACAACGAGCCAAAAAATCAATGTCATATATATGTCTCAAAATAATATTTTACACATTGAGATATTGTTTATACATCTCATATACAATATAGAGTTATAGAATACACTTTAATCCTAGTCGTCCCTTGGGGGACTCTCCTGATAGCTCTATCTTATGCCTAATTATAGAGATGGTGGTGGATGTAGTGGTGGTGGCCCCATGACTAATCACTATAAAAATGGTTGTGGTACTAACCGCTCTAACTCTTTAACATGTCTAGACCTTCAAGTTTTCCTAGTTCACCAGGATATCAAATTATATATATATATATATATATATATATATATATATATATGATGGAGAACTCCTCTCTATAGGGACTATAACCTCATACAACCTATTTCAGTATGAAATCTCATCCTTAGTGCGTAAGACATTTTCCTTCATATGTAAGGCTTCATCTTTGGTCATAATCGTATTGGCTAAGGCTATCGATGAACCACTATCATATCCCAACTCATCGATCCCCATCTCAATACTTAGTGAGACTCTCTACCTAAGATATCAATCTATCCCTATCAACATGAGTTATATCTTGATCATGAGTTACTATCAAAATCTCCACATCATAGGTATCCAATTGAGTTTTTACCCTTGGTAGTTGATCAACCTATCCCCTTAGTGTCATAATCTATACATACCTAGCTATAATAAACCCATATATATGGTTAGCCTCACCCTATGTAGTGGATAAATTTGTACATAATCTCACTATAATGCTATATAGGCCTATAATCTCTAATAATCATGTAATTATATCTCTTTATAGCATATTAATAGATGTTTAGTCCTCTACATACATCCTTGTGCAAGAGGGCCCTACCTCCCCTAAACTTGTACCTCTACCTCTCTTGGTGGTCCCTACTTCCCATGTACCTATCACATGGCCATCGTTATCAGGTAGTGCCTCCCCCAAATATAGTTTAGGTTTTAGTTCAGTCATCCATACCACAGGCCCTTCCATTATAGGTATTTCATGCCTAGGTATATAAATATCCACTAGGGATAAACATGGTTGATCTAGATGGGAAGTGTATATATATATACATAAATATATACATACATACATACATATATATGCGTGTGTGTGTGTGTGTGTGTGTATGTATGTATGTATATATACATACATACACACACACAGATATATATATATATATATATATATATATATATATATATATATATATATATATATATATATATATGTATGTATGTATATATATGTATGTATGTATATAAATATAAATATATATATATATATATATATATATATATACATACATATATATGTGTGTGTGTGTGTGTATATATATGTATGTATATATGTATATATATGTATATATATATATATATGTATATATATATGTATATATATATATATATGTATATACTTCCCATCTAGATCAACCATGTTTATCCCTAGTGGTTATTTATATACCTAGGCATGAAATACCTATAATGGAAGGGCTTGTGGTATGTATGACTGAACTAAAACCTAAACCTATCTCTATAATAGGGCATGACCCTTATCCCTCCTTTATCTCACCCATATCTAATGTAATACTAGTTATTTAGGTCATGATCTGGTCATTCAAATGGGTTAAGCACCAATCTACCATGTAGCATACTATCATGCCGTCATTTTCCACCCCACCTTCATAATCCCAAAGTATATACTAGACCCTACCATAATTTTGCAAAACCTAGTCTCAAAGCATTGGTAGCCCAGACTCGTTGATCTCCTAGGTCATATGGGTGAAGTGTGGACCCTCTAAAATAACTTATTGAAAGATAAACTATCGCTATACTTGGTCTAGTCTATATGAATCTACCACAAAGTCATGATGACCTATGATATAAAAAGGAGCAATCATGAATCCAATCCTAAAAAATTCTTCAATATAGTATTATGTGTCACTAAATAGGGACACTAAATAAAATCACCATCGTCCATCTCATCTATGACCCATCTATAAAAAAAAAGGTTTCCAAGATGGCCTTATAAAACTTGACCTATAAGATACCACCCAAAAGCCACTAGATCATTTAATCCTAACTAATATCTTATCCCCACTAGCCATTCAATGGCTATATGCTCTCATGTCTAAACTTAGAGGAGTGTTTTATGATCAATAATCCACCCTCTTTAATAGGCTATCATATGAAAGTCCCAACATAGTTGGATAAAATGATGGGGCCCCATGTAAATCATGTGGAATGATTATACATATCCTAGACCATTAAAATCAAGGAAATGGGGATTAATTATCCACACTTGTTTGGTAGTAGAAGGATACTAATAAGATCCATCAAAATTATTACCTTTGGGGGAACTATCCCTTATACTAGTACTAATACCAATGATGGAACACCTCCAAATATTAGTCCTACTCCAATATCTAGAGACTAAGCTAAGTCCTATAATATGTCTTTGTATTTAGTCCCCTCAAAGACCTCCAGGCCTGTCACACTATTTAAATCCTCTAGCATGGTTAGTTAGCCTACTAACATCAAAATGATTTCTTGACCCTACATCAAAACTTGTAGTATCATGTGAACATGCTATAGGGTCATTGTAGCCTCCCTAGTCTATAAATGAAAGGTTGAAATATCAAATTTCCACTTCTACATAAGTGATGACAAATAATCTTGATTTACATCAATAAATGACAATCATGGTAGGTGATATAAATATACTACCTCTAGAACACCCACAAGCTCATTAGTCCATATGCCCTAATGTCAAATTACTCAAGATATTCACCCATGCACTGTAATAACCCAACTCACTCTTGCACATCAAAACACAAGGAACCAATTAAATCATTTTTCCTCTAAACTAATCCATTTTACCTAAATTATTCTAATTTTGGGCCTCGACTAATCTTCTATTAGCCCCATTTTCTCTTCTTTTACTTCATCTTGGTCCTCTAGTAACCTCATCATTGTATTGATGATATCATCATTTATAAGGGAAAAGTTTCCATTCCATAAAGTGACCCCACCATTTTCCATCATGGGTTTGTGAACCCACAAATCTGTAGGGCATTTCCACCATTTTATAGGGCAACTTTACTAGTTTTAGTAATATCATTCTTTGACTAGGTGTTCCCACTATTTGATGGATGATTTCCACCAAAATTGGTGAGATTATTGATTAAGTGGTGACCTCAGTATTTTAACCCATGATCCTACTAGAAATATGTGACATTATTGATCTCAATGGTAAACCACCAGTATTGAGGGTGACCTCGCTATTTGCAAATTATACAAATGGTGGGATTATTGAACTTCCTACTTCTATCTAGTATTAAATGAAATAAATTTAGAATTTAACTACTTAAAAAGGTACCTTATGATGTTATACTCTCTAGTGGTTTTTGGTACTCTTAAATGTGGTTGCCAAGGTGTCAGTGGTATGGGATGTTGGCCATTATGCTAAGATCTCTCACATGTAAATCTTAGAGCTATAGATTGTAATAGTGGAGAGTGTAAATGAATTATTTTTACACCCCAAGGGTAATATTATAGTAAAATTTTTAAAGTTTTCATCCCATGGGCCTATAGTTACCCCATTTATCTTCTTTTGGCACTCATTTTCTCCCCATTTATCCATTTTTTGAACCATTTTCTTCTAATTGCTTTGTTTTTTAGCCTACTTTGCTGAATTATGTGATTATTTTTCTTCTAATCAAGGGTTAACTATCAAAAATTCAATTTTTATTTCCTTACCTCGAGGAGGCATCATAATCCACCCAAATGCTATTTGGGGCATTTTCATAACCTCGTTTCTTTATGACTCATGCAAAATTTATCAAAAAGTGGGAACAAATTTATTTCTTCTAAATATAATAATTTTAAATAACCATTTTTATTTGAAAATTCATTGCTTTGACTAAATGTCTCATTATGTCTTCTAAAATATGGTCAAAATCTAGACATCCAATTCTTATCACTATTGTGCTACAATTGTAAAATTGAATGACATTCCATAACAATGCATAATCTAGACTAAAATCACTAAAACACTTTAAATCATCCAAACTCGTCATGTGTAAGTGTTGATTGTTTTCCATTAATCCTTGATTGGGGTAATGAATTATATGGAATCATTATATTTTTCTAATTTAGTTTGATTCAAATTGCAACCAAGTATAATGACATCCTAGACCATTAAAATCTTCTAATTCAGCCACACATGTCACGTGCAGGTGTCAATTCTTGTCTATAATACCCTAATTGGGGTATTATCTTATACATAGCTAATATCTTCTTCTAATTTAACTCTAGTAAACTTATGACTCTATAAAATGACATTTCTAAGTAGTTTTATTAAACATGCAACTAATTTCCAATAATTGTAAAATTATTAATTAAATCCATTAAGTAAATCAAAACCAAATTAGGAGCTTAAGTGGAAATCCATGGAAAATATTAAATATCTATTATTGGAAATTCATAATTATAAATATCTCACCCATGACATCACCATGACATCATCAAAAAGGTGTTAAGAATTAGGAATTAATGGGGATAAATATCATGTTTAAGCTCTCAAATGCTTCATTAATACTCACTTGTTCTAAAATATTTATGACTTTGTCCTTCAAAATTGATTCAATCCATGGCCACACATCTTTATATCAATATGGAAGGTTATGGTTGATTCTCAACATTCTTAAAAATTTATAAATTAGTGAGCCATGGACACAACTTTTAAGATTTAGTTGTGTAAAATTATTATGTAGAAATTCTATTAGAGAAGCTTCACTCATTTCCCTAATTTGACCAAATCAATGATCGAAATTCATTAGTAAAATAAGAGATAATGAAGGTGCATGCTATAGTGAATTGATAAATACATGGAGCACTAAATCTAGGCATAAACACATTTATTAACTATTTTTAAGGAGAGCCACTACTTGGAAGGTATTGGTTTACCTACTTTCATTTAGTTTATATATTTCATTAACACAAATGCTCGATGGAGTAGGCTTAGTATGTTATGTTCTCTATGCTTATTTTAGGTTTTATCTACTAATATATAAACTAAATTTCTTTGTAATCCTATTCTACACCTTTCATTGCTTATGATCAAATAATAACTTGTTTGCTCTTACTATTACTTGCAATACTATAAACACAGAATGCTACAATAATATTTATAATTTTATCTATCAACCATATATACTATCATATTTTAAATGGGAATAATAACATAAAGTAATTCATTATGTTATTATTTGAAATGATTTATTCAAATGAATTGTTGATGGATAATTACTTCGATTCTTAAAAAAATATGAGGCATGCACTACACTCTTGGAAATGCATGAAAACAAGTGTGGTGGGCATTTCAATGGATGTGCCATTTCATAAAAATTATTATGCCAAGTATATTATTAACCTATCATGTAAAAATAATGTATCAAACATGAAAAACCATGTTTACAATGCCATGAATATGGCAATATGCATCATCACATGAGTTGCATCGAATTGTTTCACCATGGCCTTTTTACATATGAGATTTTGAATTAATTGGAAAATTAAATCTGGTATCTATTGGTGGAAACAAATTTACTATCACAAGTACAAAATATTTTATAAAATGGATGGAATAAATTAAACTTGATTTTACCATAGGGAATGACATATGCAGGTTTTTGATGACCAATATTATTTCCCATTTTGGCATACCTTTAGTTATTATTTTTGATAGTAGAACATCATTTAAAATAATATGGTAAAATAATTTTGTATAAAATAAAAAAATAGACATTCCTTTTCTCTTCCTTATTACCCATTAGACAATGTCCAAACAAAGGCAAAAAATAAGACAATTATAAAAATACTTGCCAAAATAGTTGAATGATACAACATTGATTGGAACCAACATATGATATGTGCTTTATAGGCACATCAAACTAGTGTATATACATCTATTCAGGGTACACATTACTTTTTGGTTTACAGTATTGAGGTCATTTAATTGATTGAACTCAAGATACCATAATTATGTGCTTCTCTTAAATACATTGTCAAAGATAAGGAATACCATGAAAATTGATTTAATCAGTTAGAGATGTTAAGTGAAAAATTCACATAGGCTACTAAGCACTTATGTGTCTAGCAATATTATGTAAAATGAGCATATAAAAAAAGGTTTAGCCACATTAATTTGATCTGTATGACATGGTACTAAAATAAAATTAAAATAATACTAATGAATAAAAAGAAAATAAGGGAAATCTTAAATCAAATTGGTTACGACCATTCAAAGTTACATAAAATTTTGGAAAAGTTAAAAATTCTATTGAACATTATGCACTTGTGCAAATATATCACATGATAACTCTTTAAAATATTCGGAATATACCCCAAAAAAAATTATATCCTTAGAAAATCTAATTTTTTTTTTGGCACATACATATTCTAATGGACCCTTAGAATTTATGTCTTAGTTCCATGTTGATGGATGGCATATCATTTAATTCTACATACACATGTGTGTCACACTTTTACTTGAATGTGATATAGTCATATATAGATACATGATCTATTCTTATTTTGGATATTTTAGCTTCCCTATACTCATGCCATATGGAAATTTGGGGCATCTAACTCTATGACCACAATACTCACAGGTTATATCATTCTATGGTCACTCTACATTATCATGTTTTGCACTTCTATACGTACTTACACATGCCTTTATCCATGATTTTATCTTACACAGGATACTCAATATGATATTTTGTTTAAATTTTTTGATAACACATTTTATCCATGGGATATTATGACATATTTATTCCAATTTCTTATTATTTCATTTATGCACTTCCTTGAGTGTCATGCCTTTCTATTGTCTTGTACATTGGACCATTTGAATATGATACTTTATTTGTGGGCCCTGTGCCTATGTATTATTTATTTTACATTTAAATATTTATTTATTTATTATATGGACATTTGAATATGTCATCCTTGATTTTATGAGCATTCAACTAAATCATATCCATTTATTGTGTGACATTTAAACATGTCCCTTGTTTTCGATCTCCTTAGACATTGGCTTTTGATATACTTTTTGAGTGATCTTGTGTGTGTTCTTGATTTTCATATAGATATTATATTATTACTATGTATATGTTTCCATGATATTTATCATGCATATTAGGCCTTCATGTGATGACATTGTTATATGCACTTCAATGTTATATTGACCTAGGCATGGTCTTTCTATATGCTACATGGTTACATTCACATATTGTACATTTGTCTTATCCTTTTGAGGTAATATAAATAAGAATTTATATTCTTAAATCATCTCAAATAGGGGGAATATTGGTGGGAAATGAAATAGAGGCATGCTCTCCACATTTTTAAAAGTTTTTAGATTCAGTGAGGCATACTTTTAAATCATGTTCTCCACATTAATTTTGTATTTGGTGCCTATATCGATTTTTATATTTCATATGGGAATGTCATATAAGCATGGTTTTCACACATTTAAAAATTTTATATTTATTGGGGGCATGCAATATAGGCATTGATTCCAAACATTTATAATTTTTAGATTCACTAGGACATGCTTTTGGAAGCATGTTCTCCACACTTATTCAGTATTTAACATCTCTAGATTATAGTGGTTGCATGTTTTGGAAACATGTCCTCCACATTGGTAATTATTATAGTTTTCGTATTTATCCATATATATTGGGAGAATGATTTAGAAGCATATTCTTCAAATTTACATAGTTTCTAAATTGGCTAAAGTAGATAGTTATATGATTAAGATTCATAGTTGTGGCAAAATTTTATACATTGGTACTATTGTTATACATAGTTTTACCATGAGACATATCTAAAGTGAATATGTTATTAAATTTACACATAATATTATAAAATCCAAATCAGTTTCATATTATGAAACACTCTCAATTACTATCATCACCCAATATAATGTACTTTTATGAACTATATTGAGCCACTATTATTATACATAGTTTCAACATAAGACATATCTAAAGTGCATATGCCATGAAATGTGCACATAATATTACAAAATCCAAATTAATTTCATATTTTAAAAAACTCTCAAGTATTATCATCTCCAAATATAATGTAATTTTATTAATTGTATTGAGTCAATCTACTATAGTAGTTAGTTTTGTTTTGGTATGGTAGAGGTTATTAAATCACTAAAGCTTGCCGAGTTTTTATGTTGGAATTGATTTTATCATTCAAAATTACAAATTTGATAGTATGAGTTTACTTTTTTCACTCATGTTCATCAGGTTAAAATTATGATTGGCTTTCATAATTTACCTAATCTCAGCTACCGAGTGAAAACTCACTTTTGGTCTATGGTTGGGGGCATGCACCTTCCAATATCTTTCCATATCCTTAAATATATGAAATCCCAATTTATTTAGTCTGACTAATCTTATGTTGATGAACTAAATATTTTATCTTACCTATAATGATTAATCACTACTTATACTACACCTATACAAATTCTAATTTTATACTTTCTTTCTCCTTGGACACTAATGTCTAGGATAGACACCTACATTGATGATAGTATCATGAACTAACACAAGTATCTAGTGCCATAAAGTGATCTAATTTGTACATGAAACATATCCTAATAGCTAACCTAAGTGTTTAAATGAGATTTACTTCTACAAAGAGATTAATATAAATAAAATATCAATCCTCATTAATTTCTTGCCTACAAAACCTTGCATAGACCAAGGTAGCCTATGAAAAGCATTCAAACAAGCACTTGATAAAACAAAGATTCCTTATTTTATCAAATTCTCATATCAGTCATAGGGAAAACACATTCATTGGTCAAAAGTACTGAAGGAGTATCCCAAGAGCCTAATTTTCCAAGTTACAAGCTAGGTCACTATTTTACTTTCTTTTCACATATTACATGATTCACATTAAATAAAACATGTAGGGGATAACTACATCATCCTCAGGCCCTCTTCAAAGTATTTTTTATGTAATAAATGCTCATTAATGAAGGATATTTGGGGTTATTTTACCACCATGTGACCAATAATCCATTTTACCCCAACATCACTATGAATATGAAGACTAGGGCTATAAAAATTCATGAGGAGTAATAGTCCATGACCCAGATATGAATACAATAGAGTCGAGGTGAAGTCAAACATAGAATCATTAAAGTGGTCACATCCTTTTCTAATAGGTATTTCATAAATGAAACTTTTGTTGAGGTTAGATAATAGCATCGATGAAACCATCCCATGCTAATGTTAGTGTCTATGGTTCTAGAAGTGTCAAATCTAAAATCTGATGACTATTCTAGAATCATCTTCTTGTCTTCTTTCTACATATTCCAAATCAAATACTCCATTAAAATTATAATAATTTATTACATTATTTATTTTTTATTTTTATACTTAGAATATTTTTAATTGCTATTTTTATCTTATCATAGTTAATAAATTTAGTGTATGTTTATATCTAATTTTAACACCCAATTGGCCTATTCTAGATCTGATCATCACCCTTGTGCATTATAATTTCTATGTTATTAACCCTATATAATAAATAATTATCCCAATTTTCAAATTTGGGGTTAAATAGATTGAATTAATGTTAAAATAGAGCTCTCATGAAAGGATCAAAGCAATATTTTTTAGTAGGTGTTGTAAATAAATTATAAGGGATTAGTACACACATGAATTACTATTGAAAACATTTGGAAAATTATTGAGGTGAATAGTAATATTATTTTTTATTATTGGTAAATGGACATGAAAATATTATAAATATGATGTGTAATAAAATAATGTATTTAAAAATTAAAAGAATCCCAACCTCCCATTGTTATCCTTCACTAAATTATTGCACTATTTAACAATTACTACTAATTTTAAGATAAATATTATATATTTTTCTATTAAATTAAATTTTTAGTTTCATAAGACTTCATGTCCTTAATTTATAGTTTTTATTACCCCTCCATAAGACCCCTACATTAATTTCCTTGCACATTTTCCTCAAAAAACCACTACAATTATGGTAAGTATAATGTAAATAAAAAATCAAACTTATGATAATGAATCTAAACCCAAAGGATAAAATTCCCTTCTTGTTTGCGAATGTAAATGGAATTTTACTATTAAAAATAATTTCCCCCATTAATTATTTTGAAGATAATAAATTTTAGTCATAAGTGAGGTATTCACTCCTACAATGAAACTTGTTCTTGCATTTAATAAGCAACACAAAAGTAAGTTACTAAAGTTCATAGATTTTTTACATCCAAAATAATAAAAATTATTTTTAATCATAAGGTTTTATCTATACCATAAAATCATGCCACAACCACAACAATCATCATATTATAAAATAAATAAGAAAATAAGAATTTAAAATTGTCAAAATGATGACCAAAACATAAGAAGAAGATGAAGAGGATATTTTCCCATCCATCCAAAAACACCTTTAAATTAATGCACATAACTTGATTGGAAAATAATTTATCAGGTAAGTCCCCAAATATACCTAGCTTAGATCCATATAAATCCAATAGTTTATAATACAATCTATTTTGAATGAGATGTTTCATGTTCATGTCATGCCTTGTCAATGGACACCTTAATCATGGATATTTTCCTAAGTGATAATCACAATAAATAATGCATTGCATCTTATGTTTTTTTATACATGACTAAACCAAATTTATGGATTTAAGTTGTCTTAGAAACAAGACCAATAATCAAGTGTTAATAAATGTCACATTATTTTGATATAGATTAAATCCCTTTATTTATGGAAAATAAGGGGCCAAATAATAAATTGTTAATAAAAATTCACATTTTTTTGATATAGGTTGAAGCCTTGTCTCTATGGTAAATTAGTGATAAATAATATAAAAAGACAAAAATAATCGAGTATTTATAGTTTATCTGAGTAAATTAAATTAAGTCATATAAATATGTTTATATATGCCAAGGCAAATGCAACTAATAATAAATAGAAATAAATAAATAAAGTGAAATTGGAAATAAGGGTGTGAAATAAACCCAATCCCAAACCATGAATTTAGTTGTGTTTTTCAACTCCATAATGGTTTAAAATGTCAATGTGAAATATTAGGTTTTGATTAGTAAAGTCTATCATTTTTCATAATGATAGACAAGGGTTGGACTCAACCAAAATGGAGGGAGTAAATAATTAAAGTTTGGGGGTTGAGTGTTGATTTATATCAATTTAAAAATATATTATTACATTTGATATCATGAAAATGAACTCTTAATGTAGTTAGAACCTTATGAGAAACATTAGAAGATTTACCATTAAAACATAGAATCATGATTATGCATGCATGCAAACATAATCAACTTGATCCATGTCCTAGGATGAATGTTAACTAGGTAAGATAATACTCTATCATTTAATAATTTTAGTGTGTTGTTTGTTTAAGGTTGTAATGGTTGGAATAGTAGAAACCCTAACATTGATTTTGATTATTTATGTATATATGTCTGAGGGTTGATGATCTAGGAGGATATCCAATTTTTACAAATTCGTAAGGTCTAAAATCTTTCCAAAATTGTTTGCATAGTGTAGATCCCATCAAAATAATTTTCATGGTTTTTTAATTGAGTCAGTTTGGCATCGGATGCAAAAGTTATAACCCACTAAAGTTTACGATAAATAGGTAAAAAAATATTCCTAAGGTAAAATGTTGAGTCAAGAGTGACTGGACTTGTATGTACTACCAAGTGGCCTAATAAACACTTCAAATGTGTCATATAGTGGACTAATCCTAACTTGACACATGGACTAATCATGTGGTGACATGTCGTAGAGAGATAAATAAAGGGGTTTATTTGGTTTATGCCTCTAGTCTTTGACAAGTGTGTACCTATTTGTGGGTGCTATGCTATTTTACATATGGAGGCCCTTCAACTAGAGGGTTCCATGTTTTGTGTGGATGGGGACCCTACCACCAATTCCATTACACTATGGAAACATTTTTGCATATAAATCACTTCATAGGCCTCTAGGGTTTCAATGTGGGACTAAATTGTCACAAGTTTACAAAAGAGTGGCATTCAAACAAAATTGAGGACTACAAATTTCCAATTGGAATCACACAAATCTTAAAAGCATTCAAACAAACTTTCCACAATTCCCAATAAGCTATTAGGATAGCTAGCTAATGCACATGCCTAAATATTGAGTTAAGTTTATAAAAGCAAGTTCCAAGGCTATATGGTCTCTTAAGACCACGTCATAAGATGAAGGTGTTTATATAAAAAACTTTTTCTATTATCAAATACAGCGAATTAGGACTAAAAATATCTAATACACTAAAAAAGGTAGCAAGAATTATCTAAATCCCGTTTAAATTATAATGTGAGAGTGGGGATTTGAACCCCTCACCCCACAAATTCCAATATTAGGCTTTACCATGATATGCTCAAATTTGGGAGCCAATACATAGGAATTGGTGTTTCAACTTGATTTTTAGGATAAGACTTAGCCAAAAGGCTACATGATAATTTTTCCCATGACCTTTTATCCCTATTTTAAAGCCTTGGCCATTGGACTAAGCCTATACTTGGTAAATAAAAAACAAGATATTGTATTTATCCCCTTCACTTTTCGGGTATATGATAAATACAAAGCATTTGAGGGTGTTTGAAGGGAGATTTTAACCCAAAAAACTTGGGTAAAAGGATAAATCATTGACCAATGTCCGAACTAAGCCTAATACAATATAAAAATAGTAATTTTGTATTTGAAATGGTAATTTTTGCCTTTAAAAGGATTTTAAGCCCTATGAAGGAGAAACCCTTTGTAAACGATATAACCTCTTATAGGAGATTTTGTAACCCCATTTTGTGAGAGTGGCCCCAATTGGGATAATATTTATAGCCTCTTATTAGAGAGAACAAATTTTTAGCCACTTCATGGGAGATTGTTACCCTTTTTAAAGGATAATTAATGAAATAGTTCATTAATTAAATGGACTTAGAGACATAGTCTATTATAGACAAACACCATTATCAATATGATTTACATGTGCATCATTTTTATTTATTATTTATTATCAATTTTAATATTTATTTCATTTATTACATGTAAAATTTCAAATTAAATTATGGGAAATTGAGAAATTTATAAAGTATCTGATTTTGGAGAAAACTGAGTTAGTTTTGTTAGGTCCATTTTCATATCAGTTGAGAGAAGATTCAAGGGAATGTAGTTGGATAATGTAGGCTTAGGAACAATATGAAAAATGGTTGATGTGTTTATTTATCCACACATGCCTTATTTTCCCTCTTGATAGATCTTGATGAGCTTGATTTCTATTTGCTCTCTTTCTTTGAATCATGTCTATTAGAAACTTAAAAAATTATGAATGTTTTCACTAGATGGTATTTGTATGTTATATGGGTATAAAAATTTATGCCAATGTAATACCATATAAATAAAAGTGAATACACATATATGTGTGTTGTATGGCATGGTGCTAGATTTTGAATAGTCATGGTATAGATTTCATGAATGGATAGTGGTTTTATTGACTTTACTTTGAGATAAATATATTTTTACTTGCATCTAAACATGTTTATCTCTTACTCTTTTAAAAATATAAAAGTTACATATGAGAGGTTTATATTTTTTATTAAATATGGCATAGATGTCATTTATTGTATTTTATAACTTAGTTATATTTTTATAAGGACTAAAAAAATGAATATTTCTCTTATATGATTTTATTTTGGAAATTAAAAGGCATGCAAGTGTTATGATGACCTTATATTTCATGAAAATGTAGGATAATAGCTCATTTGTGAATGCAAAATATTGATTTATTTCATTGAGAAGTTATGGAATAATTTAAGGGCCAAATATGACTTGATCTGTTGTCTTGTTGAAACCACATGATTATAGAAAGGAAATGATTTAATTTTTAATAAATTATAAATGTAAATCATTTCAACTCTAAATGATTTATTTTTGAATAAATTGGAAATGAAAATTATTGTAACTCTAAATGATTTATTTTTTAATACATTGGAAATGCAAATTGTTGTAGTATGTGTGATGGACAAAAGAAAATAAATATATGAAATTCAATATTTTATCCATTTAAATTTGTAATAATATCAGGGATTTATATAGACTAATTCATACAATTAATAGTGTGTTATTTAAATTCTTAAAATATTAAATAATAGAGTGAATAATTTTTATATCTAATAAGACAAGGTACACGAGTTATTTATGGTTATGATAGCTAACATAATTAAGACATGCTGTTTAGATTCGGTTAACACCTTTTGATCATAGCTGGTTAATAGAGGAATGGTGCAAGCATTAGGTAGGGGGTCTAATTAAGGACAAAATTTTATGCCTATGTTACAAAGGTTCACACTTCCACGGACACACATTAGCACATTACATAGACCTAACTTATTTAATGCAACATCTTTATTGAATTCAGAAATATGATACAAATGATAGAATTCATACTCATGCTTAAACTCACACATGCCTCTACTAGGCTTATTCAATGTATAAACATGGAGGAAAAACTCAGATTATGATTTAACATTAGTTTGTTCTTATAAGTAATTCTACCTTGGAAAAATAGCATGATACTTCTTGTTCCTCTCATATTCCCCCTCTTCTTTGTAAAAATGTCAACTTCATATTTAAGGAAGGAATGGACTAACCCTTGGTATTCCATGTGACTTATGACATTTCAACTTCTAAAATAGACCCTACCAGTATTTTAGAATAGTCTAGGAACTTTTAAGATTTCCAAAAACCTAGTAGAGATTCTAACTCCAACCAATACTATAATAAAAAATGCATGCCTTCACTGACCTAATTGAGATTCATGCCTTGATTAACACTACAAACCTTAGCTTGGTCTTCCACTGACCATCCAAGATTCAGGAGCTAATTAACACTATGGAAAAGAACACATGCTTTTATCAACTTAATCAAGCTTCATAACCCGATTAATAATAAAAAAACCTAGCTTGATATTTCATCTATCTAATCAAAATTGGGGATCCAATTACCAAATATAATGCTGACAAAGCCCATCATACCTAATCATAATTTAGGGCCTGATTACAACTATGAGATTTGATGATGACCACCATAAACCTAATCATACTTTTGAGCTTGTTTATAAGTGGGAACTTCAATTGAGTCCTCTAAATATCTAATTGGGGTTTTGGGCCTAATTATCACTATAAATACCCTGAGACCAAAATGGGGTTTCTTCCATTTGACTATTCAGAAAATAGATAATTTTTTTAACTAATTGATTTATACCAAATTTGATAGTGTTGAATTATACTATCCATATGTGCTTAAATTTGATCAAAATGAAAACTTAATAAAATCAATTTTGAAATAACATCTCCATGTTAAAAAAAAACTGACCAACGCCACTCTATTTTTGATTGACACAAGATTGCAATTATGCCTTGTATACTCCTACATCATACGTCAAAGGTATTTATATTGCAAGATCCTAATAAAATAAATGGAATAATTGGTAAAACCCCTAATTTTACCATTAATCATAATGGCCATGACGTTCCCTTCCAAGAAACTAAGTAATTAAGTTGATTATCTCTTTTTATTCTCTATTTACAATTTTCTCTTTTTGGTCTCTAGTCTATCATATTTTCTTATTTTATGCTCTTTCTACACCTATTGATGGGATTAGAACCACCATAGTCCATCATCCTCTACCAAAGGATTATTCTCTTTTTCTCTCCATTTGCTTGTGGGCTGAAAACCTCACTTTATCTAACCACCTCCACCAAGATGTTTTTTCTTGCATCATACTATCTCTTGTGGGCTTAAACCCATCAATTACTGACCATCTCCTCCTAAATCATTATTATATTTGTTTATTCACTATCCCACTTACTATTATATTTTTTATCATATCACCCTTCACTATTTATAGGTCCTCTTTTCTCATGGATTTTATCTCATCTCTATCCACCATCATCTTTCTTGGGGCTCTATCATTCATAAAAGTGTTATAAGACTCTTCTTATTTATTCACTTATTTTCATGTTTCTATTAATATAAAAATCATTTATTCCTCCATACTTCTTGTGAACTCAAATGTTCCACTCTCTTGAATTTGAAAGGATTCTTCCAATGCCTCATTTATTTTGATCACTGCACATACAACATCATGCTTTTTAATATATTTTTAGGGTAATGTCAAATTTAGTTTCCACATTTCAGCCATTTCTTCGTCCATCTTGACACTATAAGCTTGATTTATACCAAGCTCCAACTTCTCAAAGCTTCTATCATCCTACCTAATACTTATAATAGTACTCAATTATTCTTATGATATATATTATTTCTCTTTCCAATTTATTTCACTTGATGTTCTGAGAGTCTTCTCTCCCACCTTTAGCTATTGTGAATTAGTTTCATCATGTATATCTTCTCAAGAACAATTTTATTCCCATACTTACCCACTATCTTTTATCTCCGTGATGACTTGAAGAAAATATTATATTAATGGTATATATTTTCCAACCAAATATTAAACCACCACTACCATACCATCCTCTTGCTTCACTTATTCACCTTACTTCTCATATGCATGAGCATGCTAGCCTGAATCATACACTGTCCTTTGATTTTACATATTTTTCCATAGCTAGACCTATACATTAAATAAACATATTAAGGGAATCAATATTTTACACAATCACTTTTTTAGCTATTCATGATGCTCCAAGGACATGTTATCAAACTCTTCTTATTTTATTGGATGATTCTTATGGCTTCCTCTCTTATGATGGGATCTTAAAGGCCCATAATAAAAAAATTAGTGGTTGTTTTTACTTCATCCTTATTTTTATTTTCATCTCCTTCTTATAGATGGTATTCCACCATAATATCCTTATTTAAATTAACTTTCACATATTCCACCTCTATTATTTCATTCATGAAAACCTATAACTCCTCATGACTACTCTCTTACTTCATCTCTATATTTTATCTAGATAAACATGTATGTTTCCTTAGTTATCCTCAATCATTCTACCCTATAAGAGAGAAAATACAAAATAATTACCTTTTATAACCAAGGACCCATTTATGTGATAAAAAACTCATTCACATCTTCAAACAATGTGTCTCCTTCATTTGCTTCAACAACTATCATCTCCACATCCTCTTCTGTTAGGATTTATTACTCTATAGGATGTTTACAATATTCCTCTTCCTTATTGATGTTGAAAAACACTTTTCACTTATCATACAGAAACCTCACTCTCTCTTTTTCTTTCAATACAACATTCTTATCCTCATACATATCCTTCTCCTTGCCACTTCTCAAATTAGACTAGATTTACTTGCATGGAAACTTCCCTCTCATATTTAATTTCATGGAAATATTCTTATTCTCTTATTTTTCAAGCCTCAAGATATAAATATTTTTAATCCACCCTTTATAAAATTTTGGGTTTATTAAATGACCCATTAGTTTGGAAACCATATGTTCCCATCCATTCACCTTCTTATTTAATTTTGTGTCTCCACTATTAGATATCTCTCCAATACTCAATTACATGTCTAATCAAATTATTACATACAATATTTACCCTCATGAGGTATTCATTATTATCATTTTTAAAATAAACTTATATCTCCACTATCCATTTTAAGATATTATTAGGGATCTCTTTACCATTTAATAAATCAATATCATAAGTAGACTTACATCTTACCTTCACCATGACCTATGCTAGTCTTTTTCTTCTGATGAGATATTTACCTTCAATCTATTAGCCTCTCTCTAAAGAATATAATCTTTATTTTAGGAATCAAAACGCCATAATAACCTATTATTCATCAAATTCACTCACAAATGCAACATCTTCACTTTGTTTAGTCATCTCCATCCTATCCAATATTGTTTGGAATTTCTTCAACATCTATGTCAAGTCATCCACCTCTTGTGTTCTTCATTTTATGTATTACATACCTCATTAACAAGAATATTTATCTTTCCAACCATGAAATATACTCAAAAAGAGCCTATTTCACAACATCAACACTTTGAAGACTTATCTCATACCTAAAATAATCTCATCCTCACTACTGTGTAAGCTTATATTTCACAACATGTAGCTCACTCAATAGACTTCTCTTTCATAACCTATAACTAACTCATAAAAGAGCCTTACACACTCAAACCATAAGATAAAAACCTTGTTATGATAAAAACTATTGGAAAAATTGGGCATGGAGTCTAATTAAGGATAACCTTTTACTCCCATATTGTAAGGGTTCACACTTATTTGGGCACACATTATCACATTACATAGACGTAACTCATTTAATATAACATATTTATTGAATTAAATATTTTTTTACAAACCAAATAATTCATACTCACACTCACACTTGCACATGCCTCTAGTAAGCTTATTCAATGCATAAACATTGAGAAAAAACTCACATTAGAATCTAACATCAATTGGTTTTTCTAAAAAATTATGCCTTCAAAACAATAAAATGACACCTATTAATCCTCTCTTATTCTACCTCCTATTTGTAAAAAAATAAAAATCCTATTTAAAGATGGAATTGACCAACTCTTGGCATTACATGTGACTTATGATGTTTCACCTTACAAAATAGACCATATCAAGATTTTAGAATAGTATAGGCACTTTTAAGGTTTGCAGAAACCCAATCAAGATTTTGAATATGATCAACACTATGGGAAATAACACATTCCTTTCCTGACCTAATTGGGATTTAGGTCTTTATTAATAGTGAAAACCTTGACTTGGTATTCCACTGACCTAATCGGGTTTTAGGATTTGACCAACACTATAAGAAAAAACACATGAATTCATCAACCTAATTAGGATTTAGGACCAAATTAATAATAAAAATATTGGATTAGTATTACATATAAAAAATCATACTTTCATCTTCAATTACCATAAATAATTGACAAGGCCCTTTAGACCTAATAAAAATTTTGGGCCCGATTAAAACTATGAAATTTAAAAATTCCCCCCACAAAGCTTATTAGAATTTTTGCCTCAATTATAACTAGGAAATTTGATTGATTTATCCATATATCTAATTAGGTTTTTGGGTTCAACACCACAAACACCCCAAGACCTAACCAAGGTTTATTCAACTTGAGTTTTGATTAGCTAGATAAATTTTTCTAGCTAAATTAATTTTACCAAATTTGATCATTTTGACTTAGACTATCCATATGTTTTTAAATTATAAGGAAATGAAGACTTAAAAAACTCATCTTCCAAACAACTTCTCCATGTTGAAAATACAAATAAACAAATAAAACTCACCAACACACCATTATGTTTTTATTTTATGCAAGATTGGATGTACCCTTTGAATGGTCCTACATCAAGGAATTATAAGTAAGTGTATTTTATACAAGATCAATTAGATAAATTTATTTTTTTTATTAATAAGTTGAGATTACATATTTTTAAATTGAACCACATTAAGACTTGTCTAATGTAGTTTTAAATGGAACCTATATGCTTGAAAGGTTAGTTATGTTTAAGATATAAATGTTGGGCTCATATGGAATTATGTAGTATCTTCTGATTTTATTGTGGACATTACCAAGTTATGATATTGAAAATATATATCCAACATAGTAATAAAACTTTTATTTTTACACTATGGTCTTTCTAGCAAAGGAAATGGATTATATTTCATTTTGAGTTTTCCTAAGGATTGAAGATTGAAACTACACTAATAAAGACTATGGAATGGTATAGATTTTCTAATTCATTTAGAGAGATTATGTAAAACCTAATATCTTTTATAAAACTTATGATACATAACTATAGAGTTACAATCTTTTGTTATAAGATTCAAACCCTTATTTTTTAATTTGAGGGAAATACTATTTGGAAATAATTGATGAGGTATTATTTCATAGTCTTGAAATATTTGTCTAATAACTTTTACATATAAATTTAATTGATGAATCATAGTTTAAAATGAAACCTTAAATAAAATTAATGTTATATAAATATTAAATATGCCCTTTTTATTTATTATTGAATAAAATGTTACATGTTAAGTTATGTCATGATGTGATGTATTTTGTATGACCTATTATTTTCCCATTCACATAGTAATGATGGGAAAAATAGAGGTATATATAAATGATTACTCAATTAAATTTACTGTTGTTTTATAAGGATTTCTTTTCATAATTGAACTATGAGACAAAAATGAATGCTTAAGCTTCAAAGAATAAAAAATATATAGGTATGTTTGACTTATGATGTTTACATAAGGTACTAAATGTAATGACAAAGGTATAAAAACTTACTAAGATATGCACTTACTTGGTACCCTTGAATTAAATACTATACTATAAAGTTAATGATTATATAATTTTTTTTCTATTGAATCATCTATGATAGGATATATTATCTCACTTTTCTTATTGACCTCTTCTAGATTTTATGTAGGGTTTAAGAAGCATTATAAACTTATATTGTTCTTGCATGTGTTTTTGATTTACCTTTAAAATATACTCTCTTTTATATGATTTATTTATCATTTTATAAATATTTACAATAATATGGTGATTTTACATTCTAAATTAAAATTGTCCTAAATTCCATTTACTACCATTTCTTCTAGTAGATATAGATAATTAAGTTTAGTTATTTGATTGTGATATTAACACCTTAAAAATATACAAAGACATATACATGTTTAAATCTTCTTGTTAATATATAAGCATGATGTTTTTCATATTTATCACTTTACTAATTATTTATCTTGCATGAGGTTATCGACACATCAGTTTCATTGAGTGCATGTCTAAATGAGTGCATAAGGAAAGGGGTGGGATCATCTCATGGTAATTTTCAAGGAATTTTTCCATACTATTCTTTCATACCTTCATTAATATCAATTTGACCTCCTTTGACTCTCTTTCCATCTTCCTCTCCATTTACTTTTCATTTAGTCTTGATAGCCACCCTATATTCTTATTATAATAACTATGCCAATCAAATATTTTTGATGCATGTGTTTCCCTGATAATCCAATATAGTTATGATTTTTATCCCTATCAATTATAATATATCAGTGTCTCCAATATAGTTATTTTTTATGAACTAAAATTTTAATATTAGTTTTGGGTATTAGAGCCATATATAGGGATTATATTATCTTTCCCAAACATATAATACATTAATATACTCTAAATACACTATAATTTTTTTCTCTTAAGTACTAAAATTAGGAATTTGAAGTTAATGTCTTATCTTGGAAGTCAAGTCTTACTTAAATGCATTTGAAGCTTAATAAGAGGATTCATGTTGAGGAGGTGTCCTAATATTTATAATCCCCAACCAATAATATACAAATCTTCTCCATTCTATTTGAGTTATTCAACCTAAAAAAACCTCTTTTAAAATTTAACTTTAGCCAAGGGGGAGATTGATTCACCAATGAGTCACCAAAAGGTAAGTATATCTATCCCTATTTTCCTTGTATAATGTACATGTGTTATTTATATTTGATTATGCTACTTCTTATACTAAGTATGTTGCATTATCTACATGGTTGCTTAGGATATCCATTATCAATTTAGGTTTCATAGTACACCCCTTGATTGACCATTGCACCACTTACTTTATTATTAGTTTCATATGTTATAACTATCTTAGATCTAGGTTACCTTTGTTTATCAATTCATTACATATGGTATCCTTATTATATTCCTTATACACCCCTTTGTCACCATTTTTACAACCATTAATACATCATGAGGCATAATGAGATCCATAACTTACATCATAGGCATAGGATTTTTAACCCTATCATCCTAACATTGAGTGTGGATTACCCTCTTCTAGTTTCATAACTATTCTAGGTCATTACCTACTAATCCAAGTATACATAATATTTATTTTTTTACATTTTCATATCCTTTTTTGATATAAATAGGATCATTATTCGTCATACTAACCCAAACATATAGTTACCACATTTAATAACCTACTACAACATAATTAATTCTTTGTCTAAGATAAATACAAATACATTTTAGGTCAATAATACATGCACTAGGGCCAAGATAAGAAAGTATTTTCAATAAATAATTTATTATTTTATGAATTTCATCACCATAAACAACCCTATATTCTAAACAAGGGTGTCAATGTTGAATTTTCCTCACTAATGGCATCATAAACAAAAATAGTACTTTTATAGGTCATAAGAGACTTCAACATAAATAATGCAGTCTTATTCTAAAAAGAAAAGAGTAACTTGGGTATATACAATGATCATGGTAAGAAAAGTGTGGATTTTATTCATACACACTTATTGACATTAAATTAGGCATACTACTAAAAATATTTATATGCGAAGATAATGACTTCTCTTGAAATAAACTCAGCCTTGTATGTTTATTGTAATAGGTGCCTAGCTTGATAAATACTAATGACAAAATAAGTTAACCTTAGAATGTATTTCCATGAGTTAAAATTAGTTCATACCTACATTAAGAGTGAATTTTAATACAGCTATCATGATGTTTAAGAGATACTAAATCTTATATGCTTAATGAGATATTATATATATGAACTCTTTCCACTACCCTTGATTATAGTATGTTGTAACAACATAACAATATAATGAGTTGTGATATACTCTAAGAAGTTTATATAAATTTTTATGGGCATATGATACTCAATTATAAGCCTATTGAGGTTGAATGTGAAAATCATGTGTTTAAGGTAAAGTTGATAAAACTAAACCCTAAGTTGTTGACATCATTATATATAAGTAGTAGTCTTTACATCTAATTGAAAAACAAAAATAATTTCCTCTAGCCATTGAGTTTTTCTAATTTAACATCTAAATTTAAATTAATACTAAAAATGTAAAATTTCCATGAAACCAAACAATAGTCCCAAGCCTATAATTACTAACTTCTATGAATGGTCTATAATAAGACACATGTTCTTGGTATGAATACAATATTATTAATATGTTGCATGATTCTACATAGGGAGTCAAAGAATAGGGAATAAACAATAATCCTTATGTATCTTATCGTTTAGTACCAATTAATAATATTTTAAATAGCATATTAAGCCAGTAGAAGACTATAGGAACAAAACTTGATCTTTAAGTTAGTTTAAGAATTTTTCCGATGAGGACTATCAAGTTTTCATGTGATTGTAATAATAAGATATTTTAAGGGTGACATAGTGTCAATTTGAATGCATCGTAAGTCACTATTATAGAAGTAATGAAAAGAGTAAAAATAATTTAGGGTGGTTTTTGGAGGATTATTATACATTTAGTATTTTTACATATTTTTACAACATTAGGGATCTTTGGGGAACATTTGAGTTTATGAAAAATTTCTTGGTTATAAAAGGAAAAACATATGGGATAAAAATTGATTTAGTCTCAGCTAATGCATACATTCACTAGCAAAAGGTGAGTATGAAAACTAGTAATGATAATTATTTTAGAAATGATAAATGTTAAAATTTAACTCTTATGTCAATAGAAAACATAATACCCAATTTTGTAAATATAATAAAACCTTTATGTAAGGAAAATAAGACTAGAAAAAATAAATTGGATTAAAGTTTTGATTAAATAAAGAAGAATTTTTAGGTTGAAAACAACATCTATCACTAAGTTCAATTATATGTCTTATATATGAAAATTTGATATTTATAATAGGAAATGATAAGATTTCAATGGAATGTTTAGCTAAAACTAGTTAAAGTTACAAAGTTTAAGTATTGATGAAAGAGATGACAAAAAATTAAATAAAGGTTGTAAAAAACATAATCTAATAAGTAAGATCTAAGACCTATTTTTAAAGGATAATAATTACACTAAACATAAAATCAACTCACATGATTTTAAAAACCCTAACAAAAATATGAACATATATTTCATTCAAAAGGAAAAAATGAATTTGAGGCTGTAAATAACTTGAATATTCCCTAAACATAATATCTAATTAGTAGAGATTGTAATACCAATTGGTATGACACAATAATTAGGACATGATTAGTGGATAATGAAAGATAAACATATAAAATAAGACCTAATTGGTTTAGAAAGTATAAAATAATGACTTGATTTGGCAAACACTACGAGACCAACATGCAGACATATAAGACTTATTTTGGAAAATACTTTTAGATATTTTAGTAGGGATAAGAAATTAGTAGGGTAATTATCTAATTTCTAATTAAAAAAAGTTTTTTATAAAATTTTAATAACAAAAATGTAAGTTATGAGGGCTTTTAGTCATTCTAATATGAAATGTTATGTTTGAATTGAGACTTAGCATGTTAAGTTTAGTATAAATCTAATCGAAGTACTATTCTAAATAGTTTAAACTCATCCATTTGAGGTATAATGAGACATATAATATTTTATAATTGTATTAAAACTATTGTTTAAGGTTTTAAAAGGCAAAAATTATGATATTTTTATGAAAATTTAGGGATAGTGGCATGGATTTTCTCAAATTATTGAGTTGTTATCTTTAGTTCTAGTAGTAAAAGCTACAAGATGATGAATTTTTATGTTTTGTATAAGAGATAGGACTGATATGTGAGGTTGATATGATGTGTAAAGGTTTTATAATAGACATTAAGGTACCATGAATGTGTCTCTTTAAGATGATGAAATGTAGCATCCCACTTTTTAATTCTTAGTATTGTCTTAGGAAAATGGGTGGGCTACTTGTTGATGTTATCCACTTAGATATTATGGTTTGTTTCCATGTCATAATTTTTTCATATGGATGATTCATGTCACACCTTGTCAATGGAAGCCATGTCTATGGATATTTTAAAAAGCTACATTAATAATAAAAAATGCATTATATCTTATGTTTATTGTACATGACATAATCAAATTTATAATTTTATGATTTCCCTAGGGGAAAGAAAAAGAATTCAAGTGTTAATAAAGGTCACATTATTTTGATATAGGTTGAATCTCTATGTTTAAAAGAAATCAATGGTAAATAACTTGACAAAAAAAATGAATTAAGTATTTATAGTTTATGAATAAAATAAAATAAGTCATATGAACATGTTTATACACACCAAAAAATCATTTCCAAGGGATCATTATATTGAGGTCTTAGACTAAAAGGATTAACATGGATATAAATATGCATATATAAGTATATAGAATAAAATGTTAATGAACATTTTCATGAATGATAACCATGGGTAGGAAAAGGGAATTGATAATAAATAAAAAGAAATAAATAAAAGAAGATAAATTGGAAATAAGGATGGGACATAACCCTAATCCTAACCATGAATTCAATTGAGTTATTTTAACCCCATGGAGATAAATAAGGTCAATGCCAAAGATTCAGTTTTGATTGGGAAAATCCATCATTTTTAATGGAAGACCAAGGGTTAGCTTGGCCAACATGGAATTAGGAAATTAATAAATCTATGGTTTATTGTCAATTGTTATTCATGTAAAAATCCATTATTGTATTTGGTATCATGCAAATGGAGTCTTGAGGAAGTTACTACCTCATGGAAAAATATATAATATTTACCATCACAACTAAGAATGGTGGTTATGTGTGAATGTAATCATGATTAATTTTATCCATGGGATAAAATGAATGTGAACTATGGATGAACATTCTCTATGATTTAATAACTACAATTTGCTATTTGTTTAAGGCCATAATAGACAAAATAGTCAAAACCCTAGAATTCATTTTGATGATTTATATATATGTATGTATGTGACTAATAAGAAAAGATTCCAAGGCATGTAATTAGATAATGAAGGATATAAAATAATATAATAACATGGTCAATGTGTTTCTTTATCCAAGAAGTCCTTCTTTTCCATCATGTTAGATCATGATGAGATGGATTTCTTTTTGCTCTCATTTAATAAATCTCGTCTGCTAGAAATTTAAAAGGTTTTGAACATTTTTTGTAAGATCTTATTTATCTATTATGTCAGTATCCATACCTATGCTAATGTGATACCATATGCATAGAGGTGTATACACATTTATGTATGTTTTATGGCATGATGATGGACTTTGAATAGTCATGGTATAGATTTCATGAATGGAAAATGTTGGTTTGACATTTATTTGAGATAAATATATGTTTACTAACCAATATATATTTTTATCTCTTACATTCTTGTGTAAAAATATATAGTTTATATCTGAGAGTTTTATACTTATGTAAATATGGCATGGATGTTGTTTGTTGTATTTTCTAACTCAGCTAAATTTTTATAAGGATTACAAACAATGAATATTTCTCTTATATTATATAATTTTGGAAATGTAAAGGATTTCCATCATTATCTTAACCTTATACTTCATGACAATCCAAGGTACTCGCTTATCTATGAATGCAAAATATTTTTGTGTTCTATTTAGAAATTATGTAAGAATTCCAATGAAAATTATGGCTTTGCTTTTCTTATTGTCTTCTTATTATAGTAACATGAGAAAGGAAAAAAAAATTCTTTTATTTCAAGTCATGTTCAATTTTCATTGTAACAGTGATTTAAACTATTTATTTTTATAAAAACTATAAATTTTATCTTCTATACTATGTGTGGTAGATAAGGGGAAATAAATATATAAATTTCAATATGTATCCATTTAATCTTGTAATAATCTCAAGTGTTTATAGGAACTACAGAATAAAACTAATTAGGTGTTAATTAATGCCTTGGAATGTTTATTAATAAAGTGAATTATCTATGTGTCTATTAAGATAAGGTACAAGATTCATATATGGTTATGGTAGTGAATATAATAAATCCATAGTATATTGGGACTATAATTAAATCAATTTTAACATATTTGTTTAATGGAGGAAGTGTAATAAAGTGTATTATTTAGAGGATCAAGCACAAAAATGCACTTTTATTATTAATATGCTAAGAATGCTTCTTTTTAAATTGAACTGCATTGATAATTTATTGTCTAAGAGATCAAGAATAACCTAGATGCTAAATTTTCATCTTCAACCCAATTATTATCTATGTACTATTTATAACTAATAATAATATAATGTATTCCACTATTCCATCTCCCTAGACTATGCATCCTTACAGATTTTTTTATTTTTTTCATCATGTTGCCTTAATATGACCATTGTAAATATAATGAGTAAATAACTCTGGGAATAGTGAAAAGGATTAGAAACACACTTAAACATGTACACTAAACCAAACCTATGTTTTAAGTTTATGATTTTTGATCATATACTTTTATCATGTGGAATTAATATTTGTGATTTAACCTTAGACCTCATAGTATGTGAAATTTTTGTTATCAAGATCTACAAGTGGGTATATTGGGCACATATTGCATGTTGTAGTATCTTATAATTTTATTATAATTATTACATAATTATAATAATGAAACTATAGTTATAACATAGTATAGAAAGTTATTTTTCTCACTTTGATTCTACTATCAACAGTAATGTAATGTTTTTAATTCTTATTTTCATAAAGATTAAAAACTTAAACTATACTAAGTTAGACTATGGAATCGTATGAAGTTTGCCCTTCATGTAGAGAGTTTGAAATCCATGATCTATTTCATATAACTTAAGATATAAAACTATAACCCATTTTTTGCATGATAATCATGCACTTATATTATAAGTGTGAAACACCAATTTATAAAGTGAGGACAAGCTTGTTTGGAAAGAATTAATGTGGCCTTGTTTCATAGACCTGAACTAGTTGTCTAATAATTTGCATATATAAATTTAAAGCATGAAGGAGAGTTTTACATCATACCATAAATTAAAGTATTATTATTAGGAGATGATATATATATATACTTATTTTATTAAGTATGTTAGCCAAACTTTATGTGTCAAGCTTTGTTTTGATCTGATGTATTTTATTTGAAATCAATATTATTCATACACATATGAAGGATGGGAATATGTGAGGTCTAGATACATTATTATTAAATTAAATTTCTTCTTATTGTAAAATTCCTACCTATCATTCTTGAACTCTTAGACAAAAATGAAACTTTTGAGATTGAAAGATCAAGAAATATAAGTATATTAGACTTATGATGTTTTCATATTAATGAAAGTTAACTATACATGTTTAAATACATGTTGAGATATACGTGTACTTAGTACACTTAAATTTAATACTGTAATATAAAGTTTATGACTTTATACATTATTTTTTGTTAAATGACCTTTGACAAGATATATAATTTGGGTTTTCCTTATTGTCATCTTATATATTTATGGTAGGGTCTAAGAAGTATTATAAATTTATTATATTATTGCATATGTTGATTATTTACCTTTAAATGATACTCTATCATGTATTCTTTGTTTAGTCTCTAGTAAGGGTTTACAATAGTTTAGTGCATTTTATAATTAATTGTAAAAGTGTCATATGTTTTGCATACTACCATTTTTTATGCTAGATATGAATAATTAGGTTTAGTTATACAATCATGATCATAACACCTTAATATTATTATTAAACATATACATCTTCCAAGATGCTTGTTACCATCATTAGTAACCTACAACAATAAAAATATTGCCTAGTCTGAGATTAATGTAAATGTTTTATGTGTTAGTAATGAATGAAATAGGGATAATATATATAATCATTGTAAAAAATAGTTAATTATTAGAGGCATTACATCACCCTAGGTAACCATGTATTGCTAACAATAGTGTGAAGAATAAAATTTAATTACTAATGGCATCAAAACAAGAAATCATACTTGTATTATTCCTAATGTAATTTAACTTCAATAATGTATTTTTATTTTGGAAAGGAAAGAAAAAATCTAGTATATACAATGATAATGGTAATAAAAAGTACAAGGTTTATTCATACATTATTATTAATAGGTAAATGGCATATAACTAACAATATTTCTATGTGAAGATCATGACTTCTCTTAAAATAATCTCAGCCTTTTCAACTTTAATAGGGGCCTAGTTTATTAAGATTTGATGACAAATTAAATAATCTAAACTTGAAAGGCATTTACTTGAATGATAAAAGGGTTAGACCTACATTAAGACTGAATTTGGTTACAATTAAAATGGAATTTAAGAGATACTTAGGCTTGTAAACTTAAGGATATCGTAATTAGATGAGAAATTGTCTTTATGAACTCTTTACACTTCTATTTATATTATGTTACAAAATCATAAATATCTAATGATTTTTTCTATAAAATGAAGACAATTTCTTAGCATATGACACACAATTCTAAGATTGATGATGTCAAATGTGAAAATCTCATATTTAAGGTAAATTTTATGTAACTAGACCCTAAATTAAAAACTTCATTATATATAACCAATAGTATTAATGGATTAATAAGTATAAAATACCCTTGCCTTCAACTATTGAATTTTTAAAATTTAACATATAAAAATAAAATAATACTAGAAATGTGAAGGTTCTATGAAAAGAACTAATGAACCCAAAATTGGAATTTTTGATTCCTTTAAATGGTCTATAATAAGATGCAAATTATTAGTAAGACTACAATCTTGTTAAGATGTATCATGATTATACATAATACATCAATTTATATAAAATACATAGTAATCCCTATGATTGGTTTCATTTCATATTTATTGATAAGATTGAAATGAGGGCATTATAGTAGTATAAGATAACACATTGGTTTCATAATGCACATGCCAAAGATTATAACTCAATCTTTAAGATGATTTAAGAATTATTTCCTTGATGAATATCAAGTTTTCATGTGAATATATTAAGGGTAAATATCAAGGATGATATAATGTCAATGTGAATATATCTCAAATCATTATTCTAAAAGTAAATAAAAGAGAAAAAAATTCCAAGGTGGTTTATAAAGGCCAATTCTCTAGGTTTAGTCTCTATCATTCCATAGACAACACAATTTTAAAAGACAAAACATGAAAAAATAGTGCAACAAGAGAATAGGTGGGGTTTGCATTTAAATTAATACAATCAACATTATCATCATAGATATTAATACACATAATGATAAAATATGTGGTCATAATTTTACAATGGAACTCAAAACAAAGGTTATAACCTATTGATATTTTTGTCCCAAAAATATCAAAATGTCAAGTACCTTAGGGGAGACCAATTAATTTTTCATAAAAATGCCTTAAAATGACCCAAGACACTCATTTCCCAAAGGTCAACAAAAACTAGAGATCTGGGTGCAATTTATAAATTGCAAACTTGTAAATTAAATCCAAACCTCTAATTATCACTAAACACCTATCCCAATGGAAACTATATATTAGTTTGCAATTTTTAGACTTGAAAAATTAAAAATTTCTTACCAACCTTCACTTCCCATAAAACCCATAATCTCCTTATAGAGACTATAACCCCACTCATAATTTTTAACTTGAAATTTTACAAATTGTAAATGAAGTTTTGCTTCTCATAATTCACATACCCCATGGAAACTAGAGATTAGAATGCAATTTGAAACTTATAGACTTGAAAATTACTTCCCAACCTCTACTTCCCATGCATAACTTCAATATTAAATTGTAACTCTAGTTACAATTTGTAACTTGAAATTTTGAAAATTACAACTCGAGTTCTTCCCACCAACTACCCTTCCTAAAAAATTTGTAACTCTAATTGTAAATTATAACTTTCAAGTTGTGAATTATGCATTGAGTTATGCCTTCCAATTTTCAAAGAGCTAAGTCATAATATGGAATGTGGAGGTCTCAGTGCAATTTATAAAATTACAAAGTTGAAAAATTACTTGAAGACTTTGGATCTCCCTCCAACCATTGACCTTGGGGAATTTATTGTAGTGGCTATATAAATCTAAGAAAGGATTTTTTAATTCATTATTAATTTTGAAAATTTTGATTTGGAGCTCTACACCTCAAATGATAAACCTACTCTGCACCTCGAACCATGAACCCTGACACCATGTGCCTCTAACCGTGATGCCACACCTCAAACCAAAATACATTTTTATCCTTAATATTCTTTTAGCATACTTCCATTATTTTCATCAATTATTTTCACTATCAATGTCGATATTTTTATGCCATATATTCCATCTAGTAGAATTTTTTTACTTTCATTTGTTGCTTGGCATTATTAGGGTTTTCAGCTTGTTTATTTAATGTCATTACAAGGATCGCCTTATTTCCTAAACCTTGTGTCAAGTCTTTCCAAGTGTTTTTTAGATAATTAAAAACCCAGTGCTTTTTCAAAAAATTAGATACAAATCATCATATATTATCTTATATATTCCTTGATAATTCCCCATAGACTTTTCAAGTGATAAAACAACTCCAAAACCTAAAGGATTTTTACTTATAATTACAACCTCACAACTCTGTGGACTTTCCACCTGCAAGAACAACCCTAATCTCTACCATTATTTTCATCAAAAAAATGTGTGTTTTGAAACTACCATCTTTGCTAGAGATTTTCCCTGTAATAGCATCCCCAATCTTTGTTAGAGTTTTCACCTATTTTTTGCACCTTCAAAACATGCCAAATTTATAGTTGATTTTACCTTAACAATTTCTCTAGAATTTATGTATAGAAAAGAGATGAATTATAAATCCAAGGGGCTTGGTGTCCCTCTTAGTTTATAATCCAACATAAATGAGATTACAGACACAAACCTAGGTCACATTAACCTAGGTGATTTCTAGACTAGGGTAAATGCCAAATTAAAAAATGAATGGATTTAGAGAATTTATGATTATGGGCTACCTCAAGTATGAGATTTCCCCATAAATATGTACATCCCTGATTTAGTGCTCACATTAGTAAAACATTATGATGCGGATAAGAGAGAAGTGTTGAATGACAAAGAGAAAATAATTCTAAACCTAGAACCTGATTTCATAGACTCTGAGTTCTTGATACCTGAATATGAGAGTTACCTAAATATAACTCCTAAATAATCAAATAAATTCTATCAATATAAAAACACTGGATGTCAAAGGGTAATGAATAATCAATGGATAAGGGTCCCCATATACACATAATATTTTTAACTTTTATTGATGGCTGACACTTTTTATCTCACAAGAACTAAGGAGACACCAATACTAAGGAGACACCAATCCCCTAATTTAAGGACACCAATACTAAGGAGACACCAATCCCATAATTTAAGAGCACCAACTCTAAGGAAGAACCAACTCAACTTAACCTCACTAGTTATAATGTTTAAGGGCACCAATTCTAAGGAGACACCAATATTTTAACTAAGCACTAACTCAACTAATTTGATGGCACTAACCAGTTAGATATATGGAGATACAACTTTAGTATATAAAAGATTCATAAATAAATCCAAATTTATTCTCTCTATTACAAGTATAATATATAATTACTTATTCTATGCACATTCTCTTTGTGCCTTCTTCCTCTCTGCCCCCTCTCTCTGTGTCTAGATATTTCTCTATTCAAAACACTTCAAAATTTGCTCTTCTCTACCCCCTCTAGTTTTGTGTCTATATATATTTCTATTTAACATAATTTGAAAAAAAATTTAGTCCTATATGTTTTATATATAGACATTTGATCTAGGGTTTGATTCTTCTTTGTGTTCGCACTTAGAATATAACACATCACATAAATTCTAGACTTTAGTTCATTATGAAACGAATTTTAGGTCTCTCACATCTTTATTCCATCCATCATTCCATAATTTAACGTCTATTTACTATCTATAACATATGTTAGAATCAAGTTTTGATTCATAGCCTCTTTAATGTCGATTTGATCAGTTAAATCAATCACTCTCATTATCTGTGATGAGATTCATGGGTTATACACAAGTTCCTTCATGTTCTTACATATTTCTCCACTTGATCATTTTTATTTACACAATTTAAATACTGGCATTTAATTACTTTCTTCATGCCATCTCTAAGCTATCTTGCTTCATCAGATCTTTGTACACTATTGAACTTTAATGTTCCACTCTTTGAAACATGTTGATTGATCTCCAAATCCTAGTTCCCATGCCATTCAATATTTGATAATGTATAACCTTTACCTTGAATTGGTCATTAAAATTTGACACTTTTAGCTCATCTCACTTCTTCCTATGTCTTTGGATCACTTTCACTTTGTCAATCTTCTAAAACCTGCTCAGTCTTTAACTTACTACTATATTGATAAACATTGACCACTTTATTCCATCTAAGTCCTCTTGCTTCATTGGATCTTTCTCATCCAAGCTTACACATGCCATTGTATCTCCAAATATTCACATTATTTATCTCTATCTAGACTTTAAATTTTTACCTCTTTATCCCATTTGAGTCCATTCACTCCACTGGATCTCCTTTACATGATCACCTGTACATTATCAGATCTTCTAACAATTTTGATGCTTATATTTGACATGCTTACACTCATTGGGTATCTATTTGGAAAACTCTATGAATGTGAAACTTGTCACTTACACACTCACTCAGAGCTCCTTTTGAAATTTTTACTTCATCGCACTCTATTGGATTACTAATGTCTAATTAAGAATGAACCATTGATATTATAACTAGCTCAATCATTAATTATTTGATAGGATCACTCTCATTGGTCTTATCTCTAACAAAATAATATGCTTGTGACACTTGGCATTATAACATTCACTTGAAGGTACATTTGACACTTTAACTTTGCTTTGTTTCATTGGATCATCTATGTACAATGAAGTGTGGGACAATGATCAAGCTGAGACATATATTAAGTCTTATACTTAAGAAACTATAAAGTTGTTTAATCATTAGTTAGATCTAGTAATTTCTTGGTCGAGGGGCTAGTTTATTAATGATGATATGGACTTAAGCTATAACTTAAGTTACTAGCTCCTAGCTATACCAAGTCAACATTAAATTAGAATTTTGCTTATTGACTTTATGGCTAAACCCTTTGGGTTCTACTGAGAAAACCTATCTAGTTTGAGAGCTAAATAAATCAATTATGAGCTCATTACTTCTCCTATAAACCTATGGATCATTTTTATAGATTGTACATGAAAAACACATAATAGATATTCTATTTGTTTGAGTTTAAACATCCATAAATGGTCTCTATAAAATCATAAAAACTTTACATACTGCAATTGTGAAACATTCTCTTCTTTCCATCAATCCTACCTAATCTTTTTGACAACAATGACATCCATAATGTCCCTTTTGACATCAATGACAATCATATTGCCAATAATATCCCCATTTGGCATTAATGTCAAACTAAATGCTCTGGTGCAAAATTAATGTTATGATCTTCTAATAATTTGATCCTTCTCTAAAATTACTTTCATTGACTTCTAATGAGTATAAACTAAAGTTGTTAACACTAAACTTGCTCCCCCTTAGGCAATGGCATATTTGCATAAACTCATCCTAGATTCTTGATCTATTCTTCAAAAATTTTACAAAGAGCCTTTGCCCTTTTTCCACATTTGAAATCAATGGTAAAGGGACTCTAACTAACTATTTATCCAACTATCTCTCCCCCTTTATCAGATAAAGGAGTTTGTCCAAGAACCTACAAATTTCAACTCATTAGTAATTTTTATAAGTATACATCCTTGAGTTGACTTTTCTCTCTTCTTCCATAGATTAATTAAGCTTCCATGGGACTACGCCTAGACTCATGCCCTATCACTAGTGATTTAGTGATGTGGTGTAGGATCCACCACTCCCAACTTTTATCTCATATATTCAAATTGATCCTTGAGAAGAGTTTTGGTGAATATATTTGTAATCTGGTCTTTTATTGACATATATTCCATTGTGAGCTCTTTATTTGTAACCCTCTCTCTTAATAAGTGATATGTGATTTATATGTGTTTGGTTTTAGGAATCATCACTAGATTCTTGAATATATTTGTTGCACTTGAATTATCACAAATAATAGAAATAGGTGACTTGTACTCAACCATGATGTCCTTGAGTGTTTTATTCATCCATAGGACTTGAGTTCAACATGTCATTGCTACTACATACTCTACAAATACTATAGAAATATAAATTGACTCTTTCTTTTTGCTTAGTCATGAAACAATTTTGTTGCCAAAGAAATATGCACCACCACTAGTGTTTATTCTATCATCCACACTTCCTACCCGATCAACATCTATATATGTTTTCAAAGTGAAATATTCACTTGTAGGGTACCATAGTCCATAGTCAATTGTGATTTTGATATATATAGAGATTATTTTCACTACATTAACATGTGACTCTTTAGAAGCAACCATGCACATTATTTGCATGATATCTAGTCTTGATGTATTTAGGTATAGAAAGTTACCTATCATTAATCCATATATAGTCTAATTTTCATCAAGGGACTCATATTATTTGATAAAATTTCATTTAGTTATCATGGGAGTACTAATTGATTTTCTATCTTCCATTCCAAATTCCTTGAGCATCTCCTTTGCATAAATGGTTTGGGATATGAATATCCCTTCCATTTATTATGTTATTTGTAGACCAAGGAAGAAGGCAAGTTCTCCTATCATAGACATCTCAAATTCACTTTGTATTTATGTATAAAATTCTTTGCACATTTTGTAACTCATACCACCAAAGGTGATGTCATCTACATAAACAATAACAATCAACATATGCTCACCTTCTAATTAGAAGTACAGATTACTATCTGCACATCCTTTGTCAAAACCTTGTTGTTGTAGGTATCAATCCAATCTTGAACACTACTTTCTTTAGTTTTCACACATAATCTTCTTCATCTAACAAGTAAAAACCTTCTATTTGTTCAAGATAGACTTCTTTTTATATGTTCCCATTCAAGAAAGCAAGCTTTACATCCATTTGATAGACATTGAACTTCTTGTAAATAGAGAATGATAGAAACATTTTTATAGATTCCAATCTAGCAACTGGAGCAAATGTTTCCTCAAATTCTATGCCTTCTACTTGTACATATCCCTTACAAACCAATCTCACTTTATTTCTATAGTAGCTTCATTCTCATTGAGTTTGTTTTTATAAACCTATTTTGTTCCTATCACATTCTTGTTTGAGGGTCTTGGAACTAATTACCAAGTTTTATTCTTTTCTATTTGGCTCAATTCTTTTTCCATGGATTTTAGCTAATTCTCATCCTTGTTGGCTTCAACATAGCTCTTAGGCTCAATTTTAGATATTAGAGAAAAACTTACTTGCTCCTTGTTTATTACAACTCTTCTCCTTGTCTGAACTCCATTCTTATTTCTAATTATCTGCACTTTAGGATGATCCTTTTGAATAAATCTTTTAGGTGATTTTTCATTCTTTTCCTCAGCCTCTTCACTATCTGATTCTTCTTCAAGATCTAAAGCTTCATTACTAGTTTCCTTGCTAGGTTCAACATATTTTATACCTTCTTCAACCTTGACATTTATGCTCTCCACCATCTTGTGTAACCTCTTATTGTAACATATATAGGCTTTGCTTTGAGTGGAATAACCAAGAAATATTCTGTCATCACATCTTGATTCAAAGATTCTTAGTTTGTCATCTTTTCTTTTGATGTAACATTTGATTTCAAACACTTTAAAGTACTTAACAGAGGTAGGATTTCCATACCATATCTCATAGAGATTATTACCACTATTTACATTTAGTTTAACTCTGTCTAATATGTATAATTTTTTTTGGACTACTTCACTCCAGTATCCATTAGGTAACTTGGCCTCTTTTAACATTTTTTTGGCCATCTCCTTCACTGTCATGTTCTTTCTTTCAACAACTCCATTCTACTATGGAGTTCTTACTATAGAGTAATGCCTTTCGATCCCATGTTTCTCAAAATACTCTATTAATTAATTTGAGTTGAATTCTCTAACTTATCAGATCTTAAGCATTTGATTTTTTGTCCAATCTCATTTTCAACCATGGATATAAAGATCTTGAATCTCTTAAAGGCTTAAGATTTGTCCTTCAAAAAGGTCACCCATGTCATTATTTAGTAGTCATCTACAAATAACATGAAGTATTTCTCTTCTTTTGATCCTCTTGTCTTGGTAGGACCACAAAGATCTATATGAACTAATTGCAGAGGCTTTGTAGTTGCAAACTCTTTTGTTTAAAATATGACCCTTATCTACTTGCCTAGTTGACATTCCTTTCAAGTAGTATCTATAGGTTTGATTATCTTTGGCATATGTCCTACATACTTATTTGAGCTCACTTTGATAGGATTATCAAAGTTTAAATGACCCATTATCCTATATCATAACCAACTCTTATCAATCTTTACCATGAGGTAATTATTTCCATTTACTTCAAAAAAATTCTAGATATTACTTTCAATCCTTTTCCCTTCTACAACTATTTTTCCAAATCTCCTTGACTTTCAACCTTCTACATCAAATATGACCTTGTGTCCATTGTAACACATTTATTTGACAATTAGCATATTATGCTTCAATCTTTCAACATAAATGACATCATGTGTATGTAGTTTGCCATCTATGTTCAAAGTTCCTTTACCTTTGATTTTTACTATTGTGTTGTCTCCCAAGCTGATAGATCCTTAAATTTACTCAATTTAGTGAAATTTCTCTTATCACCAGTCATATGTTTTGAGAAACCACTATCTATTACCCATAAATTATGATCCTTAACATGGAGTGCAGTCTGTGCAGTCATGGATTGATTTTTCACTCTCCACACATCCTTAGGTTTCTTATATAGCTTCTTTTTAGAAACTTGTGAACCTTTGTTCACACTAGGAGGTATGTATTTATTTATATTACATACTTAGTTCTACAATGTTTATCTATGTGACCAAAGTTATTTCAATTATAGCACATTACATTTGTTTCTAACAAAGGAGAAAATGATTTTATACTTACAAAAAAATTTCTCCTTGTAGATATAACTCTATAATCAATATCCCTATGACCAAATTGATAATAGATATAATAATAACCATAAAAATTTGATGAATACCTAGTCATAGAATTTATTAGTCTAGCATGAGGAGTTAGTCTAAGATATAGCTTCTTCAAGTTTATCACCTTAGTGTATCCATCAACATCATCTACCTTTATCTTCTTCTTTTCTTCAAGCTTATTTTTAGGTTTATCCTTCTTCATATCAATTGTATTTGAATATTTTTTGTGTTCTTTCTATCTTTCTCTTTCTTTACTCTTGATTATTCTTTTACTTTGAAGTTTTCATATAGGTTATTAGATATACTAGTTGAGGAACCTTTTCCCTTCTCATAACCAAGACCTGATCTCCATTTTGAGAGATTTTGAGAGTTGATCAATTCATCAAGAATGTTTGATCCTCTTATCAACTTTATACTTTTGTCTAATTGACATTTGGATTTATCAAGGCCACTCTCTCTCTACTTCAAGCTTCACACATTCATTATAAAGAGGTTTTTTATTTGATGAATATCCTTCTTGACTAGACATTATGTTCACTATTCCAAGATCTACCTAATTGATTAAGCATATTTCAAGGAACTCTAGGATTTGGTACCAATTGTTGTAACACAACTATCTACTGAGAGGGGGGTGAATTAGTAGATTATCTAAAACCAATCCTTTAATTTTTTTAAAGCAAATTTAAAAACATATATAGATTAAAAGATAAATGCAAAGATCACATATACACACAAATACACTTGACACCAAATTTATACGTGGAAATCCCAAAGGGAAAAACCATAGTGAGAATAGTTTCTAGAATTTACTATTCTAATCTATCCTCATAATCAATTCCTCACTTGGAAAAACCTCACTGGTTACATTTAAGGACACCAATATTAAGGATACACCAATACCCTGATTTAATAACACTAACTCTAAGGAAACACCAATCCCTGACTGAGCACCAACTTAGCTTAGCCTCATTGGTTACAATGTTTAAGGGAACCAACCATAAGGAGACACCAATCCCCTAACTAAGTACCAACTTGGATAATATGATGTCACCAACCAATCAAATCTATGGAGCTACAACTCTAGTATACAAAATAGATTCATAAATGAATCCAAATCTATTATCTCTGTTAGAAGTCTAATCTGTAATTTCTCATTCTATGCACATTTTCTTTGTGCTTTCTCCTCTCTACCCCTCTCTATGTATCTAGATATTTCTGTATTCAACACACTTCATAGTCTATTCTTCTCTATCCCCTATAGTTATGTGTCTTTATATTTTTTTATTTCACACAATTTTAGCAACAAAAACTATGTCCTAGATGTTATATATATAATAATTTGATCTAGGGTTTGCTTCTTCTTTGTGTTCACACTTGGACTATAACACACTACACAAATTTTGGACTTTAGTTCATTCTAACATGAACTGTAATTTCTTGCATATTTATTCTATGCATCATGTCATAATCTAAGGTCTATTTACTATCTATATCATTTATTAGACTCATGTTTTGATGCATGGGATCTTTAATGGAGATTTGACTAGTTAAATCAATCAATCTCATTGTTTGTGTCAAGATTCATGGCTTATACACAAGTTCCTTCATGTTATTTCATGTTTCTCCACTTCACCATTTGTATTTACATACATTAAATATTGGCCTTTAATCTCTTTCTTCGTGCCTTCTCCAAGATCTCTTACTTCATCAGATATCTATATTTTATTGAAATTTAATGTTCCATTATTTAAAATGTGTTCATCGATATCCAAATCCTGGCTCCTATGCATCATTTGATCTTTGAAGATGCATGGACTTTACCTTGACTTTGTCATTAAACTTCAAAACTTTTAACCTCATCTCTCTACTTCCTACATCTTTAGATCACTTTCACTCCATATATATTCTCAAACCTGCTTGGTCTTTAACTTACCATTGTGTTGATAAACATCACTTTGTTCCATCTAATTCCACTCACTTCACTGGATATTTATCATCCAAGATTTAATGTGCTATTGGATCTATAAAGATGTATATTATTTATCTCTATAAAGACTTTAAACATTAATATATATATCCCATTTGAGTCCATTCACTTTATTGGATCTCCTTTGCACGATCACCTATGCACCATCAAATCTTATGACAATCTTGATCTCTATATTTGAAAATATTACATTCATTAGGTCTCTATCTAATAATATATGTGAATTTTAAAATTGTCACTTTCATGCTCACTAGGATCTCCTTTTGAAATTTTAACTTCATTACACAACATTAGATCTCCAATGCGCAATTAGGTGTGAACCATTGATCTTCCAAGTAGTTCAATCATTGACTCTTTGATAGGCTCACTCTCATTGGTCCACTATCTGATAGACTCATGTACTTGTGACACTTGGTATTAGTGAATTCACTCAGAGGGACCTTTGATTCTTTGACTTTGCTTCACTTCATTAGATCATCTGTGTATGATGAAGTGTGGGTTAATGATCAAGATAAGATGTAAATGAAGTCTTAGACTTAGGAAAATATAAATTCATTTGATCATTAGTCAGAGTTGGTGATTACTAGGTTGAGGGTCCAATTTCTTAACAATGATATGGACTTAAGTTATAACTTAAGTTTCCAGCTCTTACCTATCCTAATTCAAAATTAAATTAAAACTTTTCTTGTTGATGGTATGGCTAAACCCTTAGGGTTTTATTGAGAAACCCTATCCAGTCTAATAGATAAATAAACCAATTATGAGCTCATTTCTTCTCCTATAAACTTGAAAATCATATTTCTAGAATGTATGTGAAAAAGCCATAACAAATATTATATATATTTGACTTTAAACATACATAAATGGTCTCTGTAAAATAATGACAACTTTTCACAATGAAAATATGAAACATGCTCTTCTCTCCATTAATCATGCTTAATATTTTAACATAAATGACATCCATAGTGTCCCTTTTGACATCAATTATAATAATATTTCCAAAAAATACATACAACACACACACACACACACACACAAGTTCATTTCCAACCATTTGTAAGAATATAAATGAATAAGAATAAGTGTGAATAAGCATCTACTTTTTGACCATTCTACTTGAGCAATAAAGCTTAGGGTTTCGTACTTTCTTTGGAGATATGGATCTTATCTTATGAAGAAGTATTTTAGATGCATAGATTGATTGTGTAGACTATAGTTGATTTGTCTTTTCTATCCTTACATAAAAAAGCAATATCTTGTGAAGCACCTTGGATAAGGGAGAGATTGAGGCTTGACAGGTTCATCTTCAAAGGTAAGTATTCCTAAATTTATTTCTCCTTTGTAAGATTAGATAGATAATGTAATTTTAATTCTCTCCCATGTATTAGGATTTTTTATACATTGATGTGAGTATATGTCTTCTATACATGTTTATTTTAGTTTGTTTTGTTTCTAACCCCCACTTTATTCCATAAACTTTGGTTTGAACTAGATTAGATTAACTTTCTTGTTTATTAGAATAAACTAAACATTAAAGCTAGGAATCTTTTAGGGTTGTTACATGATTGTGTTAGACTATAAGATTTGGAACCCTTCCTAGCATTGTGTATTGTGATAATTTATCCCCTAATCATGTCTAATAGATCTCCATCTTGGTCATGTTCTTGCTTGACAAATATATTCCCAATTAGAAGTGTATGTATGCTCTATCTTCTTTGAGCAAGGATTGATTTATAAACATGATGCATTTTTGATTATAGATATTCTGGTGAATGTGAACTAATGCTTGTAGGATTTTTTCACTTTATTTCCTTCTTTCACCATTAGTTTTATCATATATGTGTCATATTGGATCAACTCTATCAACCCAGTATTTTAACTTTTGTATGTAGGATTTCAATTATAGGCTACTGGATTGACCCACTTGACCCAATATAGATTTTCATTATTTTAGACATCTAATCTAGACTACTAGGTTGACCTAGTTGACCTTTACATTTTTAAGCATTTAGTAATAATTTTCTATAAAGCTTGATCAACCCAATCAACCTAGTAAGTAGAATTTTCAATCATATATCAAGGTTCTTGAATAATAATCTTCATTCTATGCTTCTCTAATCTGCCAAGGTTCCTTTCTATCTCTTTGTCTCTTTCTTTATAGTTTTATTTGTATAGTTTATTATCTTTAAAACTTCCCTTACTCAACTAGATTGACTCTACCAACCTATTTCTATGTTGTATGTGTTGTCTGGATAATTAGGTCGACTATGTCGACCCTATTCATTTTCAAACCTTGCTTCCATAGTAGAGGTTCAATCTTGTCAACCCTTTTCTATATTTTTCATACATTTTTTACTGTTTCAACATTGTACCTTATTTCAAAGTTGGAATTAACCTTATATTCTAGTAATTAATTCACACTTTCTCTTCTTATTGCTTGAATAATTATAATAGATAACATACCTTAATTAAGTGTTTTCAATTAACCATTTATTTTCACTATTTTATATTTTATATACACATGACCAAATCAAAAAATGTAAACAAACATTTTAACATTTGTCTACCCAAGGCCAACTTAGATTTCATCACCAAGGGGGAGGTTGACTTGATACTTTGGTCAAGTATAAAGCATGGTTAATGTTATATTCTTGTTAAGCACCCACCACCCTTATCAATGAAGTGTGTGAAGTGAAGGGGTAGGCCCCAATACTAAGCTTGTATCATTGCCACTATATTCCCTTTCATCCCAAACTACCTGAAACCATCTATAGATTTCCATTCTAATTCCTTTCTTACAACCAACTTCCCATCACATTTAAAATCATATCTTAATAATATAATAAACATTAAGGTTAAATAATTAGTTAGATATTTACTTTCCAAGTTGATTGCTTTTTCTTTGCTCGATTGTATTTTGTATTGTAAAAACTTACATTAACTAGCATTGGTGCAAGGTTTTGTGTTGTGTGCTTCAATTGGATTGGCCATCATTAATCCAATTAATTTTTTATTTCCTTTATACTATTTATTTTTAAATTTTTTGAAATTTTTATCATTTTTTAGTTCACAAATTTGTTATAGGCTTCTTAATATTTCTTATTTGTTGTATTGGGTTTACCCAATCAACTCTATACCTTTTTTCTAGACTCTATTCACTATACTAGATCAACCTAGATGACCCTGTACTATTTGTAGATCTTGTTTCCTTTTTTTCTAGTCTTTGTTCGGTATACTAGATAGACCTAGTTAACCCTATACTATTTACAACCCCTATTTTTGTGTTAGGTCAACCTAGTCAACCCTATACTATTTCTATCATTTCCTATTTCCTTGCTTTCTCATCTCCTTTTATTTCCCTTCATCATGGAATTTCTTCTTGATGATAATACTAAGTTTCAATCAATAGACATGATGAATTATACAAACCCTCATAAGTTCTCCCATAGACAGAGTAGGGATCCTCTCTTAGGTGTTAGTAATATTCATATTGCCACTCACATAATAAACTATGGAACCCGCTTTAATACCTCTTCATAGTGTAATCCTCTTTTCTCATTATAATACCAACCCTTATTGGAGTATACCCCTAAAATGTTCTTCTTTATCTTTTAATTTCCTCAACATCAAGGAAAATATCCTTCTACCATTTACAATCTTATGACTAGTGGTTAATTTGAATATCCTCATTCACCTACTCCTACATTCTGAACTAGATTTATGGGTACCACTTTCTTTGATTCTTATCCTCTTACTTAGATTATAACCCCTTCTCATACTAGGACCTCTTCTTCTCTAACTTATTCCACCTCCATGAATAGTAGATCCACTAATGTCATTGGTTCTACATCTAGTGCACCTCTCATGAGATCCACTATTTTTAATCCTTCCACTAGTGTATCATTTACTACCCAAGCTAATCATGCTACTAGTGCTTCTTTTTCTCAACCATTCACTATTCCATCTTTTGCTACATAAGCATATTTTTCCACCGTGCCTAACATTCTCATAATTCCTCTCAAGCTCCTATCAACACTAATAATAGTACCCAAGCCACTAATACCACCTCTAATGATTCTAATAATACTAATCAAACACATCAACTATTGTTACAAACACTCAATTAAATGAATACTTCTCAAGTTCATAACACAAATCAAATGATGAGAATGAAAAATAACCTTCTGCATCTTCAAACTCATCCTCAACCAATGTATTAGAACACATGTAACCATAATGTTCCTCCTCATCCTCTTCAAAATTCTCAAGACAATCTTATTCTTCATCCCCCTTTGGTCAACAAAACCTTAAAGAATATTGAAAATGAACCTCTTATTACTCAAATTGTTAACATTGATAAAGGAGGTATCACACCTATAATTTATTATAATGGATTAACTAATCCTACCCTTCATCTTAAAAGGTTTTGAAATATTTATAAGGATTGGGTCAAATCGAACACATTTTCTGCCACTAAACTCTTAGCCAAAATTCTCATAGGTGATGCCTTGAATTGGTACAACCAACTTAAAAATCATTCCATTACTATTTTAGAGGATTTAGTGAATGCTTTAATTCAATAATTCCAAACTAGTGATCTTCCCAAAAACATTTTGGCCCACTTCATAAATTGCAAACAACTTGAAAATGAAACTACTCAAGCCTTTGTTAAAGGGTGGAAAACTTTGTCAAATAAATATGAACATAACCTAGCCAATGATAATATTTTCCATCTCTTTACCAATTCCATTTTTCCTAAACTTTAATAATAGGTCTGCACTCTCTCTACGTATATTAGAGGAGGTTATTGACTAAGATAAATGACAAGATTTCCTTATGCATAAATTTGAGCCACCCCAACCTTATGTAGGTCATTATCTCTTACTTAAGAAAAAAATACAATGTTACCAATGATGATTTAATTGATTCTTATGATGCCATTCACAATGTTCAAGTTATCATTTCTACTCCATTATTGGAACTAGCTCCCCCTTATCAAAAATATAAAAATCTTCACTTATCTTTAACAAATAACATTAATTTTCATAAACCTCTATCCTCAGTTGAATTGCTTAAGCATATACCTAATCCTCTTCTGTGATATCTTGACCCTACCCATCCTATGAAATCCTAGTATGATCCTAACAAATTTTGTTGGTTTCATTCTATTTGGGGTCATTCTCATGAAACCTATAGACAAATTCATAATTTAGCTATGGAATTTCTTTTTCATCCTAATTTTGATCACAATTTTATTATCTAAAAGCATCAAAAATATTATTAAATTAATTTTAAGGATTATAAATCACATGAAAAATCTTAAGCCTTAAATCAATCCAATGCTCATTTGGCAATCTACAGAGACCCTATTTCTAATCATCAACCTATTCAAGATAATCAAGATAAAGCCACCCCTTCCACCAATAATGTATAAAGTCTTTTTGAATCCACTTCTAAATAAAATGTGGTTAACATGACTAATATGTGAAGGGTGGTTTATTTTATTGATTCTTAGCCTAACTACACTCGTACTTCATCTAGAACATATTGTGTTATCCAAGATTATTCTCTAACTCATTTAAATGAGTTGGGGAAAGATGACCTTATTAATTTTGATGATTCAATTTTTTATTCTCCCTTTGATAACAATTCATTTTATATTTCTACCACTCTTCTTTCATCTTCCAACACTAATGATACTCAAATTTCTAATAACACTTCTTATATCAATTCTCAAAATCAACTTGAATCAACTGCTTCATCATCACAGCATAATTAAAATCTTGTTCTACACCTTTTTCTTCTTATCAACATCAATTTTAATACACTTTGACTCCTCCTTCTGAGGACCTCCTTAATCATTATGCACTTATATCTAATGACCTTATTATGGGTTATGATGAGTGGGATCCCATCATGAAATTCACTAATCTCCCATCCCAAATTTTTTTCCTTGAGCTTATGAGGACTTCTCCCCATCATAGAAAATATCTTATTCAAATATTATTCAAGATGAATGTCCCTCATCCTCCCCTAGTAGGATGAGAAGCAACCTTATCTAGATTTGAGGATAGTATATTACAATAATGTGAAGAGATGTCTATCAACGTTGATGAAACTACAGACACTTCTATTTTCTTAAAATATCCTTTATATTTTATGATTCGTGTATATGATACTCCCTTATTCATTATTTTTCAAATAGGTGATATCCAAGTTAATCATACACTGATTGACAAGGGTTCCATCACCTATATTTCTTCTCTTGACTTTATTAAAACCCTAGGATATTCAAAATGTAATCTCAAGTATGCATGAAACACCTTTCAAGGATATGGTATAAGGAAAATATCTCCTATAGGTTTTGTGTGGCTTCCCATTACCATCCCACCTATCATCATTTATGTGAAGGTAATGATCTTTAAATTTCCTTTTTCTTATAACATCTTGCTTGGTAGGCCATGTACTCATTTTATGAGTGTCATTACTTCTTCTACCTATCAATTCATTAAATTCCATCATAATGGATCCATTTATAGGATTCAAGGTGACACTAACCCTTAGAATTTTGAACAATACCAAGACCATTGTGTCTTTAAGATTCCTACTCTTGAACCTTTACCTAGCATTCTATTTTGTGAGTCTCAACATCTCAGCTTTCTTGTTAGTTTAACCCAAGATTATAATGGACATCCTAAAATCATTGGGAACATTATTTTTAACCTTTTAGATTCTGATGATGATGATGAGCCTAATGAGATTAACTTAAAAATTAAAACTTTTGATCTCTCACCTCACCTCATCTCATATCTTCCTGATTCTTTGTAGCCTCATTCTCACAAACCTCCTTACAATGATATTCTTGTAGTCTTGACCAAGACTCAACATTATATTCACCATACTTCCTTAGATGACAAGGTCATCCCTACATAGGTCATTGATCTTAATACCTAGATTATGATGATGGTTATTCCTTAGATGATCCATTTTAGGTGGTTTTGTATAGGCCCATGATGCCAAGATTGTCCATTATGATTCTTCTTTACTTGAGTCTTTTCATATATATTTCTATATTCCTTAATTTAAAGTTCATAATTTTAGCATTGTTCCTCTTTGTTGTAAGGTAGAGATCATACCAACACTACCAATTTATGATTATCCTCATAGGAGTATGCTCATGGATCATGTTATGATCAAGCCTTACTATTTTATTAGGTACCCTGATCAAAGTAGTTTGTTTACTCCTAAGATTAGTGTGACCCTTATTAGACCTTATATATATCCCACTCCTCCCTTAGTAGAGACCTTATTAGATCCCATTCTTACTCCTATCATAGTTGAGCCCATTCTTTCTCTTGCTCTCATTGAGCCTACCCCTACTTATCATACCATTACTTTTTCATTGAGCCTAGTTCCATTCTTACTCCATCACCACATTCCCTTGGTGATGGTTTAATTACCTCACTTAAGGTTGCTTCATTACCAACCAAATGGGATAACAAGTGTTCTTTGACTTCTTTGACTCCTATTATACCTCCTTCTATGAGTGCTTCTCCTAAGACTACTCACAAGTGTATCTATTGCTTCCATGGGACATATAATTATTATTATACCTATTATCATAAGTTGTGACCATATATTGATACATTATGTCCTTCTTCTCCTCCCATAGATAAAACCATACGTCCCTCAAAGGTTCTACCTGAATATATATCAAAGTATAGTGAGGTGTAATGTGTATGGAACTAATATAGCACTCATCACACTGATCATTATTGTATCCTTCAATAACACCTTAAGGATCACCTTATAACTATTGTTTTACCTTATTATATTCCTCCCCATAGTTCATTCATGTAATAATGTTTCTCCTTCTTCTCCCATGCCTCTAAATCTAGTGGTTCCATCCCCTCCTGTAGTCTCTTCATCACTTTTTATGCCTCCTTCCATGATTCCTTCACCTATATACCTTACCTCACCTATGGATCCTTCTCCACTCATGAGTCCTTCACCTATGGATCCTTATTCATTGGTGATTCTTATATCTCTCATAGATCCTACTCCCATGCATTCTATTGAACATCCCTTGCTTGATTTTATTTAGCAAGATATGTCAAGTATTCCTAATTTCTAATTTAAGGAGGTTAGAAGAGAAGTATTTTCTTAGTTTTCATTAAATATTTATGAAACATAACCAACAATTCATATCCAGCTTCATAAAGATTTATTTGATGTCTTAGATAATGTGTGTGGGTAGATTTATCAGTACTTGTGAGCACATGCATGGTGCCTTTAGATTTACATTTTGATTTGATGTGTTCTCTAATTTTATTTTTATATATCTATTATATCATTTAATGATATTCTAAATTCATATTTTTCTTATATAGTGATTCTTTACCTTTTGTACTATATCCTGCTTATATTGTCAATTATATGTATGTATGATTGTCTTTCTTTGTCAATGTTTTCTCTTTCTTTATTGAGTTTTTATCAAAACTCTCTTCTTCTATCTTTAAGTTTTCTTTCTTAACTCTATTTTTCATAGTTAATTGTCATTGTGACTTGGTTATACAAAGCCTTTTCCCTGTGATCCTTGTCTTCTATTACCACGTGATTAGTTAGCAAACAATGCATCTCATTATACTTTCCTTTCACCAGTCCTCTTTATATCTCCTTTCTCCTTTATTCTTTTTTTTCAAACTAAACATATACACGGTTGAGACTTGATATCACATGCTCATTCATTATTAAGTCTAAGTGTCCTATTTAGTCTTTGTCTTTGGTTACATAGCTTCTTTTGCCCTTAACTTAAATCTCATTCATGTGTATCACTACATATCTCATGATTGGTAATTTCAAATCCATATGGAGGAGGAATCTTCAAAAGCCTTTAAAATTTAAAATTCAAATCATTTTACAAAAAGACAATGATATAAATGGAAAAAATATAAGTAAAATTAAAATCACACTAAAGGACGTGATTTAAAGCACATATCTTTCTTCTAGTCAAATCTCAAAATGCACAGTTGGCTTCAAGATATATCTGAGGTCATTTCGGGTACAATAAGCTAGTAGATTAGAAAAGAAAAATAAAAAAAATTTTAGTGCTACCTACTTTCTCATGTAAGCACATAATCTTCATAGTAGACTACAGCTCTATATGGGGTCCTAAGGAAAGGGGAACATATCATGGGAAGGTAGGTCTATTATAATTTTTCTTTATAACATGATACCTTAATGAGTTGATCTTATTAGAATGATTATATGCCTACAAAGATTTGTCTGTATAGAAAATAGGTTTCCTTTGTATATTGATGGTCACTAGTCACTTAGTGTCTTCTCATGTCCTCAGTATGCTTTTTGCCTCCTAAGGTATTCTCATAAGACATATAAGTCTTGATTTGTACACTCTCTTTTTCATTCCCTATATCCATCACATTTCTTCTTGAAAAATATTATTTTGTCTACTGATCACTCCCCTTGGGGTCTCATTTGTTAGTTGTATTATAAGATTGTAGATAAGACTCGATATACCTCACAAATTACCACCATTTTCCTTCCTATTACCCACATCCTTTGTTACCTAATTTTTCCTATTTATTTCACCTTAGTGGTATTCTCTTTGTGAGTTTTAGTGTAAGACATTGGATAGGACCTAACATTCCTCACAAGATTTTATAATAGTAAAAGTCACAAACAAAATTACATGTGTAAAATGTGAGATAAGATATGATTGATCATGAAGTTACACATCATTCACATGCTTCACAGCTTGATTTAGTGTGTTTTATGCTTACTTCATTTCACTCTCTCTCTTATTTTCTTATTTTCCAAGTGCATGTAAGAATACAACCATTTTTTAAATTTTTTATACTTCCCAACTTGATATAGTATGATAAATTTAAGACCAATCTTTTACCAATTTTGTTTTCTTATACTTCCCAATGTGATATAGTATGATTGTTTGACTTAATTATTTTTTTTAATAAAATTTGTGCCATTTTACATACCTTACATTTTATTACATTGTTTTCATACTTCCCAACATGATTTACTATTATTTTACTTGTTTTAATCAGGTGTAAATATCTTTCACTTTAGTTTAAAAATAATTTTTTTTTTACCATCTTGTTTTACCATCCCTTGGTTATATATACTCAGTAATTTTATTGTTATTACACATTTCCAAACTTAAAATAATGTGTAGTAAATTTTTTATTAATAATATTTTATCGAGCCCTTTTTCCCTATTCTTTTTAACATGCATTTGTTCTACATAATGATATAAAAGAAACCACATATCATATATTTTCTATAGCATATAAAACAAGAAACTAAATACATGTGCTATAAATAAATATATCCAAAGCATCAATAGCCAAAACCACAATGATGAAAACATACATAATCAATATCGATATGCCAAAATGATACATTATATATACATCTCATGAGTTTGATATAATAATACAATCATATATAATGCTTCAACTTTATGGTTGGGATCCATCTTGTCTATCTAATGGCTTAGCCATGTTGCCTACCAAGGCCTCAGTATAACTCCTTCAAATAGTATTTTGTAAGGAGACCATTTGATATATCAATCCATCAACATGTCCCTCTAGCTATGCCACCAATGACTATACTTGCATCAAATAGGCTAAGATCACCATGTGTGTTGCTCTCTCCTACTATTGCACCTATGTCATGTGGGTTAGGGTCATTATCTATGCCTATGTCATATACATCACTATAGTTAGATACATATCTCTCTCCCCTACTAGGGACTACCATGCCCATATCTTAGTTTCACCCATCTTTATTGGTGGTTGCATACTCTCTCTCTATGATTATATCTTCCTTCCTACCACCCTTATTAATATAAACCATCTTGCCTAAGATGGGGAAGATGGTACATTGGGGTAATCTAATGTAGAAGGGTCACATGGCTATAGAGTCTCATCCAAGATGTCATGGAGTGCTCTGCTCGTAAGAGACCCCCATCTCTCCTCCTCATCCTCAACTATGCCTACAAAATCTCACCTAAATAGATATTAGATAATGGTTATATCACATAATATCTATCTACCTCTAATTTATATTTCAAAATAAAAATTTAAGGAATGATTTAATCATATTTATTACCTATCTATCTCTCATCCACTATAGTCTTGTCATCTGTGCAATCACCTAGCATAGTTTCTATATCCATATAGCCTCATATTACCTCCTCTTTAGGTCACCTCTTTAGCTCAAATCTAACTATCATGGCTCATGTCTACCTCAGCTTGTACCTAGGTGGCCTCTCTATCATCCATCTCTCCTTTGGATCACTTATTAGGTCATTAGAGATGGAAATAATCTCCACTCTCTCCTACTCTTCTTATACCCATTGTTGACATGTCCTTAATGTTCATAGATAATATCTTTATAGATTTGGTGATATTATCTCTAGTGCTACTACATGTACATCCCTTTCCTCTTGCTCTACTTTTTATGATGCTCACCTAGTCCATGGTCACTCATGACATGGTTTGAGTGTTGACCTCATCATTAGTGACCCTAATCCTCTCTTCCTCTATGTCTCTCTCACATGACAAGCCCAATACTTAGGCATGAATATTAGTGCCACTAGATGAGGTAAGCCCATCTATCATAGTACCCATGCCACCAGTCGTGGCTCTCTCCACCAATTGTAGTGTCCAACCACCTTTGTCCTTATTATAGCTAATGGAACTATGTCTTAACATGGCCATGTAGTCTTCATGTGCCCATATGGATATCATACTATGTCTATATGTCTCACCATATATAGTGATATCATGTAAATCATGGTCCATGTTACTTGGTTCTCTCTCCATCTACACACTTAAGGTGACCTATCATCAACCACATGGATCAACCTAGTTGATTGATACATAAGAAACCTCTCATATATCCAATCCATCAATAATCTTAGCAGTCTTATCAACTTCTACCCTCTGACCAACACCTCATACATATCATTCATGAGCTATACCTAGATGATAGAGCTAAGATTATATAGTACTCTCTTCTCTAGGATCATCTTGCTCAAGGCTACCATGAATAGTGGTACCTTGCCATCCAACTTGTGACATAACACCCTCTATGTCATAAGTCCTATCATAGACTTACATATATCTATAATATATGATGCATATAATTCAAACATATTAACTCTCCTACCTACCAATACCATATCCAAGATTGTAGCCCACATGGCTAAGGATCTCATATCCTCTAGGTTGTCTGGTATGCATGTAGTCATCAGTACTCCTACCACTGATAGACCTAAAATGTCATGCACATCCTCTAGAGTGATAGTTACCTCTACCACATCCCAATCCACCTATCATATGAAGGTATTATTCAATTTTTCCTAGCATCCAAGGATAAAGAATAATAGGTCCATAGTCAAGGGAATCCTATACAAGTCAGTTGTCCCCCTTAGGCCTATAGCTACTAGCCAAGCTCTATCTCCTATGGTTCGATGCTCTATTAGATCTAGTATCCAAGACACATATACCAATCTCTAGAGTCTAGGTCATCCCTATAACCAAAAAACAACAAAAGATGTATTGGATCCTCCATGTCATGTATAATGACAATACATTCATTTTATAATTTTAATAAAAAATAATCCTAATTTGCTTTAATTCATTCATTTTTACCTATTTTTACCCACTCAATATGTTTCCCCTTACTTGGTCATTTTGGGCCATTCTAACCTTCTTTCAGCCTTTTTCATGCATTTATACAACATTTTAGTTCTTTGGTCAACCTAGTTTGACCAAAATTTACCTATTTTTGACCTTGACTTAAAAATTAAGTCATCCCTCTTTTTTTCCCTTCCTTAGTACTATGTTATCATTCTAGACTTTTCAGATCAATTGGCAAACCATACTAGGTTAATAGTCTAAAAAATATACAAGATCAACACACACCTCCTAGGTTGGTAGTGCAGATTTTGATTATTTTTAGCCTACTACGTTAATTGAGTTGACATAATTATTTTTCACTATAGACCCATTAATTTTTCCTTAAAAAGTGTTTTTTATAGTTTTCTCCCTACTTCCTTCAAACCCATTTCCTATCCTAGTTTTTCCTACCTATGGAATCTAATTTGGCTTCATTTTGACATCTAGAAATGCTAAAAATTATTTTTTTTCTAAAAATACACATAATTCAACAAAATAATCCAAAATTGGCTTAAGATTCATAGTTGCATACTTGTAGTGCACTTGTTGTTGCTCCTAGAACTCCCCCTCACCTATCTTGTCATTTCCTCACCATCCTAGCTCATTTGGTCTTTAGAGATCTTTTTCTCTCCTTCACAAGTCAAAATAACCAAATGACTTTTCTTTCCCCTATTTAAAATCGCTTTTCAAAATTCAAAATTTTCAATTATTTTTCTACAAATTCCTTGTTTTGATTATATCTTTATTTCTACTCATCCATTTTTCAAACTATAAAATGTGTTAGATTTGTGATGACATAGATAATCATTTTCACTATAATTTGCATACTTTCTAAAAATTTCAATTTTTTGCTTTTTATGTGCTAACTTCTATAAGCTCACCTAGTGTTCTTCACATTGGATGCCTTCACTTTCTCTTTAAATCTACTTATTTATCTACAACACTATGGTAAGCAAAGGTATGTGTTTTTAATTTTTGTCCTTTCATTTATCTTATTTATTACTTACTATACTTTACTTATCATCAACATTGTGTGTTATCATGTTCTATTTCCCAAAGCACCATCTCGTGGTGTACTTATATGACACATGATGATATTGGACTGAGGAATATGTATACACATAATATTTTTAACTTTTATTGATTATTGATGCTTTGTATCTTATAGGAACCCATCAAGTCTCAATCTCTCTAAGTGCACACCTTAAGGGGTGCATCAGGAAAGAGGTGGGTAGACCATTAGTGATTTATAAGATTTTTTTTTCCCTTTTTCCACTTGTCTTCTACAAATTTATATCCTAAAACCATTTAAACTAATATTATTCTTCTCTTTTGCACCCATTTTAGTCATTTATCATGCTTTATCCTCCTTGTTTTTGCCTTGACCCCCTTCTTCCTATTGATTATACTAGGTTGATTAGGTTGACCGTGTATAGTTTTTAGCCTTTGATTAATGTACAGGTTTGATTGGGTTGACCCTATACTATTTAGGGATATTTTTCATTAGGAGTTTTTTTATCCCTTTAACTGACCTAGCTTAAGACATAGTGATTTATCTATCAAAAACATATAGGGTCAACTTGGTTGACCCTATACAACTAGCATATTTGGAATGATTTAGGGTAAGATTTGCCTATATATACAATTTTATTTCCAACCATTTTTAAGAAGATAGGTGAAGAAGAATAAGTGTGAATGAACATCTACTTAGTGACCATTCTAGTTGAAGAATAAATCTTAGGGTTCCATACTTTATTTGTAAATATGGATCTTGTCTTGCGGAGATGTCTTTTGGATGCATATATAGGTTGTGTATTCTAGAGCTGATTTATCTTTATTATCCTTACATACCACAACAATCTCTTGTGAAGCACTTTTTATAAGGGAGAGTTGAGGCTCAGAGGGTTCATCTTCAAAGGTAAGTATTCCTAACTTTATTTCTCCTTTGTAAAAGTAGATAGATAATAATTTGTGCTTATCTCTCATGCATTAGGATTTTATATACATTGACATGAGTATATGTTTTATATGCATGTTTAGTTTAGTTTTTTTTATTTATAACTCCCACTTTGTGCCACAAGCTTTGGTGTGCAATAAATTAGATTTACTTTCCTGTTTATTAGAATAAAGTGAATATTAAGCATAAGAATATTGTAGGGTTGTTGTGTGATTATTCTAGACTATAAGATTTGGAGCCCTTCCTAGCATAGTGTATTATGATAAGTGATCCCATAATCAGGTCTAATATATCCCCATCTTGATCATGCTCCTACTTCACAAATGTATTCCCAATTAGAAGTGTAGGTATGATCTATCTTCTTTGAGCCAAGATTGATTTATAGATATGATGCATTTTTTTATTACATAGAGTCTATAGGCCTACATCCACAGTATTTCCCAAAACATTGGTAATAATATATTTTAAGGATGAAGTTAGTGATATAATCATATTATTACATAAAATCACTAGTAACCCAGATATAAATAACTTCCAATACTATATGCACCAATACATATGAGTAATCCACTAGAACAAGTAGTACATCCACTTAGCATAGCTAATCAGTGACTCCATCCACAAATAGTTGATGGAAGTCCAAAATATATGGAAGTTCTATATTATTTCTTATATAGTCTATATATTATCTAAAGAGATAGCCTTCTTAGGATTGAACATATTAGCTAAGCAAGCAAATAATGTTTTCAATTATTACCCAAACCTCACTCTTAAGATTAGTACATATCACTTTAGTAGAGTAAATTATGTATTCATCTACTGCATCATAGTCATGTTTAACAAAGAACTAGAGAAGAAGAGATTATATGATGCTACCACTTCATAGATTAACAACTGGGGATATTATTTCATCCAATTCCCCACATAAACATACATCAGGGGATTTAATGGTTTTCCTTACACCATTCCAAGGTATATGAGTGACAAATGGGCATTAATAAAACTTGTGAGGTAGATCATGGAGACTCACAAGTTATTATCTAATAAACAAAAGGTGGGAATTCATCTCCCCATCAACAAATGAAGGTACAAATGCCCTTATTATCCAAAGCCAAGTGTGTAGATGCTAAGATGACCTAAATGACCTTGAGGACTATTGAGGTGAGGCCATTCTATGATGTGAATGGAAACATTACTAGTACACTAGGAATCTAAACATATTTTCATGTCCCCTACTATGGAGACTATTAGGAGGAATTGCAAGATGAAGAGGAAGTAAGACTGAAGGAGTATTATAAGATGACCCTTGATCAAATCAAGGTTTTTAACATGGAACCAGTCTTTGAGGACATCCTATGAGAAAAAAATATATGATCAACCCATTCCAATAGTAATTAAAACCATTCCTAAGTCTTTATAATTAATTGATAGAACCACCAATATAATAAATAGAATAATCAATTTGCTCATATGTAAAGGGTCAAAGTGATCAAGGAAATAATGAGCATCAGTGAAAATATATGAGAGCTCAACCAGAAAGGAATAACACCATTAGAAAAAGGTTCCACTAGTGGAACCCTCCTATAATAGGTAGATATGCTAGTGATTTCCCACAAGAGAAAGCAAAATTCAAAGGCCAAGAGAGGATAGTCAAGTAGCCAAGGATCAATAGTAGATCAACCAATAGTGATTTAATCTAAAGATACAACTAATATTAAAACTCTAATAGTTTATACTCCCATACCAGTTATAATATCTACTCTTATCTCAATTATAATCCTTCCTCCTATATCTATGATTCCATTAGCTTCAACACCCCCTCCTGTCATCTACACTCTACCTTTACCTCAAATAATCTCCCCCTCCATTCTCACCATTTTAGTTGTGCTAATAAGTCAATTACTAATAGTTAAATCCATTTAATTAGACACTCAGGTCTCACTTCTAATCCCCCCCATCCACAATTTGTCCCTCTTCCATAATTGCACTCCCTACTCCTACAATTCCTTCCATCTCATCTATGATGAACACTTCCACCTTGTTAATCACCAACACTATACAGTCATGGATTTAGTCATCCTAAGTAAAATTACACTAGCCATCCCAAACCTTAGGATAACTACTACTTAATTATCATCTCCCCTCACTTCCCCTTTCATCAACCCTAAGTGTCTACACAACATTGATTCATTCATTCACAACTTTAGACTCCACACTCCCACAAGTTCCCTTTTTCTAGCTCCTTATGCTTACTTCTCCATTGGTTTCAATTCCATATCCCACACCCATAGTAGGCACATCCATTTACACTATACTAATCTCTTCCACTTCTAAAATAACCCCAAACCCCATAAAGGAGGCAAGGACAGAGCAAGTCACTGAAACAAATATGGCCACTCAACCCACAAATGGGGAAAAGATTGACAAAACATCAATTGAAGATTCAATGGGTTTAATATTAATAGACTCAACAATTTTCACCATAAGCATTATTACAACATCTTTAGCTATATATTAACAAGTGGTAGTGCTAGGACAACAAGATGCTACTCCTAGTTGGCTAGTGCAGATATTGGGAAAAATGTAAGTATATGGTGTTCCTAAACATATTGGATTTTGGCCTCACCAATAAATTTAAGAAATATAAAATAAATCCAAGAACCATATCAAGGATATTATATGATTCAGTAGTGGATAAGTATGTAGATATTTTAATCCCTCTACTAGACAAATAGAAAGAAGATCTAGTGATGGAGGATTACCAGATATCAAAGGTTCACCTTGGTCATCCTATAAGAGAGGGATTGAAACATGATGTTAAACCTATCATTAACTCTCTTTTTGAGAAAATGGATAGTGACAAGGTCACTAAGGATGAATTGAAGAAGAATTTTGAACAATTGATGATTTCATTAAAGAAGTTCATTGATCCCGCTACTCAACCAACAAAACCTTTACTCAAATTATAAACCAAGAGACACTTATTGTAGTGAAAAATATTTATAGCATGGTAAGGGAAAAAAAATAGGTATAATATCTCATCTCATAGGGAAATAGAGTTATTGAGTTAGTAATGGATGACTACAAAAATTTGAAAAAAAGACATACAACTTTGAGAGAGCAAATCAACAAGTATCGAGAAGAGATAGAAAGATTGAACCTTTTCTATCCTCCTTGAATAAAATATACTAAGAAATGATGCAGAGCAAGAGGAATTGGATAGAGAAGCTAAGTTTAGAATAAAGATAATCATATAAAGTACCAATAAATATAAGGATGTGCATGACAAAGCCATTGATATGCTATATGACATTGAAGATTTATTGAATAAATTGTCATGTCAAGTAATAGATCATCAAAAATAGGTATTTTTAGATTAGGAAGTTAATTATAAATTCAAATGAGTGATTTAATGAGAGTCATCATGAGACATAACTTTTCACTTGATCTCCATCCACCATTTTATTAGGTACTATAATACATTGGATCAGATGGATAAAGATACTTAAGAATAAAGGGGTACAAGAAGGGAGCTTATGACATGATTGTAGAATGTGAAATAATCCACCTCTACTCCTTTAGTTATGATTAAGATCCTATCCAAGAGACCTTCATGAATTTATATATATATATATATATACATATATATATATATATACATATATATATATATATATATATACATATATATATATATATACATATATATATATATATACATATATATATATATATATATATATATATATATATATATATATATATGTATATATATATATATATGTATATATATATATATATATATTAAGAAGACACAAGCAAGAAAGGACAAAGAATATTTAGTAGTATTAGTTGTAGATTAATTCTTTTTATCACAAACATTTTGTATATTGTATTTCTTTATTGTAAAAAATATTGTAAATTATAACTATCACTTTGAAATATATTTTTGAGAAAGATCCACTTATAATTTCCATGTTTCCTTTCTGATAGGTTGGAAGTTGTAAAAAGCAAACTTGTAAATTACAATTTCCTTTTTTACAAGTATGAGTTGCTTAAATTGTAAAATCACATATTGTAAAATACATTATCAAAATTATATGACTTTAAAGTTGTAAAATTTCCAATTAAAAATTACAAGCTAGGGTTCTTTTCTAATTATTTACCTTGCCAATGTTGCAATTGTAGCTGAAGATCATGCCCCCTTTGAGTGGAGTTTCCATATTTTGCATGCTCTTGAACTAGGCATGAATTTATTTGTTAAATACATATATTCCATGATATTTTTTTATATAAGTATGGATACTATGTCCTATCCCATTTATCTTTTTATTTTTAGAAAGATTATTCTACATTTTAAATAACTTATCTATATGTTGTAACCTAGAGAACAAGAATAAATTAAAGATTTGCCTTTCTTGTATGTGTAATATTTGTGTATACAAGGTTATTTAAATATTTTTGGATGATTTTATTCTTATTTTAGTCACAAAATTTAATTTGTGTTATTATTTTTCCCTTTTGAAAGATTTTTTGATTAAAAAATAATGAATCTTATCTTGTGTATGAGAAAATACCCAATATTATCTTTGGTTTCACATTTTCGAGAGTTTGTGCTCTAATAAATTTCAATAAATTTATTATTTTTATGTGTTTATTCAAAAAAATCTCTTAAATACACTACAAATATTTGGTCCAATTACAATTTATAGTTTTTTTTAATTTCATTTCCAAAACTCTTTTCTCAAACTCAAAACCCCAGTATAGAAGAAAGATCACTAAGAAGTAGAATTTAACATGTTGCTTAGGATGAGATATAGAGTAAGAGTAGAAATAAGCGCTGAGATAATTGCTAAAGACCATATTGATCTATACACTCCTATCCCTATTGACATGAACTATATATTATTGGACTGAGAAGAGGATATTGATCATGAAGTTTCAACACCCATATAATAGATCCCAAAAACTCATCTAAATAAATGGGGGGTCATATCTCTGATTTTATCCTTATGATTATGTATAAGAAATCAGGTTGGTTACATATTGTATTCATGAAAATGATGTAATCATCATGAATCTTGTTAAACCAATTAAAGATCTTCATGGAATGTACCAACTATTATTTGATGGTTTGAGAAGTAGGAATGGTGTAGGTGCAAGTATTCTCTTGATTTCTCCATAAAAGGAGAGTTATTTTCATTCTTTTAGACTTCAATTCAGCTGCACATACAATATAGATGTATATGAATCTTTGATTTGGGGTCTACAATTAGATTAGGAAAGAGGAATAAATTTCCTACAAATATTTAGTGATAGTGAGTTGATTGTTCACCAAGTAAGATCTAGAAGCATAACCAAGAATAATTTGTTGAGATCTTACAAACATAGGGTTTAAGACCTATTATAAGAATTTACCACTTTAAACATTCAAGTGGTACCAAAAGAACAAACAAAGATGTTGATTGGATGGCCTTGATAGGCTCTCATTATAACCTACTTGCATAAATAAAGAAGAAAGACATCCAACATTTAATGTTGATAGTAAGGCCATATATTCTTGATAATGCAACCAACTAGCAAGTCTTCGATAGTGATTAGCAAGTTTTTAATTTTCTAAAAGAAGAGGATGAATTATATGATAGAAACTAATCAAGACTCTAAGATCAATATAGATATCAGATCATTTAGTTGAAAATGAACAAATTACCCATGGGACTTGTTACTTTAGAGAGTATATTCAATTCAAATGATCAGTTGAAAAGTGAAAAGAAGAAAATCATGGTCAATGAAGAAGACTACAAGCTAGTAGTCATCTCAGAGGGGGAAACATTCAAGATTGGAAAGGTATGTAATGATTATGAAAAATAATGTTTTATTGACTTGTGTCAATAATTTGATAATAAATTCACTTAGATTTATCAATATCTAAGGGGGTTTGACCCTAGCTTATCCCAACACACAATAGAGATTGACCCAAATAGCAAGTCAATTAGACAAAAATAGACACTAGTCAATCCAAAAATATATACCTTGATGAAGAGTGATCTATCCAAATTAATAAAAGATAATATCATTTTCCTTATCAAACACTCATCTTGGGTTGATAACTTGGTCCCTATAAGGAAAATGAATGGTGAAATCAAGCTTTGTGTAAATTTTACGAACCTAAACAAAACATCCCTGAAGGATCATTACCCCATTCCACCAATGGATCTAATTATTCAAACTATATTAGGATATGAGAGTTTTTTCCTTCTATATGTTTATTCTGGATATAACTAAATCTTGACACAAGAGTTAGACTAGCTCAAGACTTCCTTTACTACAAAATGGGTAATGTATGCATATAAAAATATGCCTTTTTGGTTTTATTCATGTTGATAAAACATTCTAGAGATACATGGATATGGTTTTTAGAGGTTTGATATATGATATGATCTTGGTATACCTAGATGACATCACTATTTATTCATAACATGTTGATGCACACCTGGATCACCTTAGGAAAATATTTGAAAGGTAAAGATAATTTGGAGTTTCTCTCAATCCAAAAGACTTCATTTTTGTATTTCATGAAGGGAAACTACTAGGACACATTGTTTCAAAAGAGGGTATTATAATATATCCATAGAAAATAAATGATATATTTACATTAGCACTTCTAAGCAATAAAAAGGGATTACAGAGTTTCCTTAAAAAAATCAACTTTGTTAGAATATTTGTTCCAAATTCTACTTTTATGTCTAAGACCCTTACTAAAATGCTTAAGAAGAGTATCATTTTTAGATGGACATAGGAAGGAAAAGATAGCTTTGAAGCCATCAATTAGGCTATTTCTTAGGATCCTACCCTAGTCAACCCCAACTATAAGAAATATTTCATTTTCTATGATTTTGGAGGGGAAGGAAACATCTCAGCCATTTGAACCCAAAAAAATAAAGAACAATTATAATAGCCAGTCAATCCTTGAAGGATTATGAATAAAAGTACAATTTCATGGAGAAGCAAGTATATGTTATAATTAAAGATCTCAAAAAGCTTAGGCATATGCTTTCCAACAATAAAATTCATTTGATGGTTAGTCACCAAAGTTTCAAAGAGTTCCTCCTAAGTATGAAATAAATGAAAAAAAGTAGGATGTATCACAAAAGTCATCGAATATGACATAAACATAAAAATTACAAAACTTGTAAGAGGAAAGGGCTTATGTGAACAACTAGCTTCTTATCAAGACTACTAAAGTAGTATCCAATGTAGTGTATGCTCAAAGTGCATCCCAACCAACCACTCCACCTTTATTCAACATCTAGATCTATGACATTGCCATCTTCCTATAGATTGGTACGTACCCATATTATTTTTAACTGTCCAAGAAAAGTTATTTTAGACTCCAATCCATTCCTTATGTTATTTTTGATGGAATATTGTTTATAAAAGATATGAATGGAGTCATGTTAAGATGTAACGATCATGATAAAGTCCCCAAGGTGATCAAATAATTTCATGATGGTTCATTTAGTTGACACTTCTCTACAATAACCACTACCATCAAAATAATAAGAGGGGGATATTATTGACTTGACATATTCTAAGATGCCCATCAATGGGTAAGAGACTATGATAAGTGTGCTTACTTTATAGGCAAGAAAAGATTATCAGCTTTCCCCCTAAGACTAATTCAAGTTGACCAACCATTTTCTCAATGAAGATTGGATTTCATTGGTATGATCAATCCACCATCAAGTAAAAGCCACAAATGGGTCCTTATAGAAATTTGATTATTTCATAAGGTAGAATAAATTAGTTTCACTAAAAGATGCCATAGAGGAATCTAGCCTAGAATTCATGGATGACATAGTCTCAAGATTTGGTATTCCTCACACCATTATCTTGGACAATGCCAAAGATTTTTTGAGCACTCAAGTGAGAAAATGGGATGTAAAGCACAATGTATACTTGATTACTTATTACAAATATTACCTATAGATTAATGGATTGGCTAAGTCTACCGACATAAATCTCATAAGGATTGGATAACTCAAGGACATGGCACATGAAGTTGAAATTAACATTGTGGACTGATAGGATAACTCTTAAGAGATCTATTGGAAATTATCCATTCATGTTGATATATGGAAGGGAAGATATAATTCCATTGTTAATTAAGTTACCATCTCTATAACTCAATCATAAATTGGATTTAATTTACAATGATGAAATGATAGTATGATTAGTAGAACTCATGGAACTAGAAGAAGACAAGAACTAGTCAATGAAAGTTCTAGAAGCAAATCAAGCTAAAAAAAGAGAAATAATGATAAAAAATCATCTGATAGGAGCTTTAGTGAAGGAGATATGGTTCTCAAATGGTATGTAGAGAGATTTAAACTAGGCAAGCACATTAAGTTTGATGCAATATGGTGTGGTCCATATATTATAACTCAGTGTAAAGGAACTAATGAATTATATTTATTTAGTACTGATGGATTAGAACTACCTATCCCAGTCAATGGGATATACCTCAAAACTTTTTTTTGAGGTTGGAATTCAATTCAAAAAAAATGTATATGTTAGAGTTAGTTGTGTTTTCCAAATAAGTGATTTTGCATGGGTTAACTCATTAGGAGTTATTGTTTACTTAGTTTGTTTTGTTTTTACCTATTTTTTTCTTGTTTAGGCAAATCCCAATTTTTTATTCATCATTTAAAATGTGTTAAGCTTAAAATTACTCCATCACCAAGGAACTAGAAAGCTATTGGAAAGAAACTGATTAGTAAGAAATCACCCCACAGAGGTAACCAAAAAATGTTAATATTTTTCCAAAATATGTCAAAATATCAAGTACCATATGGGAAAAATGTGTTAAAATGACCTAGGACACTCATTTCCCTAATCTCAGTGGAAATTGAAGGTCTAGGTGCAATTTACAACTTGTAAACTTATAGCTTACATCTAGACCTTTGCTTTTCACTAAATACCTAGCCCACTATAAATTGGAGATTTGTTTGAAAATTACAAACTTTTAAACTTAAAAATTACTTCCCAACCTCCACTTCACACAAAACCCATAACCAACATGGGGAAATTGGGACCCTTATGATAATTTACAATGTGAAAAGTTGTAAATTGTAAATGAATTTTTACTTCTCATAAATCACATACCCATGGAAACTGGAGATTGTAATGAAATTTTCAACTTATAAACTTACAAATTACTTCCTATCCTTTATTTCATGTGCATCACTCCAACCAAAAACTAAATATTATAACTCATGTTCCACTTCCCACTAACTACCCTTCTTATGAAATCCAAAACTCTAGTATGAAATTGTAACTTTCAAATTTATGAATTGTGCCTCATGTTTTGCCTTCCCATTTTAAAAGAGATAAATCATACTAAAATATGTGGAGGTCCAAGTACAAATTGAAAAATTAAAAAGTTTTAAAATTGCACGTAGACTTTGGATCTCCATCAAACCACCAACCTTGGGCCATTTACTATAGTGGTTATATAAATATAATTATGTATTTTGTAATTCATTGTTAATTTTTTAAAGTTTTATTTAGATCTATATGCCTCGAACAATGACCTTGCTCTGTGCCTCAAACCAAAAACAATGACACCACGTGCCTCTATCCATGATGTCACACCTCAAACCAAAATTCATTACTATCTTTACCTATTATTCCTTTAACATCCCTACATTTTTTTGATCAATTATATTCACTATTAATGTTGAGATTTTTATGCCATGTCTTCCATCTAGTAACATTTTTTGGTTTCATTTATTATTTGGCATTATTACAGTTTTTAGCTTTTTTATTTAGTGTCATTTCAAGGTTCACCATGTTTCCTAAACCCTGTGTTGAGTCTTTCCAGGTGTTTTTTAGCCAATTTAAAACCTAAGGTTTTTTAAAAAAATTCAATACAAACTAGTGGATATTCCCTTATAGATTCATTGAGTAGTCCTCATGGAATTTTCAAATGATAAAATAACTACAAAACCCATGGGATTTCTAACTACAAGTGCAACCTCGCAAATCCATGGACTTTTCTTCTATAAGAGCAACCATAATCTCTTCTAGAGTTTTGACCACAAAATGCAAGTGTGTTTTTTAAATACCATCTCCATCAGAGATTTCCCTTGTAATATAATCCCCAATATCCAATAGAGTTATTACATATGTTTTCACCTTAAAAACCCACCAAATTTGTAGTAGGTTTTCCCTTAATAATTTCTCTAGAATCCATGTCTAAAAAAGAGATGAAGTATAAATCCTAGGGACCTATTGTCACCCTTAGTTTGGAATCCAACAAAATTGAGATTATAGGCACAGACCTAGGTCATATTGACCTAGGAGATTTTTAGACTAGAGTAAATGTTGAATTCAAAAATGACTAGATTTGGAGAATTTAAAATTATGGTCTACCTCAATCAGCAACTTTCCCCCTAACTATGTAGAGCCCTGAGTTGGTACTCAGATTAGTAAAACATTATGATGCAGATAAGATAGAAGTGCTAAATGATAAAGAGGAAAGGATTCTAAACCTAGACCTTAATCTCATAGACTCAGTGTTTCTGGTACCTGAATATGAGAGTTACTTAGATATAACTCTTGAATCATCAAATAAATTATATCAAGATAACAACACTGGATGTTAAATGGTAATGAATAATTAGTGGCTAAGGGTCCTTGGGGATACATCCACAAGATTTCCCAAAATATTATCAATAATATATTTTAATGATTAATTTGGTGATATAATTATACTACTACATAAAATCACTAATAACCTTGATGAAAAGATCTTCCAAGATTGGATGTACTAATACATATGGCTAATCCACCATAACAAATTGTATATCCACTAGGCATTGTTGATTAGTGACTTCTTCCACAAATAGTTGATGGAAGTCCAAAACATGTGTAAGTTATATATGACTTATTATATAGTCTATAAATACTATCCAAATGGAGAGCCTTCCCAAGACTAAACATAGTTTCTATGTAAGAAAACAAAGTTTTCAATTATTACCCTAACCTCACTCTTGAGCCTATTAGGCGTCACTTTAAAAGAGAAAATTATGCATTCATCTAGTGAATCATAGTCATATTTGAAAAAGATTTAGAGAATAAGAGATTCTCTATTACTACTATTGTCACTTGGATTCTCATCCTTTGATGAGATGTCAAATTTCTCCTCATCTAAGAGGCATAATGGAAACATCTCTAGGCTTGTGGGTAGCTTAAGGAATGAGGTGAATCTCTAGATAGGGATAGCTCCCTTGATGTACCACTTTGGATCACAAATACAATTAAATTTGGGAGGTGAAAAAGAAGAGATATAATTTAAATCAAACTAACCTAATGGAGGTGATACATAAAAATAAATGATGACTTCCAACCAGCTACATGTTACACATGAAATCAAGGGACAAACTGAACATACACTTCCCTAATCTATGTCTTCTCACATAAATATTACATTATGAGGTTATGTATGAATGCCTTAGGATAGGAGGACTAGATAAAAGGCCTTGTATGGTACTAGTAAATATAATAACTCACTAAAACCTAAAAATATTCTAGAACACTTCATATGCCCTACAAAAAGAGGTTGTAAATAGGTGAAAAATGAAATAACATGCTAAGGAATCCATAGTTTTTACTAAGAAAGATTCATAATATAATTAAATACACTATGATTATTAATGTAAGAGGTAAAAATTAGTATTATTATTGATAAAATGGTATGCAATTGAGTAGGGCTTCACCATACTCAAGAGGAGCGTAAAGTATAATGGCCAAAATGGCTAGTTCTTATAGAACTTGGGAAGGAGAGAAGAAGAGAGAAGTTAAAGGGTGACAAGGATAATTTTAAAGATAATAAAATAAGTTAATTTTTCATGACATTAGTATTTTGGATGAACCATTCAAGGTTAGGAATCACAAGTGTTAATTTAAAGCATAAACTTCATGAAAAGTGGCATAAAACTCCTCGTTTGGGCTAAAAAAATTTGCCATTATGATTAGCCATATTTGAAAACCTCATAAATAATTAGGAGAATGTAAAATTATTGGAAATAATGTGGAATAATTCAAAAATTAATTTACATGCATTGGTTTCAGGCCTAGTTTCTAGAATCACTTAGAAAGCAGATATGATCATCTTTAATCATAAAAACTCTTCCTTCATGCACCTTGCACACTTGGCCTCAAAATTGGCATAATTTACTAATTAAAATTAGTTTGAGTAATTTTATGACACATTTAAAGACCCTTAATGTCCCTTGAATCATCAGGGACACCTTAAATTCAACTCACTTGATGTTTTCCACCCTTCTCACTAGTTTGTCCACTAGGCTAGTTTTGATTGGTTGAGAGGAGAGCTATTGTTTCCACACTTATAATTTTTTATGGAGTATTAAATTTTAATTATGGGTTATAAAAATTATATATATTCCTCCCAAAATTTTTTTTATCTTTAGACTCCTCTTAGAACCTACAAAACACAAAAAATGGTCAAAAATACCTTATTTTTCACCCTATCCATACAAGTCCATAAAGATAAAAGGATTGAGAGGGATATTTATTGAGTAATATTAAATTTAAAATCAATTTCACAAGAAAAATATGATACTATAATGTATATCCAAATTTATTTCTCCAATCGAGTCACTAGGAAGGGTTTTGGGGGGTTTTAGGTATGTTTCCACTCTTAAGGTTTGTTCATATAAACCTAAAATTAGAACTATAGAAAAAATACACTAACATGATATTAAAGGACCATAATAACCTAAATAAGCTCCAATTTACTCCATGAAATTCCTCATGAAATATATGAGTACTTGAACATCTCATATCGAGCTTGTTTTCACCATTTGTACAGGTCTGAGATGTCTCAAGGTTTAAAAATGGATTTCCTTGGTTTTATCTACCCCAAAAAAAATTTAAACCTATAAATAAACCCTAAAAATATTTTTTAATCTATGGTTATGTTCATATTATGCTATAAATTCAATTAACTTCCCATTTGGCCTTAGGCTTAAACCTTGCCTAATAGGCATGACTGCACTCTAGAGCTCAAAATGAATCTTGATGGTTTTAATTTCATTATAATAGTTTAAAAAAACTATATATTATCCCCATAAACATGCATACATATTATTTAAATATCACTTCACACTATAAATGAAGATGGTTCTGTATTTGGCTTCTAGGTCTTAATGTGTTTGACATGCCTACTTGCAAACTTTGAAGTTTAGACCCTCTTTCTTGGTTTCATCTCTTAGTGAGGTGTTTATCATGTTTTTTATATTTATTTAAAAATTTCACACCTTAAAAATATGTCTCCTTCACCCCTAGTTCATCTTTTATACCTCACTCACCAAAACCTATCAGTCTTGTATAAGGGGAAGTACCCCCTATCTAAAGCAAACTAGGGGTACTTCCCCTATCTGTCGAACAAAAAAATAATTATATGGGATTATGAAAGTTTTAATGACATAAAATATATATATATATATATCATTTTATCATAGTATTATACCATCTAAAAGTTTTAGAAACTAAGGTATACTATTAGCAAAATGACTATGTGTAGAGTTTCATAGTATAGACCATGGTCTGCTTGTTTGAGCCATTCCTCTATTCCATAACCTTTGTAAAATTCCCATTTACCTTTTCATTTACATTATATATTTTATACAATCTTCATTCTAACAATTTTACCCCTCAAGCACTCTCCATACTATTGAATTCACAAGGTCGAGTTTCTTATTCTTGATTGTGGTCTGCTATGGCAGTAACTCCTATAGGTGTTTTGAATAGTAGTTAGGAGTTAAAAATAATGAAAAAGTATCAATAAAGTTTTAAAAATAAAAATTACATCTTTTTTATTTATTCAACTCATATTATGGGGTTTGAAAACCTTTAATACTAGTCAAGACTAGTTGACTGAGTACCCTACCTTGTTGTGCTTTTTACTTTGGGGACTCCACTTGTAGTTGAAAAACACATGATTTAAAATAAAAATAGCATATATGACCTCCCATTATAACCTTAATTAATTTATCATTATTTTTCACATATATTCTTCATATTCATGATTTTAAACACCTAGACACACTCCTTTCCACTCACTACCTATTGACTGAGACACCTTGCAATTTGACCATGTTGTAGGTGTTTATAGCCTTTTGAAAAATGGGTATGATGTTTATATCTTATTTTTTATCCATGGTAATAACATATAATATACTAATTATATTTATTCACCTTATATGGGCATAAAAAACATTGAAACACCAAGCTTAGCTAATTATCTACCTATAGGTGGACTTTTTGGGCAACCTATATGGACTAAAAATGTGAAAAGAGGTATAAACACAATATATTAACCTATTAGTTGATAATTGGATCATATATAAAACCTTTAAATTTTTTGAATCAACTTCATACATATGGAAGTCCTAATTTGAAACTTTAAGTGAACATAGGTCTTTTTAGGACTCAAGCTTGCAGACAATATTAAAAGAATTCATTATTTTGTAAGAAATTTTGAGGCCCCAAACTACCAAACTTCATCAACCCTATTCACTCAATATTTTTTATATGTTTTTTATTATGTAATTAATACCAACAAAGATCATTATAATGAATCAACATCTCATGTAACCATGTCCCATGATATTCACAAAACCCCTAGACCTCATATTTGTATCTTTAGGGAAAAGATTCCCTGTGTCAGTCCATTTGTGTTTAAGATTAATTATTCACTTGTTTAGTAGTATGGGATTTAAAATAAGATATTCCATGGTATAAAAATCATACTAATATCGCAAATAATGATTGACCACTTGTTTCAACACCTCAAAAGGTACTATCATGCTCTGGTAGCACCACCTACAGGTGTGTTTTGGGTTGAGTAGGTAGTGCTTCAAGCATGAACAATGTGTATTGCTTTCATCATAAATAAAATCCAAGTTCATAAAATAGTTAAAAGTTAATTCCAAAAACTTCAAATGATCTATTCATCTCAACACTCACTTTTTCAATGTGATTAGTGTTATAAGGGCTCTTGTAGGTAACCATCCTAAGGGTAGACTATATGTAAGTGGTGTATATGATTGTGACAGCCCTCTACAAAATTTTTAAAGATTATTCCTTATTTTTTCTTGATACTAAGGCATGTTAAAAATTTGGATATCATTAATACAATTTCATGAGCACATTGGATAGGTTTCTCACACATAATTCAACATGTAAACAAGTGAAAATGGGCAAGGTTGACCATAAGGATAGCAAGACTACAAGTTTGATCAAAGCATACTGTTAAAAAAATAAAAATGAAGATAGGTTCTCAATATGAAATAGAGACATGAAAACACCATATCCTATGCACATGAAATCCCCTGTATAGAGTTCAAGCTTCTGCAAGTGGTAAATTTTACTGAGACCTCATGTAATAAAACCTTCCTACAACATGGGATAATTTACTCATCCAAAAACCATGAATCATGAAAAAAAGTGTGGGTATCATTAGGTAAGGAATTAAATATCCTCTGTAATCCACCTCAATAATTGGTTCATATGGACCTACCCAAAATGGAGCAAAAACTATAGGATACATAGATTAACAAGCAAAAAAGTATAGGTAATTTCACAGGGATGATTCATGAAGCATAGGAAACCATTATTGAAAATAATTATATGGAAATAAATTTATCTAAGTTTTTTTAACCTCCCCAAGGCATTTGGTCTGAGACCTCCTAAGCTGTACATACATAGAAAAAACCTAAAGGTCATTTTTACTTGCCAAGAGGACTTAAAAAGGAGTAGAATGGTTTTAGGCCAAAAATGGCACTTCTAAAGAAATCAAAACATGAAACTAAACTTGTGGAAACTTAAGATACATACCATGATCCTTTTGTACATGTCAATTTTCCCAAAAAGACGTACAAGTGTCAAACTTCTTTTTTTAAAGAAAATAACCCTTTTTCTGAGGAACCTACCATTTTTCAATCGATTTTAGTTAATTAATATATCCTATGACACATGCCACGTGACATAACCTTTTTAAACCTTCATTCTTCCCAAAAAATATGTATAAGTCATTAAATGCAACTTTTTGACCTCAAAATGACCCAAAATGACTAAAAGTACTAGGGACCCAGGCTAGTATAACATTAAAAGACATAAATTAACCTATAATACACCTTTTGATATATGTATTAACCCTATAAATCACATAAAAGTCAAAATTTTACCTATAGGTGCCTTAATTTGACTTAAAAGTCAAATTTAGTCAACGAATTAGTAACTCAGAGGGGTAGTATGCCTAATATACTAGCTATAGTAGTTGCCTTATCAGTCCATTGGGCTTAGGTAGTGATTTGAAGTTTGAAACACAAAAAGAGGACTTTTAAAATATAATTTTATCAAGACAAGACCACTAATTACCTCAACCACTCAAATCAAGGACACACACAAAACAAGACAATGAACTAAAAGACACACATACATGTGCTCAAGGCATTTAGGGGAATCAAAGAACAAACTACTATGCACAACTAGAGACTAATAATACCTCCTTTATAATATCAAAAGTAAAACTTATTGAATCATCTTCATGGTGAGATGAATCATAGTTCCAGTCATGCTTCTCCTTGAATTTAATGCTTTATGGATCATACCTTTTCTTTGGCACTTCACTTGATATGATCTCAAGTAGATAATCCTCAAATAGGTCTCTCTCATATATATATATATATATACATATATATATATATATACATATATATATAGATATATATATATATATATATATATATATATATATATATATATATAGATATATATACATATATACATATATATATATACATATATATATATATACATATATATGTATATATATATATATATATGTATATATATATATATATATATGTATATATATATATATATACATATATATATGTATATGTATATATATATGTATATATATATGTATATATATATATATATGTATATATGTATATATATACATATATATATATATATATATATATGTATATATGTATATATATGTATATATGTATATATATATGTATATATATATATGTGTATATATATATATGTGTATATATATATATATGTATGTATGTATGTGTGTATATATATATATATATGTATGTATGTATGTATGTATGTATATTCCTCTTGAACATGTTCACATACTTCATACTTCTACCCACTCTTCATCTCATGATTAATTTGTATCTCCTTTGTAGGCATGACTTCAAGAGGATTATTTTCTTGTTCCTTAGAAGATTGAGACCAATAGGAGCTTGTTCCATCCTTCAATAGATTATGTTTTTCTCACAAATAACTAAGAGGATGACATCCCATCTTGATTAATTCCAACATGTCATTATTAAATGTATATTCTTCTTAAAAGGATTTATTTGAAAATTTGCTTTTCTTTTGCATACTTACTTAAGTGCCAAGGCTTCCTTCTCCATCTTTAACCAGATCATAGCCTCTTTGAAGAGGAGTATAGCCTATTCCAATTATTTCAAAAAATTAATCTAAAGGTTTATTAATAATTTGTCTTTATATATCCATGGTATATTTTAAGGTGATGGAATATTCAATAACCATTTCTCCCTCTTTGGGAAAAGGAAAACCTTCTTCCTTATCAACCCAATCTAAAGATTCCTCATAAGTAGTCACCTCTTATTAATAAATTATGACCTCTTTAGGGATCTCAAGTTGTATCTCAGCTATAAAATCATGAATTTTATTTGTAATGGCTACAATATCTTCTATTTCCTTCTTTGTGATTGCAAGACTAGGAAGCTTGAAGTCTTATGACTTAGTCTAATGAGGCTGCCAAGGAGTTAGACTTTCTTCAAGAAAGAGTTCTAAGTTTTTATCAGAAAACTACTCCTATTTAGGCTCCCATACCATATGTATATCAAGGAAAAGGGTGATGGGGTGAGGAAAAGATTAACTTGTTGGTTGAGGTTGAAAATAAAACTCAAAATCAAATTGGGAGTGAAATTAAGGGGATTCTTTTGGAAGATCTTGAGGAAGGGGAGGTATAATTTGGGCTAAAACCACTTGATTTTATTACTTCCTCTTGGAAATAACTTCATTAACATCTGATTTATCTTTTGGATTCTCTTAAGGAAAGGTGGATGGGGCATGTTTAGGCATAGGATCTTCTTTTGGGTCTAAACCTTCCATCACACCTTGACTCAACAATCTCATCTTTAACTCTAACTTTTCAATTTACTTGGATAGTTTATCTTGGAAAATTATTTTTTTTAATTTTATAGGAATCATCATGAGAATAAGGATTACATGAGTTCTGACATAGAATACACGAAGTTTCTTGAGGAAGGGTGGGAGGAACTTGCAAAGGATCCACTTCATTCATAACTTCACACTCCTTATCAATCAAACTTATATCCTATTTCTTATCATATGATTACACTATAATACTCTAGGTTATGATGTTACTATTATAAGTATTTTCTTGAGGAAGTTTGGGATGGGTTATTATTGGATTAATCTCCTTCTCAATGTCACACTCTTCATCAAGAATTTTCTCTATTTTTTTCTCTATGACTCCACTATCTTATTCTAGCTTAGGATGTTAGGATTAAAACTCTCTTTTTGAGGTGGTGAGGGTGAAATATGAGAGGGAAATCAGGATTTATATTCCACTTCTTTTTATGCTAACATGGATTTTTGCATCTACATATTGGACAATTCAATTTTCCTATCAAGGTTTACTAAAAACACAAGGTTTTTCTTCTCAACTCTCTCCTCCAACTGATTGATAAAAGGATGACTTTGATATCCTTGATTGGGATCCTGAGTAGGGATCAAATATGGCTGATAGGGAGCTTAGGGAAGTGGTTATGAAGGCTGATAGGTTTTTTGAGGTTGCCTTTCATGAAATCCTATCCTATCCTGTAAGGAAGAAATTGGGCAACTCACATCAATCATCTCTCTTATGAGTCCTTGCCAATAGGCTCTCTCAATAGGTACCAAATATATTTTCAATAAATATAATGTATCTCTTACCTTATGAATAATTTTAATAAACATCTCTTCACCACATCCTCTTATAGTATCAAAATCCAACCTATACTTCTCATATCCCAAGAGTGTCTTCTTGAAGGTAGAAATGAATTGAGTTAAGAAGTGTTTAGGTTGACTAGGGGGATAAAGACATTGAGGAGGATGACTATAGGACTGATAAGAATCATGACAATGATGATAATTGCCATAAAATATTTGATATGGATCATAATAAGGCTAGTAAGGATCACAACAAGCCTGATTAAGAACTTGCTCTTATTGACAGGGAATGGCACAAGCTTTAAATGTCTCACCAAATTATTTAAGACAAATATCAAAACCAAAATTAGCCATGAAACCTCATTTAAAGTAGTAACATAAATAAAAATGTTACCAAAAATATTCAAAAGGAAACTTGGGCTACTTGAGCAACAAATCTATCTTCAGTGTTGACATTAATGATTTGATAGATGCCTCCAAAAGTTGATTATTGAGAGATAACACCAAGAATATATCAACTTATTGGACTAATACTCCCACTGGGCATGAAAAAATCTATTGTCACTTATATTTTCATCCTTTTAGGAGATGAAAAACCTCTCCTCATCCAAGTGGCATAATGGAAACACCTCTAGGCTTGTGGGTAGCCTAAGGAATGAGGTGAATCTCTAGATAGGGCTAGCTTTCTTAATGTACCACTTTGGATCAAATATAAACTTAAAATTTTAGGGTGAAAAAAGAGAGAGATAATTGAAATCAAACTAATATAAGGGAGGTGATATGCCAAAATAAATTATGACATCCAATCAGCTGCATGCTACACATGAAATCAAGGGACAAACTAAATATACACTTCTCCAATATATGTCTTCTCATACCAATATTACATTATGAGGCTATGGATGAATGATTTAGGCTAGGAGAAATATAAACTAGGAATTGGATGACAATAGTGAATAGAGAAACTCACTAAAACCTAGACACCTCCTAGAACACTTCATATACCCTATAAGAAGAGGCTGTAAATAGGTGAAAGAATGAAACAACATACTAAAAAATCCATAGTTTTCACTAATAAAAATTTATCATCCAATTGAACACAATATGAATAGTCATGTAATAGGTAAAAAATAGTATTATTATTGATCAAATGGTATGAAATTAATCAGGGCTTCACCATACTCAAGAGGAGCATAAAGTACAATGGCTAAAATGGCTAGTTCTTATAGAATGAGAGAGAGAGAGAGAGAGAGAGAGAGAGAGAGAGAGAGAGAGAGAGAGAGAGAGAGAGAGAGAGAGAGAGAGAGAGAGAGAGAGAGAGAGAGAGAGAGAGAGAGAGAGAGAGAGAGGGGGGGGGGGTCATAAGGACACTTTTAAATGTTATCAAATAAATTAATTATGAATTATAGGATTATTTTGGATTAACCATGCAAGGTTAGGAATCACAAGTGTCAATTCAAAGCATAAAATTCATGAAAAGTGGCATAAAACTCTTTAGCTTGGTTCATAAAAACTACCTTCATGATTAATCATATTTTAACACATAATAACTAATTATGATAAATTACAATTATTGGAGTGAATGTTGATTATTTCATACATTCCTCTCCATGTATTAACTATAGGCTTGGTCCTCTATAATCACTTGGAAAATAACTATCAGCATCTGCATCCCAAAAAACTCTTCCTTCATGCACACTACACACTTGGCCTTAAAATTGGTATCGTTTTCTCATGAAAATATGTGTTAGGAAGTGGATGAAACCTTTCAAGACCATCAATGTCCCTATAAATCATCATGGATGCCTTAAATTCAGCTCACTTGAGTTCTTTCACCCTTTTCACTAGCTTGTCCATTAGGCCAGTTTTGATTGGTTGAAATGAGAGCTATTGTTTTCACACTTGTAATTTTTTTTGGAGTATTAAATTTACATTATGGGTTAACCCATGTATGTATATTCCCCACAAACCTAGTTTATCTTCAGAATCCTCTTAAAACTTGTAAAACACAAAACATGGTAAAAAACATACCTTATTTCTCACCCTATCCATACAAGTCCATACAAATAAAAATAATGAGATGGATAGTAAGTGAATCATATTAAATTTTCAATCACTTTAATTATCAAAATATTCTACTATAATGAATTTGTAACTTCATTTCTCCAATCAGGTCTCTTGGAAGGGATTTGGAAGGTTTTAGGTTTATTTCCACACTTAAGGTTTATTCATAAAAAACATGACATTGGAAGTATAGAAAAAACACACTAACATGATCTTAAAGTACATAATTAACCTCCATAAGATCCATTTACCTCCATATAATTACTCATGAAAGATATGAGTACTTGAACTTCTCATATCAAGCTTGTTGTCACCATTTGTATAGGTCTATGTCATGTCCCCTTTTTAGTTGACATGATCAGAGTTGATGGTTAGCCTATTATGTGACCCTCATAGGCTAATAGGATGGTTAGAGGGTCTTGATGGAGATTGGCTTGGCTTTGTTTAGCAGAATTGATCTAGTTGGCTTTCGTTTGGGCTCGATCGGACATGTATTGAGGGAGATATTAATATTTGATTGATTTAATAAAATATTAATTATTTGGTCTAATTTTAATTTAGAAACCCTAATTCTAATTTAAGAAACCCTAATTAGGGCAAGCACATCTTTTTGAGGGTATAAGGGTTTCTCATGGAGGCCACTATTGATTATGCATTGATTATTGATTTTTGATATTGAAGAATTCTTTTGTGAATACTGAGCCAAGGGTTCTAGGATTCCATCTGCATTGGAGAACATCCACTCTTCAGTGTGTATAATTTAGAGGCTATGAAATATCAGCTGATTTATTACCTAATTGAGAGATAGCTTCATACAAAAGTTATCACAGAGGTTTACAGATATGAGAGGTAACTTCATACAAAAGTTGTCACAGAGCTTTCTAGGTATTTATTTTATTAAGTTTTTGATTCAATAAGTTATACAAATATAGATCTTTTGTATTAGAATCATATATCTTGAGATCAGGTTATTCAATAATCAGGGTGTGTTATATTATATTGGCAGCTATACAAAGTTCGTACAAATCTGTATAGATCCACGTAGATATCGGCATTGGCAAATAGAGATCCCCAGTGACTGACATCAGCCGACTGAAGACCGACATCGATAGAGAAGGACCCAAAGTGACCAACGTCAGCCGTATATCGATCGATGATGGCGACTGTGTTTTCAACATAGCGACTCGAGAGCCACACAGACCCAGGGTTATTTCTAGTTTGCTTGAGGGATCAGGTTTTCAAGACTGTATTTCCATATTTTGTATATGCATGATAGAGGACAACTATTGTAATCATCTGGACGAATAATAAGATTAGTGATTTGGTAGTTAAGAGATTTAATGTGGTTTATTGTTATTTGAATTGATTCTGCAAAATCATATCTTTGTTTAGAGCTTTTTTGTTTGTCTAGATATCCCTATTGGAAGGGAATATTATAGTGGTATCAGAGCTTTATGTGTTTTTATATTCCCTATTTGAAGGGGACATTATAGTGGTATCAGAGCTTTATGTGTTTTTATATTCCCTATTTGAAGGGGACATTACAATGGTATCAGAGCTTTTGTCTTTCTATATTCCCTATTGAAAGGGAATATTACAGTGGTATAAGAGCTTTTGTTTGTCTAGATATCCCTATTGGTTGGGGATATTACAGTTACTATAATATCCCCAACCAATAGGGATATCTAGACAAACAAAAGCTCTGATACCACTGTAATATCCCCAACCAATAGGGATATCTAGACAAACAAAAGCTCTGATACCACTATAATATCCCCTTTCAATAGGGAATATAGAAAGACAAAAGCTCTGATACCACTGTAATGTCCCCTTCAAATAGGGAATATAAAAACACATAAAGCTCTGATACCACTGTAATGTCCCCTTCAAATAGGGAATATAAAAACACATAAAGCTCTGATATCACTGTAATATCCCCAACCAATATGGATATCTAGACAAACAAAAGCTCTAATACCACTGTAATATCCCCAACCAATAGGGATATCTAGACAAACAAAAGCTTTGATACCACTGTAATATCCCCTTTCAATAGGGAATACAAAAATACAAAAGCTCTAATACCACTGTAATTTCCCCTTCAAATAGGGAATATAAAAACACATAAAGCTCTGATACCACTGTAATGTCCCCTTCAAATAGGGAATATAAAAACACATAAAGCTCTGATACCACTGTAATATCCCCTTCCAATAGGGATATCTAGACAAACAAAAAAGCTCTAAACAAAGATATGATTTTGCAGAATCAATTGAAATAACAATAAACCACAGTAAATCTCTTAACTGCCAGATCACTAATCTTATTATTCATCTAGATGATTACAATAGTTGTCCTCTGTCATACATATACAGAATATGAAAATATAGTCTTGAAAACCTGATCCCTCTAGCAAACTGGAAATAACCCTGGGTCTGTGCGGCTCTGGACTGTGTCAAAAACACAGTCACCGTCGTCGGTCGCTATACGACTAACGTCAGTCACTGTGGGTCCTTCTCTGCCGATGTCGATCTTCAGTCAGCCAATGTCGGTCATTGGGGATCTCTGTCTACCGATGCCAATATCTGCGTGGATCTATATGGATCTGTACAGATTTTGTACAGCCACCAATATAATATAACACACCTTGATTGTTGAACAACCTAATCTCAAGATATATGATTCTAATATAGAAGATCTATATCTATATAACTTATTGAATCAAAAACCTAATAAAATAAATACCTGGAAAGCTCTGTGACAACTTTTGTATGAAGTTACCTCTCAAATATGTAAACCTCTATGATAACTTCTGTATGAAGCTATCTCTCAATTTTTCAATAGATCAACTGATATTTCATAGACTCTGAATTGCACACACTGAAGAGTGGACGTTTTCTAATGCAGATGAAATCTTGGAACCCTTGACTTAGTATTCACAGAAGAATTCTTCAATATCAAAAATCAAAAATCAATGCATAATCAATAGTGGCCTCCATGAGAAACCCTTATACCCTCAAAAATATGTGCTTGCCCTAATTAGGGTTTCTTAAATTAGAATTAGGGTTTTTAAATTAAAATTAGACCAAATAATTAATATTTGATTAAATCAATCAAATATTAATATCTCCCTCAATACATGTCCGATTGAGCCCAAACGAAAGCCAACTAGATCAATTTTGCTAAATGAAGCCAAGCCAATCTCCATCAAGACCCTCTAACCATCCTATCAGCCTATGAGGGTCGCATAATAGGCTAACCATCAACTCTGATCATGTCAACTAAAAAGGGGACATGACAGTCTGAGATATCTTAAGGTCCAAAAATTTATTTCCTTGGTTTTATCTACCCTCAAAAATATTTTACACCTTTAAATACACCATAAAAACATGTTATAATCCATGTATATGTTCATATTATGTTATAAATGCAAGTGACTTCCCATTTGTCCTTAGTCTTGAGCCTTGCCTAATAGGCTTGACTACACCCTAGAGCTCAAAATGACTCTTGATGGTTTTCCTTACATTCCAATAGTTTAAAAACCTATATAGTTCCCCCATAAACATGCCTCTATATTTTATAAATATCACTTCACATTATAAATTAAGATGGTTTTCTATTTGGCTTCTAGGCCTTGATGTGTTTGATAGGCCTACTTACAAACTTTGGTGTTTAAACCCTTTTTATTGGTTCTATATATTAGTGAGGTGTTCCTAAATTTTTTATATGTATTTAAACCTTTCAAACCTTCCAAATATATCTTTTTATCCCCTAGTTCATCTTTTATACCTCACTCACCAAAACCTGCTAGTCTTGTATAAGGGGAAGTACCACTTATCTGAGATAAAATAGGGGTACTTCCCCTATTTTTATAAGAAAAAAAAATTATGGGATTATTAAAGTGTTTATTAGCTAAAAAAAAATATAGCCTTATATAATATGATTAGACCCTTTGAAAGTGTTAAAAACTGAGGTAGACTATTAACAAAAGGACTATGTGCAAGGTTTCTTAGTATAGACAATGTTTTTCTTGTCTGAGCCACTCCTTTATTCTATATCCATTGTAAAAGGACAATTTATATTTTCATGTACATGATATATTTTATCCAATCTTCATTATAAATATATAACCCCTCAAGTATTCTCCATGCTCTTGAATTCTCAAGGTTGAGTATCTTATTCTTGATTGTGTTATGCTATGGCAATAACTCTTGTAGGTGTTTTTCATAATAGTTAAGAATTAAAAAAAATGTATAAGTCTCACTAAATTTTTAAAATGAAAAATTCCATAAATATTATTTATTCACTTAATATTATGGGGTTTTAAAACCCTCAATACTAGTCAAGATTAGTCGACTGAGTACCCTGCCTTACTATGCTTTTTTACTTTGGGGACTCCACTTGTAGGTGAAAGAAACATATTTTAACATAAAAATAGTATATATGACCTAAAATTATATCATAAATTAATTTTTCATTAGTTTTCACATATATTATTCATATTCATGCTCTCAAACACCTAGACACATTCCTTTTCACTCAATGCCTGTTGACTAAGACACCTTGTAATTTGACCTTGTTGTAGGTGTTTATTGCCTTTTGAAACATGGGTATGATGTTTATATATTAATTTATATCCATGGTAAAAACCTATAATATAATCATTCTATTGATTCACCTTATATAGGCTCAAAAACCACTGAAACACCAAGCTTAGCTCATTATCTGCCTATAGGTGGACTTTTTGGGTAACTTATACATTTTGAAAATGTAAATAGGGGTTTAAACACATTATACTAACCTCTTAGGTGATCATTGGATCATATATGACACCTTAAAACATTTTTAATCACCTTAATTCATTATTAATTCCTAATTTTCAACTTTAGGTGAACATAGGTCTCTTTAGGACTCAGGCCTGTAGATAATATTGAAAGAATTCAATGTTTTATAGGCAATTTTGATGCCCTAAACTAAAAAACTTCATCAAACCTCTACCCTCAATATTTTTTAGAGGTTTTTTCTTATGTATGGAATACCAAACAATATCATTATAATTCATCAAAATCTCATGTAACCATGTCCCATGCTATTCGTAAAAACCCCTAGACCTCTATTTTATATCTTTAGGGAAAAGATTCCCTATATCAGTCCTTTTGTGTTTGAGAGTAATTATTCACTTTTTTAGTAGTCTATGATTTCAAATAATATATACCATGGTCTAAAAATCATACTAAGACCCAAAATAAGGATTCACCACTTGTTTTAACACCTCAAAAGGTACTCTCATGCTTTATTTGCACCACTTTATAAGTGTGTTTTTGGTTAAACACGTAGTGCTTCAAGAATGAAAAATTTGTATTAATTTGACCCTAAATGAACTCCAATTTCATCTAATATTTCCAAATGCATTCAAAAAACTTCAAAGACTTTATTTAGCTGAACACTCACTTTTTCAACGTGACTAGTTCTATAAGGGCACCTATAGGTGACCATCCCAAGGGTAGACTATATACAAGTGCTATATATGATTATGAAAGCCCTATAAAAATTGTTTGAAGATTAATCGTTATTTTTTCCTTATCGTAATGCATTTTTAACATTTGGATATCCTTAATACAATTTCATGAGCACATTGGACATGTTTCTCACACATGATTCAACATGTAAATAAGTGAAAATGGGCAAGGTTAACCATGAGGAAAAAAATATTGTAAGTTTGATAAAATCATGGTGTTACAAAAATAAAAATTAATATAGGTTATCAATATCATATGGATACATGAAAACACCATATCCTATACACATAAAATACCCTATAGGGAGTCCAACCTTTTGCAAGTGGAAAACTTGACTGAGACCTCATGTAATGACACCTTCCTATAACATGGGATAATTTAATCATCCAAACACTATGAATCATGAAAAAAATTATGGGGATAATTTGGGAAGTAATTTAACATCCTCTAAAATCCACCTCAACAACTAGTTCATATAGACCCACCCAAAATGGAGCAAAACCTATAGGGTACATAGATTAAAAAGTAGAAAAGTACAATCAAATTCATGTGGATGATTAATGAAGGACAAGAAAACATTATTGAAACTAATTATATTTAAATTAATTTCTATAAGTGTATTTTAACCTCTCTAATGTGTTTGAGCGAAATCTTCATGAGCTATTTGTACTAAGCAAAAAATTAAAGATCAAAGAAGACTGAAAAAGGAGTAGAATGGTTTTGGTCCAAAAATGGCACTTATAGAGAAAACCAAACATATAACTAAGCATGGGGAAGATAAAAAAACATACCATGATCATTTCCCACATGACACACTTCCCAAGAAATTATATAAGAACCAAACTTCATTCTTTTAAGAAAATTGGCCTTTTTATAAGAAACCTACCACTTTTTAGTTGGTTTAGTTACTTAAGACTTATTATGACATATGTCACATGAAATAACCTTTTGACACCTGCACACTTCCCAAAAAAATGTACAAGTCATTAAATGCACCCTTTTTAACCTCAAAATGACCTAAAATGACCAAAGGTACTAAGAATACTATGGATCAAGGCTAGTATAACATTTAAAGACATAAATTAACCTATAATAATCATTGTGATATATTTATTAACCCTATAAAACACCCAAAAGTCAAAATTTTACCTATAGGTGCCCCAATTTGACTTAAAAGTCAAATTTGGTCAACAATTACCACTTTCGAGATTACGAACTGGGGATCTTATTTCATCCATTTCCACACATACTCATACATTAAAGTATGGGTATTTAGTGGTTGTACTTACAACCTTTCAAGGTATGTGAGTGACAAATCGACATTAATGAAACTTGTGAAGCATCTCGTGGAGACTCATAAGCTATTATCTAATAAACACAAGTGGAAATTCATTTCCTGTTAATATAAATTAGTACACATGCCTTTATTTATCCAAATCCAAATGTGAACATGATAAAATGACCCAAATGACCTTGAGGGATTCAGAGGCATGTCTATTCTATGATGTGAATGGAAACATTACTATTGCACTAGGAATCCCAACATATTCCCATGTCCCCTACTATGAAGACTACTAAGAGGACTTGCTAGATGAAGATGAAGTAATATTCAAGGATTATTCCAAGATGAACCTTGATCAAATCAAGGATTTTAACATGGCACCAGTCCCTAAGAACTCTATAGATGATGAGTCCCTGGTAGATAAGGTCTATTATGAGAACAAAACCTATGCTCAACCCCTTCTATCAGTAAGGTGGTCCATTCCTAAGTCTTTTTCATTAACAAATATAACCATAAACATAATATATAGAATAGTAAACTATCTTAGAATCAAAGGGGCCAAAGTGACCAAGGAAATAGTGATCATATGTGAAATTCTATGATATTTCAAGGAGAAGGGAGTACCACCATCAACAAAAGGTGCCAATAGTGGAACCCTCCCAGAACAAGCAAATAGGCTAGTGATTTCTTACAAGAGAAAGAAAAATTAAAAACCTAAGAGAGGACATTCAAGTAGCCAAGGATTACTAACAAATAAAAAAATAGTGATTTTATTTAATGATATAACTACTATTGAAACTCTAGTAGTTTATATTCCCATATTAGTTATAATATCTCCTCTTATCTCTATTATAGTCCCTCCTCTTATCTCTATAATTATATTAGCTTCAACACCTCCTCCTTATATCTCCACTCCACCTTCACCTCATGAAATTACCCCCTCCATTCCCATTAGTTCACCTGACATTGCTGATAGTTTAATCAATTCAATTGGATACCTATGTCTCACTTCTAATCTCCCTATCCATAATTCTTCCCTCTTCCACAATTTCACTCCTTACTCCTACAATTCCTTCCATCTCATCTTTGATGACCACTTCCACCCTGTTAATCAATAACATGACATAGTTGTATATATCCATGGATTAGGTCATCCTAACTATAATTCCACCGGCCATCCCAACCCTTAAAATAACTATTGCTTCATTTTCACCTCCCCTCACTTTCCCCTTTTCATCCACCTTGAGTGTCCCCCCAACATTGATTGATTCACTCACTACTTTGGACTCCACACTTCCATGGGTTCCCCTTTTCCAAGTCCCTATGCTTACTCCTATATTGGTGTCACTTCCATATCCCACACCCCTAGTAGGCACATTCATTTCCATTTCATCCATTTCTTCCACTTTCATAGTAACCCAAACCCCCATAAAAGAGGTAGAGATGGAGCAAGTCATTAATAAAAATGTGGATAGTCAACCCATAGACAAGGAAGAGATTGGCAAAACATTAGCCAAATATTCAATGGCTACAATAATAATAGACTCAACACTTATCACCATAAGCACTAATGTAACATCTTCAACTAAAGATTCAAAAGTGATAGTGTTAGGACAATTGGATGCTAGTCCTAGTTTTCGAGTACATATAGTGGGGAAGAAATGTAAGTATATGGTATTCACAAGCATATTGGAATTTGTCCTCATAGATGCATTTAAGAAATAAAAATTAACTCCTATAACCATAGTAAGGATATTATATGATTTAGTAGGGAATAAATATGTAGAGATTGTAGTCTCCCCACTAGATAAATATAAAGAAGATCTAGTGGTGGGGGATTACCAGATATCAAAGGTTCACCTTGGTCATCTTACAACAGAGGGATTGAAACATGATGTTAAATCAAACATTAACTACCTTTTTGATAAAATGGATAATGAAAAGGTCACTAAGGATGAAGTGAAGAATAAGGTTAAATAATTGACAACTACATTAAATAAGTTCATTGAGTTCATTGCTCAACCAACACAACCTATTACTCATATCATAAAGCATGAGACACTTGATGTAGTGACAAAGATTGGTAGCATGGGAAGTGCCAACAAAGATTGGGTATAAGATCTCATCTCAAAGGGAAACAAAGTTATTAAAATAGTAATGGACCACTATAAAAATTGAAAAGAGAGACGTGCAAATTTGAGAGAGAAAATAAACAAGTATTAAGAAGAGATAGGAAGATTGAACCTTTTCTATCCAATGTTCATAGCTGTGGATACAATTGATATCCTTTTTACTAAAAATATACTAAGAAATGATATAGAATAAGAGGAATTAGACAGAGTAGCTCAGTTTAAAATAAGGATTCTTAGAGAAAGTACCACTATAGTTAAGGATGCACATGACAAGTCCACTTATATGATATATGACATTGAAGATTTGTTGAATAAAATCTCATGTCAAGCAAAAGATCATCAAATATAGGTCATTGTATCTCAAGAAGTTCAAAATGAATTAAAAGGAGTGATTGAAGGAGAATTAGCATGATACAAAACATTTATATTGAGTTACATCCACCATTTTATCAAGTGCCATAATACATCAAATCAGATGGGAAAAAAAACTCAAGAATATAGGGTTGTGTGAAGGAAACTCTCCAACACAATTGTAGAATGTGACATAATACACCTCTACTCATTTGGTCCTAATAAATATTGTATCCTAGATATATTCAAGATTTTTGATGCATATATTGAGAACACATAGGCAGAAAAGGACAAAGAGTCTTTAGAATTTTTGGTTGCAGATTGATTCTTTTTATCACAAACATTCTATATATTTTATTTTATTTTTGTAAAAAATATTATAAAGTTTCATATTGTAAATTTTAACTATCATTTTGACAACACTTTTTGAGAAAGAGCCCCTTGTAATTTCCATGTTTCCTTTTTGATAGGTTGGAAGTTTTAAAAAGCAAACTTGTAAATTACACTTTCCTTTTTGACAAGTTTGATTTGTTTAAATTTTAAAAGCACATATTTTAAAATACATTTCCATTTTTTTCAAGTTATGCGACTTGAAAGTTTTAAAATTCCCAATTAAAAAATTACAAATTAGGGTTTTGAAAAAATAGCCTAAAGTTATCTAAAACTATCTATTGTTCTAAGTTTGAGTTTCACTTTGGCACCTCATTGCATGGAGAAACTATATTAGTTGAACTAAAGAAGTCAAAGGAAATACATGAAGACTACCAAGATTCCCCCATGCCTCCAATAGTTAAGTGGAATTCCCAAAACTTACATGATATTTTCTAACTAATCAACTTACTAGGGATGCCATTACAAATAAAGATCATGCCCCATTTGCATAGAGTTTCTAGATTTTGCATGATCTTTAACTAGGCATGGATTTCTTTGTTAACTACATCTTTTCTATGATATTTTTTATATAATTATGGTTACTATGGCATACCCCATTTATATTTTTTTATTATAGAGATTATTTTTCATTTTGAATAATTCATCTACATGTTGTAACCTAGAGAATAAAAATAAATTAAAGATTTGCTTTTCTTGTCTATGTAATATTTGTGGATGCTAGGTTATTTAAATAATTTTTAGATACTTTTATTCTTATTTTATTTGCTAAATTTAATTTGTGGTATTATTTTTCCCTTTTGAAATATTTTTTGATTAAAAAATAAATAATATTGTCCCTTGTCTCAGAAAATACCCAATATTACCCTTGGTTTCACATTTTCATGATTTTGTCCTCCAATAAATTTAAATATATTTATTTTTCTATTGTTTTCATTCAAATAAAGAATTAAAATCCATTGTAAATATTTTGTGCAATCATTATTTCTATTTTTTGTAATTTCATTTCCAAAACTCTTTTCTCATAGTCAAAATGCTAGTATAGAAGCAAGATCACTAAGAAGCAGAATTTCTACATGAGCTGGTAATTTTTTAATTGCACAAAATTTAATGAAAGGAATATAATATTCTCCATAGGTTAACCTCAATTATCTAAGGTCCTAAAACCTGGAGGTGATCCCATTTTATCATTATATTTTTTCACAGTAAGCTACAAATATCAAGACAGGTGAAAAGTCTAAGTGATAAATTACCCATGGGGTTATTTGAAAGCATGGGGTGTGTCAACATAGGTATTTCAATTTTGAATCCTAGTGATTATAAGATGATTTTAAGGATGGTATTAACTACTGGTGTCAATGGTACCATCATCAAAGGTTACATAATCACCATTAAAGATAGGCCCAATGCAGTGGTATCCCATTACCAATGAGATAGATCTTGAATTTAAGATAATGTTTTCTCTGATAATTTTTTTAGAATGGATGATCAATTACAAGGTATGAGAAATAATGAAAATAATAATGATAATAATTAAAGGAGGTGGCATGTGAAATAGAGCCATTGAATAAATAAATGTATTCCTTCACTAAATTACATCTATTTGGAAAAAAATGTTTTGAGTCACCCAAATGGTTGTATTATTTAGTGGCTATGACATTAATAATATTTTTTGCATCTCTAAACTTAGGTTAAGTGTTTTTGTAATATTTTAAACCAAAAAAATAGGGAGAATAATTGATAAACTATTTAACTCATAAATGATAAAATATATTTGGAATAAGAGGTTTACATATGACCTATACTTAACTAATAATTTTTCATAATAAAACAATAACATTATGAAAATATGAAGTCATGATTTCTCAGAAAAAATCATATTATTTTTCATAGAAAATTCCAATAGTCAATACCATAGGAAATAATAATAACAAGAAGCATATCCTCATAATTTAAGCATCTTAAGAAAAATATCAACAATTATAAGTTCATGTTCAATAAAATCAATATTTATAATTAATTCATTATATGAATGAATTACATTTGTACTAAATAAGAAAACCCAAATAACTTAACTTTGATCAACTAATACAAATGATTTTATATATCTTAGGTCAATGTGCATCACATTTTTTTCACCTTACATATATTGTGACTAGCACATCCCACCTTCAAAATTTTTAGATAGGGACCTGATTTTTATTCAAAATTTCCATGATCATATCTTATGTATTTCATGTTCAAATCTAACTCACACAAAAATGACTTTGATTTCTCAATATCTATTCAATTTTGATTGTAATAGATATAATAAATAATATATTACAATGATAAGTTTATCAAGGTTGATTTATGTCTTCTGTGTCATGTTTAATTTGTGCTATAAGATGTTTTGTATTGACATCTTAAACCTCAACATTTAAAATTTGAAAATGTGATTGTTTAAGGGTTTAAATGAATTTTAATCAAAATATTTTATACCTTTTAGTTTAAATAGTTGGGTAGAATGGGATATGATTATGATCTATTAAACTAATTGAATAATCTAGTGTCTTTTCCAAAGTTTATTTCTTATGCCTAAGTGTGCAGGCTAACACTAACATCATAATGTCCTGACACATGTCTTCATCTATCTTCCTTGCTCACTATTTTGAAATTTATATTCTACTATTCACCTAGGAAAGTGAGATTAATCCACATGGCACAATCCCATTTATTCACATCCTATAGGTCTAAGACATAGTCTATAGAGACATTCAAGAACCCAAGCTATTGATATCATGTCATGTGTCTTCAACCTATTCACTCGTAGATCATTTGGTAATCATAAATTTACAAGTTTTGGTAGTTATTTAGAGTGGAGTGGATAATATATGTAGCATACTATCATTTATCCATGATTGATAGGTCCTTACAAAGTATTCAAATCTTTGGTACCCTCTAAATGGGTGATATTGTTCCACATATCACAACTTTGGTGACCCATAACCTTCAGGACCAAAGTACATAGTAAGAATACCATGTAGAGCATCATGGGCCATCCATGTGTCATCATCTCAATAAATTGTGACATACATAATAATCATACAAAGGTTAGGTCTAATGTAAGATAAAAATATCATATGGCATCATCCTAGAAAATTATAGTTTGACATAATAAGTTATATAGTCAAAATTTAATAACCCTCAATTGGATCGAGATTATTACACATGTACCAATCCTACTAACCCATGGTATACATAATGTACAATAAATATTTTCATGCTCTAAGAAAGTAAGTCTATGAGGTATTTCTAAGTATCCTCATCATGGGAGCCTATGGAAGATGAAGCAAAGTACAAAATATAGAGTATAGTGCCCAATAGATAACTGATATGTATCTACATGTCTTTGAGCAATTAAAATAATTATAAAAACATGAAAATATGATTTTAAAATGAAAAAATACTACATTTATCATGTTAAGATGATGAAGCACCCAAAATAAGTGAAAATGTGCCATGTGGTAATTAAATATGCTAAAAATGATAATGCAAAATAAAAATTCAAATGTGAAATGAATAAATGGGTATTGTTTGAAATTAATTCACATAATTTGGAAACTCAACACATTAAATTCTCAAGACCAAAAAAACTAAGTGATATATTTGGTTTCAAAGCATGATTTGATTACATTTCCATCTTGTTATTTCGTGCAATCTATAAATTCAATCTCCCTAGAGAATAAAAGACTTCAATATTTTTAGAGAACTTAGAATACTTTCACAATGCTAATTTATCATCTTACACTCCTCCTCCCTCTACATATTCCATTACCAACATGACTAAATTCATTGGAAAAAATATTTGATTTTGTAACATTAGACCATCAAATTAAACACTATTCATCCATATGAGTAGAAGTGGATGTAATAGAACCAAACAAAGCAAAACACCATCTATCTACATTCACATAATGATACAAGAATGACATTCTAGATATTAAGTTAGTAGGATTACATAATGCTGTGGTGAAACTAGATGTAATGCCTTGTATTGACTTGATTTATTTTTTATTTGTATATGGACAATTTTTTGGGAATTTTTTTCTCTTCTAGCATAATAATACCTTTTTCCCTACATTGGTGGAAATGAATTTAAGAGATACTATAGGTTGTTTATTCCTAAGATAACCAATGGATAGGATATGGTAAAAGCATAGTTACTTTCAAACTCAATAAAATATAAAATAAATTAATGGCTTACCAACACAATAAATATTGTGATCAGAGTCCCAATTTGCTCTAGTCACATATTAATTTTTAGGCCAAGGATAATAATTTCCATGGCTTTGCTAAATTGAGGTATGGCTTCCCAAGTATTTATTATGTTTATGAGATATAGGTCCCATTATTGGACACCATTTTGAATTTTAAAAAAAATATTTCCCTCAAATAAATCATTATCTCCAATTTGATACATCATATTAGTAACCATGCAAGCATACCAGATGGAAACTTTTATATGATGTCATATTTGGTATATGTTATAATTGATATAGTGCATTCATCGTATGGAGAACCTTGGGAGCCATCTAAATAGTAACCCAAAAATAGGGTTTATAATGAATTTAATATTATTCACATATACAAAATTAGAAATCAAATTTAGAGAATTAAAAAATATCTATATCCTATGGTGTATAGTGTCATGTATGGGTATACGATGCTTAGGCTATAATATTACATTAAGAGAAACATTAGGAAAATGAATGATTATTGGTATTACCCTAATTGCACTATAATCTAAATTGAATGTAATACGACACAAAAATTATATCTACCACACATTATTATAGCCAAATTATTTGAACAAGATATTATCACATAGTTGTATAATAGTGTGGGCATATAATTCAAGGGTGATAAACAATGAATCATGCATCAAACCTCTTTCAACATTAGTTGTATCTAATATACCAAATAGGATTACCTCAAATCTATTGGTAAAGTTATAATGCATTATGACTTGAGAATGGAACCACTTAGGTTTTGGGATCTCACAAATAATGTTAAGGAGCACCTTAATAAATATGAAAATAAAATTGAAATATCCTATAGGCATCAATGGTAAAGTCATGATTCTATATTTTTAAATGTCAAATATGATAGTGAGGTTGCTATAAGGATGTGTAAAGTAAACATGTCAACGATATTTTTGATGGGTCATTTGACACACTTAGGCAAGGTGGAAATCCATGTAACCTCTTTTTAAATGAGATGGAATCTCCCCAAGGTTTATTACTATCAAGGCTTGGCTTGCAAGGTAACTCAATAGTTGATGTGAAACTATACTATTTCAAAAGTTACATTTTGAATATATTAATATAAATGATAGGTAATGTCGGTCTTATATATATATATATATATGTAAAAGTAAATTTATGGTAATTATTGTCATTGATGTATATAAGGCATGTACAATGACAAAGTGGTCTAGTAGGTGCAATGAGATGGAGCTTGGTGGTCTAATGTGATTGGTACAATGAGATGATTACATGAAGGTTCCTTAGATGAATTTATGGTGGCATGGATCATGGTATGGTATTTAAATACATTATCTTGTAATTTTATATTTAGGTTAGAGTGTTTTTATGAGGTTCTCATGAAGTATTCATGTCTGGTAGGTTTGATCGTGCATGGTTGCCTATAGGATTTTGATTCATATGGCTTGTATGCCATGGTACGGAGATTAGTGTGATTTTAATATGAATTTTTTACATGTATATGATGTTTATAGGTCAGATAGATGGTTTTAAAGAGGTGTTTGGTGGTCTGTAAGGCAGTTTGACAATTGGCCTAGTTGGTTTAAATGGGCTTGTGAGGACTTGTAAAGAGTTAAAGAGATATTTTAGAATGTATTATCCTATTTATTCATAATATATGATAAAATAGGTGTAATAAATCATAGTAAAAAAAATAATAGGTTAATATATGAGAGATAAAGTCAGAAATGACTTCATGTGCTTTAAAGGGTGCTTGAATGGTGCATTTTGAGCTCGAGAGGAAAGTTTTAACGTTCTTCAACTTATGTGGACATTGCATGGGGATATGATCCTTTAAAATATATTGGGTAAGGTTCCTAATATTTTTTTACAATCATTATTTCATGTATTAATGTCCTATCATTTATGAATGATTGCTAAGATGGTAAACATGTTTTTATGTGCAAAATTCCTAGTCTTAATACCTAATGTTGAAGATCTTGCTTATAGGTGTTAAAATAGATGGTGGATGGATATTATGATGATTTTATGTTTTATAGGATTCATATATGATTCTTATTATAGGCATGTTTAGTCTTGACTATTTTTGGGTCCCATAAAAACATGCTTCTTAATAGTGTTTTTGATATTGTGAGAGATTTATGAAAGTAACTAATGTAAAAAATGGGTGTGTGATGAAGATTATAACTTGAATAATAAAAATTAATTTAAATTTTGAGTACTATTCATTTCTCTATGTCAAATTTATGGGTCCTCAAAGTTTTCTAGTCCATATGAAAGAAAGTATGTCATGTGTGAGAAAAACCAATCAGAGTGAGAAGTGGAAGTAGAAGGCCTAATTAGTGAGTAGGGATGGGTTTGAGATATTGGAGGTGATCTATGGGGTGTATTACTTATTTTAATGAAATTTTAATTTTTCTTAGTCACTTGGAGATGAGTGAATGGTTAACTCATAGTTGACCATGGTGTTTTTACTAGCAAAAGAAACCTGGTTTTGATAATTGAGTTTGTTTGCAAGGTAGATGGTTAGATCAAGTGTTACTAAGGATTGGAGAGTGTTGAGTAATAATTTATATATTTTAAATGGTTTATTAATCTTATATTAATCAAATATAATCACACAAGTGGAGCTATGCTTCATTTATGAAGTGTTTGTGACATGAGCTCATTGTATGATATAGAAAGCTTGTGTAGAGGATCATGGCCAACCATGGGAGACATAAATAATTATTCATAAATTTTTATGAATTTAAATGTTTAACCATAATTAATAATGATATATAAACAAGGTTTTTTATGCCTTTTATGTATATTAAACTAAGACAATCAAGTGTGTGTTTGATATTTGAAGACCTTGTGCGAAGGTTGTTGGGGGTCTTGGTGACCAATGTTTGTATGAGATTGAGTATAGAAAAATTTAACTAGAATCAACATAATTTTATGATTATATTTATTATTTTTACTATATTTATGGTTTCATATTTGTATATGAGTGAAAGATTTGTGAAGGGGTTATTGCTTGTGTTGAAGAGATAGCTTAGTGTTGGTGAATTGTGTGGATTTGTAGGCTTAGAGAAGAATGTTATTGTAGGGTTTATATATCAGATTGAGAATAAATCATATTTCAATAATTTTTCATTTGGTAGGTGTTGTGTTGGTGTTCAATACCTTAGGCAACTTAGTGCTTGTCATCTTTAGGAGTTGGTGTTCCTTGTGAAGTGAGTACTTCACTAAAGCCTCATGTTTGTGATCATATTGTAGGACTATAGTCCATTATTTTTCAGACTTGAGAGTGGTTTTTCTCCCCCATGAGGGTTTCCCACATAAATATTTGTGTAATGGTTACATTCATGTTTGTTCTTTGATTCATCTTTCTTGCATATTAATGTGATTGGTTAAGTAGCTTGAAGAGTTGGGAATTGGATTTCATTATTGTAAGTCACTGATTCACACCACCCCCACCCCATTTTCCCCCTACCACCCCCTCCCCCCCTTAGTGGTTTATACCTATATCAATATATATTTACTATAGAATAATTATATGTGAATTTGTTAAGGAAATATAATTGATTTAATGATTTTCCATTGTATACATGGATTCAATAATAAATTAATAAAAATGAAAAATAGGGTTTACAATCAAGATATACATGTAAACACAGATTAAAAATTTCTACCTACTCTAACATATTTATAAAAAATAGAAAAAGAGAAGGTAAATGAGAAAGATGTAAGCATGTTTTGTGATACAACAATTATCATTCATTTGACTTAGATGAAATTCATGGAACTAATTTGTTGCATGGCCAGTATACACACAACCATGCAACAAGATGATGAAAGAGTTTGAGGTATTCAACTATGAAGAAATATGGACAAAATATCCATATACATGCACATATAATGAACATTAATCTTTAAAACCTTTCAATTTATAAATATTTTCTTTAAAAAATAGTGTTTGGATCCACCCAAAATTAGGGGAATTACATAAAATGCTCCACAATAAAATTGTTCACAAGAAAAACTAACTATGAAAAGCAAGAAATTATAGAAAATAAGTGTTTGGTCCTTTACACTATGTTTTACCATAATCAACCAACCCTTTTTAAGTCTTTTTGTTGGATTTATATATATTTTTGATATAATATCACCCAACCACAAGGTCATTACAAACATTAAATAATAGGCACCAACCAAGGCCTAAATTCAATGTGGAACTACATATCAAAGGCAATACATCCTAAAATCATTAATGATAGGATCACATTAAATTCAAGTGGTAGATAAATGTTGGGAATAATAACATATCCCAAGTGTCCACGTTTAAGACAAGAGATAATTCATCGATGTAAACTTCCTACCTACTATGTTTCTTTTGCACACTTACAATGCATGAGTCATAGATACATTTAATGTTGGTGAGAAGTCCTAAATTTAATAGCACACTCTTATTATCTAAATCCTAACACAAAAATAAATAAAACATATTAATTACTTATAAAAGGTGAATGATATCAAAATCATAACCTGTAGTATTTAGAAGCAATAAAGTCTAGAGATTAAAATGTTAAATTGTTTTTAATCATTAATTTATCCTATTTTAAATTAATACCATTATGAATATGGATAAAATTTATTTCAAATGAAATAAATGAAATCAAAAATAGAGATGTATACCAAAATATATAGCTTAAAAACAACAAACAGTCATGCACAACCATATCAGAGCTTTTAAAATATGATAAAAGAGAAAATCAAAGAATAAAATATTATAAACACCCATCATATCTTATATTTATATAAATCTCTTGAAAATACACTTTATAGTTTATTTTTAGTTTTTTGAAATAATCAATTTATTACCTGTGCACTACCCTTTTATTGTTTTTTGGTTGAAAGTTGGCTATGTCAAATCTTCTTGGAAGGATCACTTCATACCTTTAGATATTTTCATTGTCAAATTTAATAACCTCAAATATAAGTGAATTATACTTTCATGTCATCAAGGTACTACCATTAATATTTTAAACAATTTTTTACCTCATTTAATTATGTTACCATATGTTTCAAAAGTGTTCACAAGCCATATTTGAAAACTGGAGACAAAAAATGAATAAAAACCATTGTAGAAGCTAATTTAGAATGATGTGTATTTCAATAATGGGATGGAATAATATGTGAATTTATTTACTAATACATTATTCTCAAATTTAAATATTTTCATGAAATTTTTTAAGATGATTGGATCTCATTTATTCATGATAAATTAGGCTTGAATAGTGTGCATTGGCTAGATATGGTCACTGGTAAAACACCAAAATCTATGCATAAGTCATTTTTCATGACGATGTTTTTTTTAAAATAATTAATAACTTAGTGATAATTCCTTCACCATTATATCATGATTACATTTGGTTGTCTTATATAAAATTTCATAATAAATGGATACATTTTGACAATGTGAAGCTAGGTTTAAAACATGTGCAATGGCTAGTTTTCATCACTTGTAGAGACACCAAAACTTGTGCACTGTTCATTTTTCATGACAACTTAATTTACGCATGACATAATTTTGTATGAATTACTTCACCATTATGTTCTCATTATATTTGGCTATTATAATGTGAGGTTTTTAGATAAATAAATGTGATTTAACCCTATGAAATTAGGTCTAAAAAGTGTGCATTGGGAAGATTTGGCAGCTGAAAAATGTAGGAAATTGACCAAGTAAAAATAATCATAAAATCTTATTTTGAAGGCTACACATTTTTCCTGTGACAAGGAATTTTTTAACTTCTTCCATTGGTGTATTTTTCTCACATTTTTATATCTCTAAAAAATGTTTCAATTAAATTGGATATATTTTGGCACTGCTAAATGGGACATGAAGATTGTTCACTAGGCTGATTTCATAATTAGGATGGTACACAAAATGATCAAGTAAAAATCAATGTAAAAACTAGTTTTAATTTCTGTGCATTTCACCCTTAAGAAATGATTTTTTTGTAACTTTATCCACATTTCCATTCTTCCCACATTTGGCTATCACAATACATTAAGAAAATATAATGTGATTTTATTGTATGAAATTAAGTTTTGAAGGTGCATACTGAGAAAATTTGGTAACTGGGAAGGAACATAAAATTAACAAGTAAATGTTAGTTCAAAACCCAGTATTGATAGTGTTGTATTTCATATTTAAATATTTTTATACTAATTTCTCCACATTTACACTCTTCCCACATTTGAATACCATATTTAAAATGTTAATGTTAAATGGATAAGATTTGGCCATGCGAAATGCCTCCTAAAAAGTGGTTTTTGATAAAATTTGAAATTTAAAGATAAAAATCAATAGAGAAGATTATTTTTAAGAATACATCATGCATGTGGGAATTATTTTTTCAAGAATTTTTTTACCATTGAATTCTAATGACATGATTATCATCATATAAAATTCTCATAGAATTAGATTTCATTTAATGGTGAGAAACTATGTTTGAAAAATACCTCGTGGTAATAAATGGAAGTTGTATTGCACACCCAAAACACTATAAAAAAGGTATGTAAAGGTAGAACTAGGTTTTAAATTTAAAAAAATAGGTTCTATGATTTCATATATAAAATTAGGATGTGTTTTTTAATAAACAACAAATGAAAACTCTTCTAAAAAATACTCTCAAGTATTTTGAACTAAATAAATAGTAAAAGAATCTAAAATTTACGACCAAAATAGAGCATGTAACATGAACAAATCCAAGAAGGGAGAAGATGAGATCAACTAAATGACCAAATTTAGCATCCTTATTGACTTGGTGTGTGCAAAATGATTTAATTTACCATTTTGAGGACATATAAGGATTAATTAATGAGACTCTAAACATCAGGGTAGTGAGTCCTTCCTTGTAAATGTTTTTCTAGATATTAATCCACTACTAGCTAGGCATTTATAGCCCAAATGGACTTATCTTTGATCCCACTTAAATCCTAAGTCCAGTACTAGCTAGTATGTAAATCCAATGGTGGAGGTTACCTAAATCACCTTAGATTGATATTTTAATGAAATTCATTTTCTTTTCTTTTCACTTTATGTCTTAGTTCAAAGTTGGGGACCACATTGGAAAATAAATTGCATGACTATAAATTTTTGACCCTATGATTTCATCATATAAATTTCACCAAAGTAGGCTTATAAACTTCTTAAGATATGAATTTTTTGCTTACTGTTAAATAGATACCTTCAATAGCCAACTAGTTTTACCAAAACTCAACCAAATTAGAGCAAGTCAAGAACGTATAATGTAGACATCCACTTCTTAACACCATTGTGTTAAAATTGTCAATCTTACTTGAAATTTGTGAAAATTCATAATTTAGGCCCAAAATCTATAATATTCACTAAGGCTCGAGCTTGTCGTTTACAAGTGCCAATTTAGGCTAATGTATCCCTAAATAGGAAAATGCATTTTATATGATTATTAACTTTTCTCAAATCATTTTGAGTCAAAATGATAAAAATGTATTTTGGTGTTCTAAATTAATCTTTTCATCTAATTTGGAAGCACACAACACGTGCTTACATTATTTTGTGTTGACAACATCATAAATGGGGTACTGGTTCATACGTAACTAACATCATCTTCTAATTCCTCTCTAATCAAATTACAACCTAGTAATATAACATTATGACCAAAATGATTAATAGTGTGCAACCAATTTTGAAATAATTTCGCAAAATTTGATTGATATCACTTAGGAAAATTAATCCAAATTAAGAGCTTAAGTGGAAAATCCATGGAATTTATTGAATATCTTTTAGTCAAAAATTAATTCTTAATATCTACATCATCAAATGACATCAATTTTGGGGTGGCATCCATAAGCCATAAATATAAAAAATATCAAGTATAAGGCCTTTCATGCCCATTTAATGCCCCTTCCAAATATTTATGAGGGTATTTATGATATAAGCCTTCAAAATTGAATGGACACTTGGCCATACATCTTGATCTCAAGATCAATGGTCACAATTCATTCTAGTAAATCCTAAAAACCTATAAGTAAAAGGTCCAATACCACCATTTTTAAGCTTCATTTGTGTAAAATTATTATGTATAATTTTATCAACAAGCCATTTATGTGCGGTTTTTATTATGCTTAATTTACAATATGATAGCTTCATTGATAAACATATATTTGATTTCATATCATGAGCCTAGTTTTATTGGTACACAAGAGATGATGGAGGATATTTGATTTACATAATTGATGTATAATTGACCGCCAAATCAAGGTTAAAATCATGTTTTGATTTTCTTTTAGTTGATAGGATGCTTTAGGGAAGGTATTGTATATTTTTTCCTTTATTAACTCTTAATTGTCATTTGTAACCCCATCAAAAGAGTTATCTTAGATAGCTATGTTATTAGGAATTTTATTTAGTATTCTTGACTAATTCTTGATCTAACTATCTTTGGATTCCATCTCTACATCTTGGCATGCCCGATGGGACACACACCCTACGAAGTTGTTCCTAGGGATTTTAAAACCATCTTACTAACAATTATCATGAAAAATATTGAACTTATTGAACAAAATAGGTGAAAAATTAAGGATAAGGGATGTTTTTCTAAAAATTATGAAGGTTTCCTTGTGCAATCCTGATTTTTCTCTCAAGATAGCGATATCACAACTCACATAGTTATGATTTTACCTCTATTTTCAACATTTTTTCATATAATTGTCTATATTACTGAGTATTTTTTTTTATTACAATATTTATCTATGATATTTAAATATCATGAATATAAATTAATGATATCATAATACCATGATAATAATAATTTCACTATCACCTAACCATAGTGATATGACATCCCGATTACTAGAGGTTAAGCTAGCTAGTTCAGGTTGAGGTGTAATATTATGACTCTGTGTTTAGTGATATTGCTTTGTGAGTTAAAATTTTGTAACTAGAGTATAAATTTTATATTTTATGCTCTATTTTCTTGAAAGTAACATTTTTTCACTAATATCTATAGTTGTTAAAAACTATAGTTCTATTCTGTATAATGTGGTTTTGTACTATGTAAACCTGAGAGCTAGTTTTTAATAAGTGTTTTTCTTATACACAAAAGTGCTTCAAGGTAGAAATTAACCCTCTATTTCTAGGTCACATGCATGGAAAAGTGAAAAATTTGATCTTGATTAAGACTTGAACCTTCCCTTTGGTGTTTAATAGGAGCCTAGATGTTTTTAAGTTAAGTTTTTCTGTGAAATTTTTGTAACTAAGGCCAAGGGGCCAATAATTTCACAAAAACACTTCACTTTTGGTGCATAAAATTTACAGTCACTTAAATTGAAAATTTTCAAAAGTGTGTGGTTTTATGGAAGATCATTTATTACTCATTTATTTTTTGTGAAAAACTAAGAGCGTGTGTATGCTCTCCCCCATCCCTTTTAGGGAACTTGGGTGACCAAAAGTTCCTTCTCCTTATAATTATGCCTTTGTCTAAGGAATGAAAAGAATGTCATCAAGGCTCTCCCAAAAATCCATATGGTTTGGTTGATCTAAAAGAAACCTCTAGAATCCTTTCACTTAGTTTTATTTTATGCAACTTGGCTTGTGAATGGGAGTTCATATCTTCTTCGTGAGTTCTTTAAGGAAGATTTGACCTAGAGTTTCATCTTTTGGAATTATTTAAACACTAATCCATGATGGGGTATATAAATTATAGCACATATATTACGAGAGCTATGTGGGTGAGAGACTAACCTCTTCTTTCATAATGGAAACTTGATTCAGGTCTAGTTAACTAGGGGATTCCACTAAGTAGTACATATATCAAATCACTATGCAAAGGAATAGACCATTGCATAGTAAGATAATGGGTATGAACTCAATTTATGTGAGAAATATATAGTGTTAATCATAACTAGGACCATCTATATGGTAAAAAATTTAAGTTTTAGAATAATCCCACTTGTTGTGGACATATTGTTGATGTAGGTCAAGTAGTTGAAAGGTCCATATCTCCATATAATCTCTTGAGAGAAGTAGGGCTGTAAAAACCCTACTACTTCATGCGATTTTATTTTTGAATTAACACTTAAAATCCTCCCAAGAGCATATATATAGATGGATTTCATCAATACAATGCAACCTTGTTATTTTAGGGCTTAGGATGATTTACTTAGTTGTATTTGGTCTTTTTATCTATTACTTGGTCATTATTTGAGTCTAAAACTTTTTTGTCAACCAAAATGTCAACCAAACACATTTTTTGTCCACTATTTTATTTTTAAAAGGAAGCATTAAGTTGGTCAAATCAAAATAATATTTTTCCTTATTTAAATCCTCATTCTAAACATTGTGTTTGTCATTGTATAAATAACATTGTTTCATTGCCCATTTAAGTCTAAACCACTTTGGAAAAATCTCCAAGTCCTTCACTTTTTAATTCAAATTCAAAATCTCACATGTCTATGTTATAGGCCAACATGTTAAGTGGTTTACCATTTGAACTTGGTTTGAGTTAACTTTTGTATGATTCCCCATTTAGGTTAAAGGACATTAATAGACTCATCCTCATTTGATCATTGTGAACTTAGGTTATCTAGCATGTCACTTATTCTCTGAGTTATAAAACACATTTTATTCTACCTCCTAGTACCATGTGGTGGAATTATGTTACCTATTTGATTTTAGTTTTATAGTTAGGAATTATTACATGTTTTCACATCTTGATTTTCTTTGTTCACATTGTTACCTTTCTCATCCTATGGACTTTCTTCTAATTTTCTAGTTATAACTCATTGAAGTTGAACTAGATTTTATATTATTGATGTATCTCTAAAACTTACATTTAGTGTACTAATTTATGCTTAGGTTTTTGAGTTATAATATCCTCTTCTAATTTAATGATTTTAACCCACCAAATTTAAGTAATTTCATAAACCATTTCTTCTAATTATGTGGTACTATGCCACCTTCTTTATTATAGTCTCTTTATTACCTCATCACTTGTTTGGATAAAAATCACAACACATCTTTTTTAGCATTTACAAAACATTCCAAATATTAGAAAATGTAGAGAATAAAATTTTATACATGATGCAAATTTATAATCATATAGGGGTCTCTTATGGACCTACCTATTATAGACACCTAAAAATGGCCACCGATAACCTCTAATCAGGGTTTTGGCTAGTTTCCATCTAAAATGCACAATTTGGCCTAAAAACACTAAAACACGTAAAATGATGTGAAAATGATATATTCAAGTGCCAATTTTCACTAGGGTATCCCAAACTATGGCAAAGTAATTTATGGTCCAGTTAACTTTGATCACTCAATTTTGAATCAAAATGCCAATTTCCACCTATGTGCTATGGACTACTCTTTCCTATCAAATATTTTGTACAAAACTCATGTCTTTGTTATTTATTATTGGAAACACCCTAAATGTGAATACCCATCTAACATGGACTTCTAATTCAAATCCAATAAAATTTAAGATCAATAATAGGGCATTCTAATCAATTTGGGTAATTTGTGTACAATGTGCTTAATCATGCCTAAGAGCTAATTAACCCAAATCAAGGCCTAATCAAGAATTCCATGGAATTTTTTTTTCATACTTTGTTTTGGAAATAAATATTGAATATCTACATCATCAAGTGATCTCATTTCTTGAGAAGACATCCCTAGGCCATAAATGCCACAAATATCTACATTCATGCCCTCCATGCCTCATCAATGCCTTCAATGATGCCCTCCGTGCCTCTTAATTGCCCCTTCTTCCAATGCCATGATGATGATAATTGTAAACTTAATTCCAAAAACTGAATTAATCCTTAACCACAAATCTCAATATTGAGATGGATGGTTGAGGTTGATTCTGATCAAATGAAAAAATCTATAAATAGGAGGCCTCATAACATCATTTCTAAGCTTAATTTGTGCAAAGTTATAATGCAAGATTGGTTTCAAAAATCTTCAAAAAACTAGTGTTATAATTCCAAATTGATTCTAAGCTAAGCCAAGCCATAATCTAAAGGTGGCAAGAGGAGATGAATAGCCACACTCCATTAAAGAAGACATCTTGAAGTACAAGTTGAGAAAGACACCATTACAAATATATTTGGAGCATCCAAGGAAGGTGAAAGGAATTCTTATGTTTTGAATCTTTGATTTTTAGTTGTGCTTATCATTTGATTTTGTTAACTAAGCTTTCCATATTGTCTAGGCCTAGATATATTATGATTTTAGTGTGTTTATTTCATTTATTTTCATTTTGGAACTAACACCATACTAACAATCCTCTCTTGAGTCAAATTCCTAGATCATATAATGGCATGCCCAGTGGGACTAGATGTATCTCTCACCTAAAGGAGATCCTTTTTCAACTTTAAATTATTTATTTAAGCTTTTAAAACTCTTATAAATTAATTTTCTATCTTTATTTTGCTATTTTTGGCTACCATGGTTTTTACACAATAATCAACATCAATAGAAATAATGACATTGGTTACTTGACTCAATCAATGTTAGTCAGTAGAACCAATATTAGTCATATCTCGGTTGGCCATAACTAGAATTGATGGTATTGATCAATGTCAATCACTATGTTTTTCCAAAAACACAAACTCGAGACCTACTTTTTCAAATTTTGTTGTTTCAAACTCAAAAGGGATTCAAAGCTGAAGGACATGCTAACAATTTTTTTACAGGACCAAGTGGGATATTTTCTTAAAACATGTTTAAATCATTTTTTCATGCTTTAAATTTGAATTAGGAACTTTATTTTGGTGTTTAACAAAGAATTTATGGGTTTTTGGTGAATGCTTTTCAAATTTTACAACTAAGACCAATGGGTCAAATGAACACCAAACATTTCATTTGGGTTCTAAAATTGAACACACTTGTCAATTCTTATTTTCAATAATTGTTTAATTAAATCTTCTTTGATAAAAAGAGGTATGTTGCATATATGCTCTTCCATTTTTCCCTTATAGATAACCCTTGGAATCAGAAGCACTTTTTTATTGCAAGTAGCCTAGTTCAAGGCTTAGAAATAATTTTGTCTAAAACACTCCCCAAAAACTCATCAAAGTTTGGGTGATCTTGAATATGACCCTAAAGTCTTTCTAATTTCATTCTTTATTTGTTTATGCATCTTGGATTGTGAGGGATACTTCATCACCTCCCATAAGTTCTTTAGGGAATATTTGACTAGAGGTTTAGTATCCCAACATTGACTTCATTTGACTCTTTTAGAGTTGGACACGGGACATAGTGGCACTTTGGACATCACACTACACTGAGTGAATAGTAGGATGTAGTGGTTCCAAAAAAGACTAGACCTTTTTGTAAAAATGCAAGTGATATGGACCTAAAATTTGTGCTTTTCTTTTTCATTGTTTGGCATGAAAGTCATTGTCCAATTGATTCCCCTAGATCATTCAAAAACATGTTAGATTTTAGACAAATCCCCACTTGTCATGGAAGTATTATTGGTCCAAGGTGTGCCTTAAGGTCCATGTCATAGTATATCATTTGAGAGAAGGGGTTTGTAAAGACTCTACTATATACTGTGCATTTAATTTTGGATGAACACTTAAAATCCTCTCAAATGATGTATATTGATGGATTCCAACAATATGAAGCAACCTTATCAGTTTAGGATCTAAGGGTGATTAATTAGTTGGTCTTGTCCTAGATTAAAGTCTTGTTTAGAGTAAAAACTTGGTGTACACAAATAATCCAAACCAAACACATATTCCAAATTTTCCTTTGAACAAAGAGGCATTATGCTTCCTACATGAGATCATCCATTTTCCTTGATCAAACAGTCATCAAAATCTTGAGAGTCATATCATCCACTTTGGCATAGTTATGCTACTCAATTGAGTCTAGACATTTACCAAAGTTGTTTAAGTACTTCACTTATAATTTAAATTTGAAATTACATGTTTACAAGTTCATAGGGTTGATGTGCTAAGTGGGTTCACCATTTTCACTAAACTTGAGGGAACTTAGGTTAATTTACAATTTAGGTTGAAGGCCATTTAAGACTCATAATCATTATCGTCACTTGATAGACTTAAGCCATTTGTACTAAACACTTAAACTTTAAGTCTATACACCATAATATTTTGAGTTAAGAAAGGTAGTGTTATGCTATCAAAATTATGGAAAAATGTCTTTGCCTTAGAGATTCTTTGAAAAAAAAAATTATCATACCTTTTGGGTAGTATAGCATCATTAAACTACCCAAATAATTTCACACATTGTTTCATAGACCCTCTTGCATAGAGTTCTAAATTTTTTCCTATAAAATTAGATCAATCCAAGTGTACTTTTGATCCTTTGTCTAAAGCATAGTTATACTATTCACATTTGTCTAACTTGTTTGTCAAAGGAACCAAGTTTTATACCATTATTTTTGAGAAAATAAACAATTGCTAATGTGCCTTTTATTCAATAGCTTATACCTTATTAACCAAGTTCATGTCCAAAAATCAAATGTCTAATGTTTGTTAAAAGTGTTTCAAATCCATTAGATTAAAGATTTAATCTATTTTTCAAAGTATAGATTTTAACTCCATTTAGCCAAGAGTCCTAGCACATGCCTTGTTTGAGCCTAGATTTTGATGCCACATTTGGCCAAAATACCTAGCAACTTTTAAATTCCTAGATTAGATTGATTTGAAACACTTAGAACTTAGAGTTTGGCATTTTGATTTTTATGTCCATTTACTTGCTTATCTTTGTGTGAATAGTGAAACATTAGGTTTTTTATGCTAGCTTGTTTCCTCACAAATCTTTGTATAAATCTTTTGATCCTTTTTGACAAATCTAGACCAAGTTGAAGGTAACATTTATTGTAGATTCTATCCTTTTTAGAGTTTTTATAACTCTTTGACCTTTTATTACAAAGCATTAACTATGAATCCCAACATGTATTCCTACACTTGTAGTGGACTCACGTACAATCTAGGGATTAGTAATGTAGTTACGTAGGAAGAAATGGTGAAAAAACCCTATGCACATAACATTGCTTATAAGATGGATTCTTATCCCTCTTATAATACTCACTTATGGACACAAAGACAAGATCCATTGGCTAATTATTTGGTTAACACACCACCTTACATAGAATAATACCAATAATAAACCATGTAATACTTAGCTATAATACCCATGATGGATGATCCAGTACTTTAATAGTCATACTTTACCAATAAAGATTCCGCATATGATCCATTTTTATTTGAGTGATATTTATTAGATAATAAAGATGAGATTTTGGTTAAGTCCATAGAGGTAGGGGATAAGTATCCAATATAATTCCCCCATGAAAATTTACCAAGTCTACTAAGAGTGCCCCACAATATCATTTATGATCAATAGGATTCTTGTAACAATCCTATGGCTCTAGTCCAAATAATGTACTAAGACCCCAATATATCCAATCAAAGAAAAAACATCATGGAAGATCAATTTAACCAAATGAAAATATCATACCAAACCTACCTAAATTTATCACATGATTTCAGTAAAATCAACATGGTGAGTAAGCCCCTCATTGACCTAGTACCATTAATATGAGTGTTGATGCCATTAACTAGATAAGAAAATCTAAGTTCTGACCCATTTCTACAAACCACTTCGATAGATAACTTGATACATATGCCAATTATTGATGAAGAGTCTTCATATTCTACACTAAATAGTGAGCCAAATGTAATGGATAATGTGCAAACAACATCCAATCTTTATCAAAGTGGTATTAATGTACAAATAACTAGCTAACAATATGTGCCTATATTTAATCCCATGAGTAGATCATCATACTAAGGAATAGGAGTTTCTATACCCTAGCCTTAACCAACTACTTCAAATGTACAACCTAAAAGATTGGATAATCAAATAATAGCTAACGTTATGCCTCAATGATAAAGTGTCACAAATCCTACTCCCCCTTAATAGATATCAAGTAGTATTCCAAAATATCAGACATAGTTTAGTGTATCAATGCAACAAAACATGAATATATTTCCACCTTAACCAAGGGTAACAAGTATTCCACCTCACTAGGTAATGACAAACTTACCTCTTTAGTCACAAACTAATATGCCAATTCAAAACCAAGCAATGACTAGTCAACAACATGCAAATATTGGTCAATAATAGATATCAAATCTATAACCTACTTTCACTTCCTCATAAGGATTCATGCAAAAAGGAGGTCCCCATGTTTTTTAAGTACCTACTATGAAACCATTGGTTCAAAATTTGCCACAAATCTAGAGATAAGGTCTTGGTCTAAAAGTTCCCATTCAATAACAAGGTTTAAATAGTTAGTAGCATGTCCCTTTTCAACCATAGTAGGCACATTATAATTATATCCCTCCACCCCAACCACAAAATCCAATAGGTTAGACCTTTATCACCAACCCAAACTAGAATATAACACAACCAAATGTTTAATTTCAAGTACATCCCAATCTACGTATGCATATTCTTAGTCCTTTCCCCAACCAGACCAATCTACCCCAAAAGGTGTCTCCATCATACCTTGGTCAAAGTGTCCCACTTGTGACCTCCCAACCATTTACCCAAACCAATATTCTCCCTTAAACCATAATCCCTTCCAGTTTCCTATCCCAAGAATTACAACAAATGAAAGATGTGATTGCTACCATGCAGATAAGAAAGTAGACTAAGTTTAAATTGGATGACATATGTTCCTATCCATTCAACATGGAGTATTTGTATATACCATTTCCTCCAATATATGAACCACCCAAATTTGATAAATACAAAGGGAAGGGTGACCTACGGTCCATTTAACTGAATTCTTTGTTACATGTCAGCCAGTGGAATATAGTGACATATACCTTTTTTTTCTGAGGAACTTGGATGGACAAGCCCTAGAGTGGTTTTTAATGTTGCCCAAGAATTTAATAATAGACTTTGATGATCTTTTTGATAAATTTGTAAAACACTTTTCCTATAATCTTAAGCATGAGATTTCATTAGTAGACCTGACACAAACAAAGCAAAAATATGTGGATAATTTTAAAAGTTATTTATAATGATGGAGAGCCCTTACAAGCCATTTCAACCATAGTTTACCAGATAAATAATTAGCTGCTATGTTTACTAAAAATTTGCATAGTGAGATAGCCTATCATCTAGACTTACAATGTGCACATAGGTTCAAGGAGATCATTGATAAAAGTTTGTTGATCGAGAGGGCACTCATTAATAAAGGGGTCATCAAGCTTAATTCAATAATCCAAATAAAGCTACCAAGCATGGAAATGACAAACATCCCAATCAAATGTAATCATCATAACTAACACAGGCTAATAAGTAAGAAAGATCGAAGCAATTCTATTGTAATAAGAATGTTATGAGAAATAGAGTAACTAAATCTCATCATGTCCAAACTCTGCAGACATAATCTACATCACCTTTTCAGCTTACTCCTACCTAGTAACCTCTCCAACTAATGCTACAAGCATAACAACCAAGACCTACACAAAAAATAAAACAATATTTACCATTACAAACCCCTCCTCTTAGAAGAACCATCCCTGCATGTCATGTCTTTAGTGACCTAGGAGAACCTATTGAGTCTTTATTTCATAAAATTGATACACTAATCTAATTATTTGTCCCATATCAAAACATTATCCATAAGGCATTCCATACCTTGATTTGTACCATGAAAATGAATTTTGTGACTATCATTAGGTCAATGGGAATTATCCATGAAGATGTGTCCAAATCAACCATTTAATTAAAAATATGTTGGAGAATGGGGAGATAAAACTAGATAATGGTGATTCTACTTCTAATCAAACTCTTGGGATCTATCAAAATAACTTTCTTTGACATAACAGTCAATAATAGTAGAATAACTAGTAACTACAATAATGGCCAGTGTAACAACAAAATCAATAGTATCAAAATCAAAGGCCAAACCAGTAGAATCCAAAAAATCAATAATAGAATCCACAATGAGTACAAAATCGATAAAACTAAGGTTAGAATGGTAAAAAATAATAAACCTACCATGTAGTTTCACATGACTACAATAGGGTTGTAGGCCATATTATAAGGGGTAGCATTAATACCATCTCCATTAATCCCAAACCAAACACTAATCACCCTAGACCATTACTAAACAACAATATTAATCCAAATCACATGGATAATCCTTCTTTGACTTGGGAGTGCATATAAGCAAACCAAAAAACTAGGACTTCCACTTTTGGATCTTATATCAATAACTAGTTCTTTTCACGTAACCACATGCAAGTGCACTGACAACTGAGACTTGTCTTATTTGGGCCCACATCATTTCCAACATCAATTAGAAAAAATGGTTTGATATTTAACCTTGATTATGTAATCACAACTCATAGGTTGAAGATTACTATCCTAGCCCTACAATCATCTGCCACTTTGCCTATCATCCATTTAACCATTTAGCCTCAGAATAAAACATTCACTACTGACTAAGACAAGAAGTTTGATATTATGAAACAATTACAAAAGACACCAATATAAATTTATATTTTAGATTTGCTACAGACATTAATAATCCACAAAAACATCCTAAATGAGTTTTTGATCCAATCCACTATTGCTAGTGATAAATTCATTGATAACTTTCAAGCTTTAGTTGGACACCTAGCTCCAGCTCAACAAGTCACATTCAACCAAAGTGATATGTCTTCCCTTGGCCCACTCCATAATAACTCATTGTACATAGAAGTTTTTATCAAATGGCATAAAGTGAATTGTGTCCTTATCAATAATGGATATGACCTCAACGTAGTGTCTCTCAAACTCATAAAGCTTCTTAGGTACACAATGAAAGATCTCCAACCAAAAAAATAACTATCAAAGCTTATGATAATCAGGAAAGAGAATCACATGGCACCATTAGTTTTTAAATTGTCATTGGGCCTTTGACCCATGATACACTTTTCCATGTGTTGTATCTTGAGTTATCATACAACATGCTTCTAGGCAAGCCTTGATTATATGAGATTCATGTAGTCCCATCAACACTACACCAATGTATCAAGTTTTCCCACTCCAGGATGGAGGTGAGTATTCCAAGAGATTTACACTTGTATGAACACTGTAATCATCTTGAAGCTAAGTTTTAAAGCTATAATTATTAGTATATCATGAATCCAAGTTCCAAGTAGGATAAAATAAAGGCTATACTTATTGATCCTTCAACAAATAATTGCATAGATCATAATACCTTGGATTTCCTTTCCCACATGCTACCTCTTGAAGCTTTCAATCATTTCACCATTTCAAATAATGGACCAGGAAAATATGTGACCCATGATACATTTCACATCACTAATCTTCCTCAAAATCCAAAAACCTTTGGGTGACCTAAAGTCATCCCATATATGCATTGGCAATGAAAGAACAAAGATAAGGGACCTGTCACATTTGTACTAGCATTTGTCCTATGAGCTAACACTATTAAAAGGAATGAATCATAGTTATATAATGATGACCAATTTGATTGTTATAAAAATAAAAAGTATCCTATTTCCAATAGGATCATGGAGCATCACAATTATGAAGGAATAAGCCTCAGACTAAATCAAAAAGAAACCATCAAGCTAATTTCCATGACTTAATATGAAAGACCTCATGGGCTTAGATTTAAACTACCTAGGGTGACCCCAAATATCCTATTCAAACTCCATCACCGGTGACTAGTGATGATGATGCTGATAATGAAGCAGAGTCTGATCATAGCCTCACTTTTGATGACCTAGCTAAAACTAATTTGTTTGATAACAATGCCATTTATACCCTTACCCAAGCTGTTCATCACAATATATTGCCATTATATTATCCCTAATTGATAGATTGAGATGAACAAGAATCTAGTCTACTAATTGATGATTTCTAGAATGATGAGGCATTCTATGATTTCTTGGGCCTTAGAGACAATTTTTCGTTGGGATATCACAAATTAGGGTTCTCAATCACATTAGATCCTGTATTTTAGAGCACGAGTGAACACCCTTAGCTGAAAAAAAAAAGTAAAACATTGAGGTCCCAAAGTGAAAACCTCTTAGAGGCACTTTTTGAGTAGGGAAAAAGTACAAATTAATGCCAGTCTAGTGGTGAAAACCTATTTTAGGTGTCATTAGATGGGGGTGTTTGTTCTTCTTTGAATTTAGACTAGAAGACCACCAATGATGAACTTGTCTATGGATCTGAGTTTAATTTTGAGAAACAATACATACTTGATCAAATTCTCCAAGAATTTCCAAATATTTTTGTTACATGGCCAAAGCTCCCATCAGGAGACTTAGATTCATCATAATTAGGAGAAGTTGAAGACCAATCCCTAAAAAATGACCTTGACATAGTCCAATGTTTGAAGTCATTACCTACTATCCTACAAGATGATTTGACCCTTCTAGTCAAAGATATAATAGAGGTAAACTTTAGGACTCTATGAGACCTAAAATGGATAGAATTAGGTGTGTTCCTCATCGAGGAGGAATGTGACATTTTTACATCTCTATTGAGAGAGTTTTTGGATATATTTGCATGGGCCTATTGTAACATGTCAAGATTAGTCCCCACCTTGGTTTTACACCAGCTTGTGGTTAATCCTAATGCCAAATTGGTAAAACAAAATCTATGTATGATGAATCCTTGCATTGTTGTATTGATAAAGAAAGAGTTGGAAAAACTCTTGGAAGTAAGATGTATCCGATCCATTAACTACTTTAAATGGATCTCTAATGTTTTACCTATTAGTCAAAAGCTTGAAGGGATTAGAATTTTTACTAATTTTTGAGACAAAAAAATCTTGTCCTAAAGATGGTTTTTCATTTCCTAATATTGACATGATTATTGATTCCATGGTAGGTTATGAAATGCTTTCACTCATGGATGGATTTTAAGGATATAATCATATCAGAATAACATTAGAATATCATCATGAAATAATGTTCACCACTCCATGGGGAACATTTTTCTATCAAGTGGTGCCATTTGGCCTTGAAAATGTGGGAGATACATATCAAAGAGACAAGAATATCATATTCTGTGCTATGATGCATGATTTTATTGAAGACTATGTCGATGAAATATTAGTAAAATCCAAGACTATGGCTAACCATCCAAGAGTACTACGTAGTATATTTGAAAGACTGCAAAAGTACAATGTTAGACTCAATCCAAAGAAATGTGTGTTTGGTGTAAATTTAGCCAAATTACTTAGATTCATTGTGTCTTATAGAGGTATTTAATTAATTCCAGATAAAGTTCATGTTATAACTAAGATTCCACCACTAACCAATTTAAACCAACTTCATAGTATGTAGGGTAAGATCTAGTTAATCTGATGCTTCATCTCTTAATTAGTAAATAAGTGTCATCCATTTACACATCTTTCAAAGAAATGAGTTTCATTCCATTGGGATGATCACTTCCAAATAGCTTTTGAATAGCTCAAGGATTATCTTGTCAATCTACCTATTTTATTACCTCCTATGCCAAGAAAGCCATTCTTATTATACCTATCATCTACTGATCATGCCATGTGGGCACTCTTGGCTCAACATGATGACATTGGAAAGGATCATGTTGTATACTACCTAAGTTGTACCTTGGTTACATATGAATATAACTATGCACATGCTGAAAAATCTTGTCTAGCCATGGTTTCCATAGCTTAAAATTGTGTCATTACATGTTGAATAATAAAACCACGGACATTTCAAATGTAGATCCACTCAAGTATCTACTATCTAAAATATATTTCTAAGGTAGAATGGCTAAATGGATCATGATTTTTAGTGAGTTTGACATAGATCATGTCAATCAAAAATTAATCAAAGGATAAGTTCTTGTAGATAAACTTGTTGAAGTACCTCTCATAGACACATAGCCACTCAAGTTTCTATTTCTTGATGAACCCATCATGACCATTATTGATACACCCCTTGAGGAACACCTCTAGAAGATATATTTTGATGGTTAATTCACTATACATGGATCAAGGGTAGGAATATTGTTTATTACACCATAGGGGGATCTAATTCCTAAATCATTTAAAATCATCTTTCCTTATACAAACAGCATGGCTGAGTATGAAGCACTTATTGGAAGACTTTGAAAATTAGTACAATCAAATATATCTCATATCTAAGTTTATGGTGATTCTTATTTAATCATTAATTAGGTTATGAATCATTTTCAGACCAAAGATGACAAGTTGGTTCCATATAAAGACATGGTCGATTCTCTTAAGCAACAAATTGCCAACATTTAGTTTGAGCATATATCGAGGGCTGGTAATAGAAATATAGATGACATGACTACTATTATTTATCTAATTTGACAAATAGAAAATCTAGAGAGTATCAATTCCTCATCAAAAAATTTTTAGCCTCAGCTCATGAACCTTCAATCATTACCATGATTTGTGATATTGTAGGTCCTAGTTCTATCTGGTATTTAGACCTTTATAACTACCTTCATGACTATGTTCTTCCACCTAACCTATCTTGAAAATAAACCAAAGCCTTTTTTCATCATTTCACTTGTTATACTTTACTTAGATCCACCCTTTAGCATCATAGTTTTGATGGAACTCTTCTTCATTATTTAACTTTGGTAGAGTCTAAATTAGCATTAAGAGAAGTTTATGGAGTATGTGGAGCCCATTCTAGCAGGGTAGTCTTTTCCAAAAATCTCTTACATACTAGTTATTATTGGCCTAAAATAGATGTAGATGCCACTACATATGTAAAGAAATGTGATAAATATCAATGGCATGATAATTTGATTCATGCCCCAACAAAACATTTTAAACCAATGTTGACACCATGGCCATGTTTTACATGGGGACTTGACCTCATTGGGAAGATTAACCTTACTTCATCTGATGGCCATAAACATATCCTTACCACCACTGAATATTTCATTAAGTAGGTTGAAGCTATACCCCTCACTTGACTAGAAAGAAAATTTCTAAATTCATCTTCAACTATCTCATATACTACTATGATATCCCATCTGACATTATATCTGATAATGGAAGATCATTCAAAAACAAAGATGTATACTAGTTATGTAGTGAATACAACATCACAAAGCACTTTTCTATAGCATATTACCCTTAAGGTAATGGTCAAGCTGAGGCATCCAATAAAACCATTGTCAACATTATGAAAAAGATTATCAATGATGTCAATCATGATTGGCACCTCCATATATTCCTTTCTCTTTGGGCATACTATATCAATCATTATACCCCCACATGAGCCACTCCATACTCACTTGTTTATGGTACTGAATCCATCCTTCCCATTGAGTTTGAATTACCTTCACTACACATCTCTTTCAATCATGTCCTAGATGATCATGACTATCGAGTATCTTGCCTATAAGAGCTGGATCTACTTGATGAAGAATACATGGTCACACTCAATATTATAGCATACTAGAATCGACTCAAAGGTTTCTAAAATCAATGTGTAAAGTATCAAAAATTTGAACTTGGTGATCTTCTTCTCAAAGAAAATCAAAAGAATACCACAACTGAGAAGAAACATAAAGGCAAATTCAAACCAAACTAGATAGGGACTTTTGTCATCACTACAAATTATGGATCAAGAGCATATAGGCTTGCCACACTAGACATCGATGAAATTCTAGAGTGAATGAATATTATTCATCTCAAGTGGTATTATTCTTGAATGCTAAGGTGTATTGTTTGTTAAGGACCATTTTAGTTGTGCCTTTTTATCACTATTCTTCTTTGTACACATACCATTCTTATCCATCCTCTTTACTATATCCACTTTTCAATTTCGACCTATCAACCCAGTGTGTTCTTAATGCTATCCCATTTTACCTTGGTTTTTGTCATCCATTCCATAGTTTTAGCATCAACGTATTGGATTAGCTCATCTGTTTATTCAAGAACTTCAGATAGAGATCATATTTTTGGATAGTGTGGTATAAGTTTTGGTAGTTACATCTTTCATTTGTTATTATTTCTTACCACTAATCTCATTGCTAATTATAATCACCTTTGGGAAAATTAGTACCTTTGATCTATTATATTGTGTCCTAGTTATAACTTCTTATGGGAAAACTAGGGGCAACACTAAGCCTTGAAGTACCAAATTGCCACTTCCTATCCCATAATATGGCTTTTTACTAACTGTGCTTATTTTATTTGAATTAGTTGTTGCACTAGTCAAATTCCTTTGCTATAAGGGAAAAACTATAGTGACTTGAGGTCTTATTCTATGACTATGTAGGAAACACTCAATACTTGTTGAGGTCAGCTTAGTCACCCTTTTCCTAACACTCCTACCATTTTTCAAGCAACCTAAGCCATGCTCTCACCATTTTACGAGAAACCTAAGTATGAAACCTCTCACCATTTTGTGAGAAACTTTAGTTTGAACACTCTCACCATTTTTTAATCACCTTAAACCATGCTCTCACCATTTTGTGAGCAACCTAAGTATGAATGCTCTTTCTATTTTGTGAGTTTGAACTATTTAGTGTCTCCTCATTCTTGATTGAGTTGAAACACTCCAAAACACTTCCAAAAACATTTATAAAATCATTAAAAAAGAAAAAAAACATTAATCACTTACTAAGTTACATGAAAATCACTTGTCCTTTAGTTTCCCCATCCTTTTTGGCCTTTTCTCTCATGCACTTCCCATTTTGCAAGACCATTCCTATTCTTCTATTACATCCATTCTATTTGTTTTCTTTAGTTATCACATTCTTCCCATTCCATAGGAGAACTACATTTGGCATGAAGTTTTTATTGGATATTACATCCATGAAACTATATAGGTAGCATCCACTTTCCTAGTGAATATGGAGACAGCTTGACCAGCCCTTCCTTTTCTTCTGTTCCCCCATTTAGTTTATTTGTTAAGTTGTCACCTATTTTTTAGGGGCAATATTCATAGGATTTTTATTGCATTGTTTATTTTTTATTTTTACTTATTTTTTGTTTGTCTACCTATTTTTTTTATTTTAACATTATTTCCTTGATTCAATTAATGTGTGTTCATTGGGTGATTCTTTATCCATAATTACACTTGAATCCATCCCTCTTCATATGTTTGCATTGTCATCATGGTTTTTAACATTGGTGTTTTTTTTAATTTTGAGTATTACATTACAGGAGTCAATCCTCATGCATATTTTGTCCAAATCCTCATGATGTTATACCATGATGCCTACCGACATGTGCTATAATAAACCTTAGCTTTAAGAATTATATTCAATAATGGCATCATATCTTCAGCACTGATATCCTGATTCACTCCAATCATATCCAAAATAGAGTAATTAACCACAAAAGAATTTCAACGTTTATTAGTTTTGATGAGAATCTCCCTACTAGTAGGTTTTTCTAATTCATCATTACCATCTATATTAAGTTATCATCATCCTTGACCAATTTTATCATGTTTACCATAATCAGGATCCAATGATTATAACCACCTATGGGAAAATCATTGCACCCATCCCACCTACATTTCTCAATGATTATAACCACCTTTGGGTAGATTATTGTGTTGTCATCACTTTACCTTTTTTGCCTATACAAGGGCATGTTACTCTCTTGTTTGTCTATCCTAATTGGGGTAGCTCTATCTTTTCAATGATTATAACCACCTTTGGAAAAATCATTGTGTTATCATACCATGTTGCCATTATTAGGGTACAATGGTTATAACTACTTTTGGGTAAACCATTGTACACCATCCCAATTGCATTTTCAATGATTTTGACTAATTCTTCAATATCATTGTGTTTTCACCCCATCATCTTTCCTTTCTATGGTCCCCTCATTTCACTTCTTTCTTTTTGATGGACCGTTCACCGACCTATTTGTGCCAACCATTCCATCAAGGGGGAATCATATATTGACTTTATCATCATTGCAGTTGTAGGCATACAAAAAAATTTAATTCTTTGAGAATATGTTACTATGCTTATAGATTGTAACACCTTCCCAAATAGGGGCAAACTGTAGACACCTAAAACTAGCCACTGATAACATCCAATTAGGATATTGGCTAGTTTTCATCTAAAATGCACAATTTAGCCTAAAAATACTAAAACACACAAAATGATGTGAAAATGATATATTCAAGTGCCAATTTTATCTATGGTATCCCTAAATAGGATAATTTAATTTATGGGCCAACTAACTTTGATCAGTTTATTTTGAGTCAAAATGCCAATTTTGCACCTACGTACTATAAACTACTCTTTCATATCAAATATTTTATACAATACTCATGCTTTATTTATTTATTTTTGGAAACATCATAAATGGGAAATCACATCTAATGAATCTGACGTGGACTTCTAATTCAAATCTAATCAAATTTAGGACTAATAATAGGGCATTTTAATCAATTTAGGTAATTTGTGCATAATGTGCTTAATCATGCCTAAGAGCTAACTAACCCAAATCAAGGCCTAATCAAGAATTCCATGGAAACTTGTTGAATACTTTGTTTTGGAAATGAATATTGGTTATATATGTCATCAAGTGACATCATTTCTTAGGAAGACATCCCTAGGCCATAAATGCCACAAGTATCTAGATTCAAGCCCTCCATGCCTCATCAATGCCATCTATGATGCCCTCCGTGACTCTTAATTTACCCTTCTTATAATGTCATGATAAAGAGAATTGAAAACTTAATTCCAAAAATTTAATTACTCCTCAACCACAAATCTCAATCTTGAGATGGATGGTTGAGGTTGATTCTAATCAAATCAAAAAATAAATAAATAGGAGGCCTCATAACATCATTTTAAAGCTTAATTTATGTAAATTTATAACATAGGATTTGTTCCAAAAATCTTCAAGCAACTATTGTTATAATGCCACCAAGCCATGCCAAGCCATAAGCCAAAGGTTCCAAGAGGAGATGAAGGTAGCCACACTCCATTGAAGAAGACCTCTTGAAGCACAAGATGAGCAAGCCACCATTATAAAGGCATTTGAAGAATCTAAGGAAGGTGAAAGGAATTCTTGTGTTTTCATTCCTTGATTTTTAGTTGTGGTTATCACTTGTTTTGTTAACTAAGCTATCCTTAGTGTCTAGGCCTAGATATGTTATGATATTAGTGTGTTTATTTCATTTTGGAATTAAAACCATACTAGACATCCTCTGTTGAGTCAAATTCCTAGATCACACCTATGAGGAAGAATACTTTATGATGGATAGGATAATTTCATGGTATTTGAGGATATTACCACAACTTTAAGATCTAAGGAAGACTATTTTGAACATCAACCCCTAGAGGACAAAGATGAAACACTCCTAATGTTGATTGAATCAAGCACTAGATTTCCATCAGACTTTCCTATGGAACAATTGCATACCTTGGTTAGAGAAGGAGAGAAATAATGAGAGAAATCCCTCACTCATATTATACAATCAAATGTTAATTTTTCTATAAAAGGAAAGGAAGTACTTATAGAGTCAACACATGATGATCAAGACCTTGTCACCAAGATCAAAAAGATAAGTCAATGGTATGAAAAGTAACTTATCTCAAATTTGATAGACTCTTTAGTTGCCACTTATATACATAATGACATTTCCAAGGAAGAAGGGAATGTGGTAGAAACCACACAACACAACTTAGTTGAGAACACACCTAGGATGGATCAAGATGTCTCAAATGAACAACACAAATCCCAAGGGGTTTTATAACATGCTTTGATACACATGGATCATACATTTTTCAATCATCAAGAACATCTTGTTCCTTCATAGAATCAAGGACCAAAACATTCAGTGCATATTGAGGATATTGATCAAAATAATTTGGCTAGTTCTTCTCGACCAATGTATACTTTAGGGAATAGACCACAAACTCCCCAAAATCAATAAAAAATTTCTAATTCAAGACATTTGACTTTAGGTAATTTTTATCAACAAAAAATCAATGGATTACTTACTCAACTCAAGGAGTAAATAAAAATAATGTCATAGATCATAAGGTGTATATCCCTAAAAAATACACACAATAGGGGTACATACCACCCAAATAGAATTATTTTCCACCCACCAATGCACCAAACATGCAAGATTGGAATTCAATGAAAGAAATTGTGTCATGATTGGAGACATGAAATATAATCAAGAAGTAAAAATTCAATGAGATATGTCCATATCCATTAATTTGAGTATTCTACAAGTCCCCTTTATACCTTATTTTGAGTCACCCAAATTCTAAAAATAAAAATGAAAGAGTGACCCTCTTTAACACATTCATGAATTCTTTGTGGTATGCCAAGAGATAGCTTATGGTAGAATTTATTTATTTCATTTGTTTCCATGAAGTTTAATGGGGTAAGCTTTATATTTCCTTATTAAATTACTCAAGGGATCATTTGTATATTGGAATGACCTATCTAATTTTTTTTTAACCACTTATCTTATAATATTGAACATGAATTGACCATTGTTGACTTGTACAAAGCCAAACAACAAGATGGAGAAAGCTTCACGGCATATCTATAGTGATGGAGAGCATTAACTAGTCACTTTCAACATAATTTGATAGACAAACAACTATCCAAAATATTTTCAAAAAATTTACATCTTGAAGTCACACATAATCTATGACTGACTTACATAAACACATTTGTAGAAATTATAGATAAGGTTGTACAGATTAAGAAAGTGCTTCTCACTAAAGTCCTTGCCAAGATTTATTTACAGGGTCAAATTTCAAATCATACCCAATATCTTAGTCAACTTATTACAATAGATAAATCTAAGTGGTTAAATAAGAACAAAAACATGGTTGTAAATAGAGTAAATGAAGAAAGACATGTACAAATGGTGCAAGAGCTTCCAATTCCATATATGTAATTAGCTCCCCCAAATCCAAAAAACACTTTGCAAAAAATTCCCTCCATAGAGGGTATTCAATAACAACTTCAAAGTCTTCAAAAAACTAGGAGAGCTTATTGAGATAGTCTTACAAAAGATTATAGTAGCTAATTTGATTGTATGGACTATATCAAGGCCATTTCCTAAAGATCAACACAACCCCGAATGGTATCAGGCAAATGATTTTTGTAACTTCCATCATGTTGTTGGTCAGAGTGATTATCATTGCATCTAATTGCAACACCTTATTAAATATTTTATTGAGATTGGTGAACTTGAGATAAAACTTACTCCATAGGACACTAATCAAGATTTGGGAATATACAAAGATATATTTTCTTGACATAATAAAAAACCTCCAAGTAATAATTAAAACCAAGGATAGAATCAACAGCAAAATCAGAATCAACATCAAGGTCAAAATCATAATCATAATCAAGATGATCATAATTAGGATCATAATACTCATGCTAACACTTAGGTTACAACAATATGTCTTATTACTATAATAATACTATGGGATACATTTTTGTAAATCACATTGCCACTGTCAATGTTAAAATTTATGAACCATCCTTCACTCCTCAGAGTATTAGACCCATTGTTATAGGGTTAATATCCTCCCCCTCAAGTAACACCATATCAAGTTCATGCAATTTAGTTGTGCCTCCATTTTAATGGGTTATTATTTATAGATCCCAGCATTCCTATAGTTATAATGGATCCTCATCGAATCAAAATTGCTCTATTGAAACTAGATGCCCATGAGTCATCCTCTTAGGCACTTTGCCTTCATATTCTAATTATAATGGATATTTACCACCTATATATTACATAATCACAAATATACATTCATGAATTACTCTTTAGGGCCCTTTTCCCTCTTCTTCCACTCAACCCACTATGAACATTATGCCTTTGGATCCAAAGCTAAACATTGTGTCAACCAAAGCAAAACCATCTCATCCTCCTATTAAAAATCCCTATAGTCTATCAGACCAATTGAGTAAAATCCTTATGCAAATTTTTATTCTATATATTTTGTGTATGTCTGAAGTCCATAAGACTATTTTGAATGACATTTTACAAAAATCCATTATTCCTCAAGATATTGATCTTGAACAGTTCTAAACACTTGTAGGAAATTTGTCTTCATTTTGATATCTCACTTTTGATCAAAAAGACATGGCCACTCCTGGTCCAAGCCATTATAACCCCTTGTATATTGAAGTCATCATTGAAAACCATAAGATCAAGATGGTTCTCATAGATAATGGTTTAGGGCTAAACATAGTGTCCCTCAAACTAGTATAGAGATTGGGTTACACTATGAAGGACATTCATCTAGATATCACTACCATAAAGGCTTACAATAATGTCAAAAGGGAATATTTTGATAATATGTATTTTCCAATCATCATTATGTATATGTCCCATCAAACTTTGTTACATATTGTGGATATTAAATTTCCTTATAACATAATTTTTTGTCATCCTTAGATCCATGAAGTATAGGCCATCAATCCACTTTGCATTAGTTCCTTAAAGTTCCCCACAATGGGATAAAGGTCACCATTCCTATAGATCTATAGCCTTACCAGTATTACAAATAGCTTAACACTAAGTTCCGTAATTATAACTATTGTCCAAGTTCTAAATTCATTATAAATAAGAATAAGGAAATAGTTTCATACCAACCAAGATCTAATTATATCAACCCCAGTGACATTGCATCCACTTTGACCAATCCATTTCCCATAACTCTAGAAAAATAGGTTGTTATATAAAATGTAGGCATTTCCACGTACCATGTTAATGATTCCTTCCATGTTGCTAAGTTGTTGAAGTCTCCTAAAATATGTTTTAAGCCCAAACCTTCTAAAAGACCTAATAGACCCAACTTCATTTGGAAATATAAGAATGAAATAAAGAAACCACCTATGGTATTTATACCTACTACTTCACCTAAATAAAATCAAGAAGATTTTACTAAAGGAGACTGGTTATATTATAACAACATTCATAATTATTTTTAGAGTCTAAAATTTCCTATCCGTAATCGAATCATGTAAAATTTTAATTATATAGGAAAAGCCCTTAGCCCATGAGTGCAAGGAATCCTAGAACATTTATTATCTGGTATACCTAATTTGAATCATAGTCTTAGATTTATACTACTTCGAGTTGACCTCATGACTGTTGATAGGGATTATTTTGAATCGATTAGCAATGAGACTCTTGGAAGTCTTGTAGTGTCCCATTATAGCCTTTTTCATGAGCTTACTAACTCAGAATTATTTTATTCAAATTCCATTATGACCAAACACCCCATTGTTCCCTATGTGCTTACCATCCAAAACTCATTGATTAGGACCATCAAAATTTAGTCATATGCCTTGATGAATTATAGAATGAAGAATCAATTGTAGAGTATATGGGCCTCAGAGATGGATTTTAGATTGGAAATCATAATCAAGGATTTGATTTTTTTTCTAGATCCTTCTATCTACTTTGGAGATCATATAATCTTTATTAGTCATGAAGAACATAAAACATCAAAATCTTCGAGTGAAAACCTCTTTGAGGCACTCATTGGTCAAGGAAAAAGTAAAGATAAAGACAAGCCCTTAAGTGAAAACATGTTTTAGATGCTCTTGGATTAGAAAGTTTTCTCATCCCCAAAGGATTCTCACGGTCCATCAATTCCTAGATCCATATCTAGTACTAGCATCATGTCTAAACAACAAGTCTTTGAGAATCTCACTCTTGATTTCTTGATTTTTTTCTAATTAGCCATTACCTAATTTGGTGGATTCATATTTATCACATTATCCAAATATTTTGGGGGAAAAACAAAAAACTATAATAGAACAATATTATTATGATCATTCATTGTCCACTAATATTGAATATGGTTCTACACTCCTTATAGAAAACATTGTTGAAGTAAACCTGGGAATATATGATTATCCCAAAACTATTTACCTTGGATCTTGTCTTATTGAAGTAGAGAGAACACATTATATCCATTTTGAAGGATTTTATTGATATATTTACATGGGCATGTTCTTACATGCTAGACTTAGACATTGACTTGGTTATGCATCGACTCATTCATCCAAATGCCAAACTAGTTAAAAAAATTAAGAAAGATGCATCCAAACATTTCTCTTTTGGTAAAAGACAAACTTTAGAAATTATTAGGAGTAGGACTCATTAGACCACTAGACTATTCTGAATAGATATCAAGCATAGTTTTCATTAGTAAAAAACCATAGGGTATATGTCTTTGTACTAATTTTGGAGACATCAACAAAGCATGCCCCAAAAATGATTTTACTCTGCCCAACATTGACATGATTATTGATTCTACTATTAGGTATGAGATACTATACCTCATGGACATATTGTATATATATAATTAGATCAAGATAGCCCAAGAAGACTAGTACAAAACTATGTTCATCACCCCATAGGTAACATTATATTATCAAGTCATGTCATTTGGCTTGAAAAATGTTGGAGCTACTTATTAATGTGCTATGATTGTCATCTTCCATGACATGATACATGATATTGTTGAACACTGCATTGATGATATGTTAGTTAAATAAAAAACATGTGCCAGACATCCTGATGTGTTGCATAGAGTCTTTGTGAGACTTTATGAGAATAAGGTCCACCTAAATCACAAGAAGTGCATATTTGGCATCACTTTAAGAAAATTTCTAGGGTTTATTATATCACAAGAGGGATCAAAGTCAACCTTGCTAAGGTCAAGGCCATTTTTGAAATTATTCCACCTTTAGTTCCAAAGCATCTATTTGCAAGTTCATTTATCAATTGGTAGATAAGTGCCACCGATTTACACATGTCTTGAAGAAAGTGTTCATATTTAAATGGGATCAAGAGTGTCAATTAGAATTTATGAATCTCATAACATATTTGGCTAACCCTCTAATTTTGAGATCACCAACACCTAAACAACCATTGCTTCTTTACATTTAAACAATTAAGCATGCACTGGGGGCACTTTTGGCCCAACATGATGATCAACGCAAGGAGCATGAAATTTATTATTTAAGATGAAGATTGGTGGCTTATGAACATAATTATACACCAATTTAGAAGGTATGTTTAGCTATCATGTTCACTTCCCAAATGTTGTAACATAATATGCTGAAAAACAAAATAATTATTATTGCTAAGGTGGATCCTTTCAAATTTTTATTATCCAAATTATCTCTCATAGGCTACATGGCCAAATGGGTCATGATATTAAGTGAGTTAGATGTTGAGTATCAAAATTAGAAAGCTATCAAAGGGAAGGTTATTACTGATCAACTTGTAGAAGCTCCTATTATAGACTCTCAACCACTTAGATTTAACTTCCCAAATGATTCTATCATGATAGTGGAAGAAGTACAATATGAAACAAAACAATGGAAACTATATTTTGATGGTCTTTCACTTATCAAGGATTTGGATCTAGCATTTTTTTAATTACACCACAAGGGGATTTAATTCCTAAAGAATTTCACATTAATTTTCATTGTACCAATAATATGGTTGAGTATGAAGCACTTGTTACAAGCCTTCAACTCGTAGTAAAATGGGATTTCCAACACTTATTGGTCTAAGTGATTCCAAATTAATTATCAATCAAACCATTGATTAGTATCAAAATAGAGATGACATGTTTATACCCTACAAGCATATTGTGGATAATCTCAAAGCTCATTTTAAATCTTTATAGTTTGAACATGCATCAAGAGCCAATAATGTATCTATTGATGTAATGGAAATGATTGGGTCCATGATACAAATTGAAATTAGTGATAAAGAGTATGAATTTCTCATTGAAAATCTTCTATAAATTTCACATGTCTTTTTAGATTTAGAAAGGGTATGCTCCATTGTTTTTCCCAATCCCTAACCTAAATTGCTTTGGTTCCAAGTTTTTTATAATTATTTCCATGATCACATTTTTCCACCTAACCTTTATAATAGTCATCATAAAATTTTCCTTCATCATATAGCCCATTATAACCTCCTTGTAAACATGCTTTATCAGAAAGGCTATGATGGAATGCTACTTATTCCTTTACCTTCAAGAGAATCTAAGCTACCACTTAAGGAGGTTCATGAAGGAATATGTGGGGCCCACACCAACAATTTAGTCTTAGCTAAAAGTATCCTTATAATAGGTTAATATTGGTCCAAAATGGAGATAGATGCTTAAAATTATGTGAGGAGGTGTGTTCCCTATCAAAAACATAGAAATTTGATACACACACCTTCCTTTCCACTACAACTGATCACTACACCATGGTCATTTTCTACATAGGGCCTTGATCTCATTGGGAAAATAAACCTAACATATTCATATGGACATAAACATATTTTAAATACTACCAAATATTTTACTAAGTGGAATAAGGCCATTCCTCTCACTTATGTCACTAGTAGGCAAATTACCAAATTTATTCATTACCATATCATTTGTCAATATGGTATCCTAGCTCACATTATATATAATATTGGAATATCATTTTTAAATAGATATTTTAAATACCTTTATGAAAAATTCAAAATCAAGCACAAGAAATCCACACCATATAACCTGTAAAGAAACAAACAAACTGAGATGTCAAACAAAACCATTGTGCCCATATATAAGAAGATTGTCAATGATGCTGGCCATAATTGGCACTTGAAATTTTTTATCACCCTTTGGGATTATCACACTAGCCATCAAAGCCCCAGTGGAGCCACTCCATATTCCCTTATTTATGGCACAAAATATATTATCCTAATTGAGATTGAGTTTCCTTCATTATAGGTATCTTTGGATAATATTAAAGATGATGAATTTATAGAGTCTCCATATTGCAATAAATACCCTAGAAAACTTGAAAGCCTATCAAATTTGATTTTGGAGAAGAAATAACAAGAAAATTCACCCTCGAGATTTTGAGATTGGTTATTTGGTCTTGAAAGAGAACTAGAAGAACACAAATGTTAAACACAAGAAAAAAGGGTAAGTTCTAACCTAATTGGCTTAGACCCTATGTTATCATAATAAATTATGGATCAAGGGCATATCAACTAGCTACTCTAGGTGGGGAAGAACTTCCAGATCCCATGAACATTGTGCATCTCAAGTGGTTCTACACTTGATAGATTTTGAACCATTATCTACAATACCCCTTACTTAGGTACAACTTGTGCTAAAATTATTTTATCCTACCATTATATCCTAGACCATTATTTCAAGAACCATATTCTTTTATGACTCTGGATAGTTTAAGATTTGGAACATTGGCACTTTAGATCATTTGTATTCTAGCTTAACTCATTTTATCCTACCTTGGACTATTGTCTAGATCATATTCATTATATACTATTATTTTTAGAACTACATTCATTTTATATCTTGGGCCATTGTAACCTAGACATCTTTTATCCCTTGATTAATTATGATCCTAATTATGACTCATAGGAATTTTGAACATTTTCAATGCTAGTTCTACAAGGTAGTTCAATATGGATAATATTTTGTAGTTTATTTTATAGAGACGTGAACACATATACATATTTAGCTCAAGATATTTGCTTACTGGATGGTTCTTCAACTTTTATCTAGCATTGCATATTGTTTTACTATTATTTTACTACTATCTGGTATAAATTATGGTCTTAACAAGATCTTAATCTCACCAATTTGAAATAATGGTCCATTGCAACCAAATTTTAGCTATTTTTTGAACTTTTACTCTTGGATTAACATCTCCTTGATCAATTGATTCCCTATTTCATTATTTATATTCACAATCCCTATTGAAACTACCTTTGGCTATTGCTTGAACTCTTACACATGGATGTGCATCTCCTCAACTAGGTAGTTCCATAGACATTTTGAAAATATTTAATTTATGTTGTTTATCCCAAAAATACAAAAAACATTAGAAAATGATCAACACAACAAAAAAAAAATTATCTTACACTTTTATTTATTCTGATCTCCACGTTCTTATCATTTTTCGAGTTATCATCCCACACACTTGTCATTTTGAAAGATCATTTCCTTTTTACTTTAAAATATCAATAATGTCTTCTTTTCATCAATTTTATTCTATTCCATTTCTTAGGATAACTACATTTGGCCTAAATTTCATGTTGGACCTCGCATTAATGAAACTATGTAGGTGACATCCACTCATCTTGTAAATTTGGATTCAAATCATCCACCCCCTTCCTTTTTTTCTCTTTCCCCATTTTTCTCTTGTGTTATTTCCTTATCATTTGGAGGCAACCTTGTGTCCTTGTTCTTGTTATGTTGTTTTAGAAATTAATGCCTCTACTACACATGCTTGAATAATTATTTTAAAACCACACTAACATTATGACTAACCTCTTATTTGTGTGTGTTTATTTGATGTTTATTAGTGTTTTTTTGTGCTTTCTTTTCTCTTAATTAATTTATTTCTTTTCCTTTATTGTTTCTTAATTTGTTCCTTATTTTGGTCTTTTGTATTCCTATTTTGTCTTTTTGTTTCTCATGTTTTTCCAAGTACATTTTGATATTACACATGGATCTTGATTATTCATATATTTCTTCATGTTGTTTATTAAGTTTTTCTTGCCTTTGTTTTTATACATTCTTGTTCCTACTTTGGTCCTGATTGTTCATATATTGACTTTAAGTTAGGTTACATTTATGTAATCCTTTTTTCTTTATCTTTTTTTTTTTTAATTTAAATGTAAATAGTTTTAAATCTAGTCTTGGTAGTTCTTATCATTATACCTATTTATAAATATTCAAATTTAAATCATCTCAATGCAAATGAAATACAATGTCATTATAGGTTATTCATACTTATGATGCATAATTTCATTTTGCTATAGTAAGCACTATGTGCTTTGGATCTAAGTCTCAAAATCAATACAAATATGAAGATCATCTCTCAAGTGCACCAATGGAACTAGGTACCAATGGATTATATCTCACCTTAATGTATGCAAGATGTACATCTCTTTGCATATATTATGAGTCTAATCAAATAGTGGTCCATTTTCTTCTATTCTTCACTCCTCATTTTATTTTTTCCTACTTCTAGGTGAACTAAATTAGATTGAGGTTCATCTATACTATGTAGGTAGTACTTAGATGCATGATGTATCTTAGGTTAGCTCACCCACCTTTATTATTTTATTCATCTCTTTCATAACTTTGTGCATCCTTGTATTCCTCATTTCTTTATGACTATTTTAGTCATTAGACCATCACCTTATGTTTGCACCATCTCTATTTAATTTATACAATAGGTTATATCCTTTAGCTATGATTTTTGCTTTCCCTATAAGGGCACAACATTTGAACTAGTAACAAATCTAAATAACCTCTACTAGGGCACAATTAATCATTAGTGATCAAAAGTAGCCCTATTGGGTCAAAATTAATTTATCAACAAATCAAAATTACTATAATAAGACACATTATTATTTCATTTATGTTGATCAATGTTTTCTTTTTTCTTTTAATTCCAAGCTCTATAGATTTTTTCCATTGTTCTTGTAATGTTTTAGTGTGTAACTTCTCTCCATATTGATAAATTCCTAAGTGCACAACTTTCACCCTAATTTTGGGTGTGTTAAAAGTGTTTTGCTTATATTTTTGAACTATATATTTTGTAATTTCTCCCATTCTTAGACCCATTATATTATAGTTATATTTTGATCACTAAAAATCAATGCGTGCAAGCATTATCTCATTTTGATTTAATCTATTTCACAAGTTAATCTCACTCTCTCTTTTCGAGAGTCCATCCCACTTTTTCATCCTTATATGGCCTTTTGAGGGGGCATCATGGGTCATTTCCTTGAAACTTATTCTTGACAACTCTCTTCTTTATAATGACATTGCTTCAACTCAATGTCTCACCATGCCTTCTCAAATAGGGGAAAATGTATACATCTATTTACTAACACCATTGTGTTAAAATTATCAATCTTAGTCAAAATTTGTGAAAATGCACAATTTAGGCCAACTCGCTTAAACACACTAAATGGTTCAAGATTTTTATATATAAGTGTCAATTTGGGCTAATGTATCCATAAATAGGGAAATTAATTTTATGTGATTATTAAATTTTCTTAAATCATTTCAAGTCAAAATTATGAAAAAACATTTTGGTGGTTTGGATTGCTCTTTTCTTTTAATTTAGAAGCACACAACATGTTCTTGTGTTATTTTTTGTTGAAAACATCCTAAATGGGGTATTAGTCCATACACAACTAATGTCATCTTATAATTCCTCTCCATTCAAATTACATCCAAATAATATGACATTATGATCAATTTGATTAATATTGTGCAACCAATTTCCAAAGAATGGTAGAAATTTTGATTAATCTCACTTAGGAAATTTAATCCAAATTAAGAGCTTAAGTGGAAAATCCATGGAAGTTATTAAATATATTTTATTTGGAAATTGATTCTTAATAGCTACATCATCAAATGACATCATTTTTGGGGTGGCATCCATAAGCCATAAATGTAATAAATATTAGGTTTAAGGCCTTCCATGCCTCTTTAGTGCCCCTTCCTTCCAAATGTTTATAAGGGTATTTATGATTTTAGCCTTCAAAATTGAATGTATTATTGGCCACACATCTTGATCTCAAGATTAATGGTCATGATTCATTCTAGTCAATTCCAAAAACCTATAAATAGGAGGGCCAAGACCACCTTTTTTAGATTCATTTTGTAAACTTATTATGTATAATTCTCTTCACAAGCCATTTGTGTGTGGTGTTATTATGCTTAATTTGTAATAGGATAGCTTCATTTATAGGCATATATTTGATTTCATATCATGAGCCTAGTTTTATTGGTGTATGAGATATGTTGAAGGAGCTTTGCCTTGCATCATTAGCAAATAATTGAGTGCCAAATCAAGGGAAAAGTCATGTTTTGAGTTGCAATTGGGGGATGGGATGATCTTTGGAAGGTATTGTGTATGCTTTATTTTATTATATATTAATTGGCATTTACCAAACCTTGTCAAAAGAGTTGGCTTATTTAGCTATGTTCCTATGCATTTTCTTGAGTTTTCTTTACTAATGCTTGATCTAACTATATTTGTATTCCATCTCTGCACATAAAGTATTCCAAGTCATCAAAGTTGATTCTTTAATAGGGTATAAAGGAAAAAATGACCCATTTCTTCTACCTAATTTTACGCATTTCATTTCATTATTTTTCATCAAAAATGTGGAACCAACACAAAATAATTAGGACACACCCAATAAGGAAATTAAAAAACAAATCAAGAAAATAAACATGAACTAAACAACAAAACAAAAAATGGAACAAGCAAGAGAAATAAAACAAAGTATTAAAAGGAAATTATTTACAAGAACATTCAAAACCAACTTAAACTTGGAAGTATGAGTAGAGGAGATGCCTTTTAACAATCAGTAAGATCTCCTCACCTGTTAGACACTTGAAACAAAACATATTGATGATAAATATTTTGAGAAGGTTGGTAGGGATGCTAAAAGAGGAAGATATGTATTATGTCTATGTGATCATTTACATTGAAAAACACTATCCCAAAAAATCCCATTAATAATATTTTCATGCCAACTAATCAAATCTATGCCATAAAACTGAGTCATGCACTTAAATTTCATTAGAAACAAGTTTTTAGGATAAAGTTGTAGAAATTCCTCTACAAAAACATTGATTTATGGTGAGGAATAGGGGTGGGCATCAAAACATACCACAATAACTTATATACCTAACATGACCAAAGAATTTTCTTTGAGATAACCCAATGGTGAATCCCCTATTGGATACTCTTTAGCTAATATGGACACTTTTGTAATATCCTTATTGTCATTTTCATCATCCAAAAGATATGGACTTGGTTATTGACATGTCAAGGACCTTTTGGTTTTGTCATTAGGGGCTAAAGTTTATAAAAAGATGCATTAGATCAAGTCATTCTCAACTTTGATTCCCAATGGATTCATCTCTTCATTAAAACCACCATGTTCAATATGGTTCATCTTAGACTTATATATATATATATATGTTTCTAAGTAAATATCATGGATATTATAATCCTATTATTCAATATGCTTTAAATAATTCAATTATTTATATGGTAAGATAACCACTTGGTTATCTTTTATCACCTCCATCTCTAATGAAGGTATGGGAGTTAATTCATTATCATCAATTTATTGATCTTAGATAAACATCGTTTCCAATATATGAGCATCAAAATATGATAGGGATATTTTATATGAATGGCATGCATCTTATTTAATCATTTATTATTATAGGTACAATCATTAAGGGGGGGGTGAATTAGTGATGCATAGAATTTCAACGTTTAATTCTTATCCTCTCAAACTCTTAATAAATGTCCATAAGAATTCATTAATCATACAATATGTTCATAACAGTGAATAATAAATATGAATCAAGATCACACACATAACATAAGATCTATGTGGGAAACTCTCTTGGGGAATAAAACCCACTCTCACACCTACAAACACATGGAATACTTATCCTATAAAATTATCATAAACAAGAAAAAACATTAATGAATCACCTACTTCACAAGGATCACCCACCCCTAAGTATGAACAATCACCCATTTGTTCTAGATGTTAAGCACCCACAGAACACCTTTTTAAATCAACAACTCTAGAATTTTGATTTCAGACCAATCTGATTGGAGACATAATGTATAACACCTTTATTTTAACTCATCACACACTCATTAACTTGCTTATACAATAAATGAATCCAAAACACCCTTTTGGATCTCTCGAGTCTTCTTCACTCAACATCAAACTAATCTATAATTCAATCCATCCATTGAACACTCTCTCTCTGATCTCCTTCCTTCACATATATATTCTATTCTCTTAACACATGTACATACACATCTAGAAACTATTACCTTGGTCTCCACATTTTATAGAAGAATTCTTGAATAGCATCTTTTAGGTCAGCCATAATATTTACTTTAACCCTTAAGACATCCAACATAGCTCAATAACATCCTCACAGGTCAGTCATAGCATCCGTGGGTCATACTTAAGTAGTTATGCCTCTCAATTAGGCATTATTAGCCCTTATAAGTCTCATGGAGACCTATTCACCCATTTATAACTTCATCGATAAAATTAAGAACATATAATCACTTTCAAATACATGGGTCTACTCAATATGACCTCTAAAATATATTTAAATGATTACTCTTGCCAAAACACTCTTCTACTAAAGTACAAATGGCTCAAACAATATTATTTACACAAAAACGCCATGAATAAACAAATAGTAAAATTTGAAGCTCCATAATTTTGGTGATAAAAACATTAGATATTCTAACTATATTTTTTGGATGTGCCTTGATGTCCTCTACAACCTTGCCTTTTAATATATCAAGAAATTTAGCCTGGATCAAAAGATATAGCCTAAAAATAGAGAAATAGTTTCCCCTCATTAATTTAAATATTTAAATTATAATGGTCACTAAGAAAATTCTAAACTTTGGACACTTGGATGTCATCTCATATTGCCTATAAAATTTAACGAAATATGCACCATCGATCTCTATCTATATGAACTCCCACAAACCATTAATCTTTTGTCCAAGCTCTATGAATGTGACATATGTCACTAGTATGTTCATTCTTTGACATATTGACCTTTACGCATGATGTTGGATCACAATCTATGATTTAAACACACCCTTAGATTTACTTACTAGTTGACCTTAGACTTCAACATAGTTAAACTTGATGGTCTCTGGCCCATCACAGTTTGCTAGAGCAACTTTGAATATTTATATATTGAGCCAGAAAATATTACAAGACTCCAAATCTTTAGGGTACCTTCTTATCATTATATAAAATATCACCATGAAAACCTTTGACCTTGGTTGACTCTCTGATTACCTATATTAAATGTAAAAATTTGCTAGTTTATTCATATCTTCATGATGTGTAGTGATAGTTTGGCTTCTCTTAAGCTAGAAGATATATGTTTCTATTTCTAAATGATCAAGTGACACACTAGAACTACACCAAGACATCTATGGATGCCTCACAACTACTTTATCTTTATAGACCTATAAATGTGCCATATCTGTCCAAACCATCAATATGATCACTTTATCATTAATACATTATTACCACATGCTCTATTTGACATTAATGAAAACCTAAGACATCAATGATAATTCTAAAAATCTCCTCCTTTATCATTAATGGAAAATAGCCTCAGAATGACTTTATTTGAACAATTATTTCATTCCAAACTTTTTTCCCCTTTGACATTAATGATAAAGGGACTTTTCATCAACATGCCAAAAAACATTCCTCAAAATTATGTATGCATTCATGTATTATTAATATTCTCAAGATAATTACATTATGAATTAGGACTTATTTGATCCTTTAACCTGAAAATCTTCTCATAAAGCTTAAAAAGCTCCCCTTAACATCATGCTCCATCTCATGTCATCTATTCTTTCATAAACACCAATATAACCTTGTGATATCTAATCTTTGGACCTATTTACCTATAGGACTCATAATCCTTCTTTTTCTCAAGCATGAATATTCAAAAAATTATAAAAAAATACATGAATTGGTTTGATCAATTCATCATGTCAATCTTCTTGTATTCAAAACAATAGCAGACATCTTCATACTTATATCATGACTAAAGTGTCTTCAAATATGCTCCCCATTACATTATACACATCTTATTCAAACTACTCAAGCTAACTAAATTGGCTCCCCTTATCCAAACACTTGCATAATATCAAATTGAAAAGAACTTACCTTTGTATTGATTTACATTTTGATCATTACTCAAAAACCACACACTTGCTTCCACACATGATAGATGTCTCCTAAGAATCATATGTAGAGACACCCACTTGTCATAGAGGGACTAAATATCCCAAAAATCAGGAGAACTCCATATCTCCATGATTTTACCTAACTTTTACTCCTTCCTCATCTTCATATTTTCTTTGAATGAGTTCTCAACCTTTTTTTTAATCTCAAGATCTTGCTTGATTTCCTTGTCTATTTGGGTAGATAAGGCTTATTATTTGATACTTAAACTTGTTTCTTATTTTGTCTTAGAGATAATCCAATTTGATCATGTTTTCCATTTACCTACTTGGGCCTCCATTCACTATGAATCCTCTTCATGACATGATTGATAATATTTGATGTAGTATACTGATTATTCTTGCATAACCTTGTATGTGACCTCTCTCATGACATTTGAAACAAATTAGGTTTTTAAAATTATACATACCTTATGATTTAGATATATGATGATTCTTAGAAGTTTCATGATTATGTAGTTGATCATTTGGTCTTCTGATGAAGATATTACAAAACTCTGCAATATGACCCAACCCTTGACACTTGTAGCAAAATATGTCATTCTTTATTTGTGAACTTGTTGACTATCTTGAGTGATGATATTCATCATGTTTGCCATCGTCTTACTCATAATTCCATCTAAATTTATTATTTGAGGATCACTTAAAATTTTTTGACCTATGTCCATATTGATTATAAGAGTAATAATGACCATTAAAATTTGCATACCTTATAGAATTTGGTTGTCTGATCAAATTTATCTTCATTCCACTAATACCTTCATTCCTTGACTAATGATTGATCCTCAATTCCTTTATATTTTATTGAGTTACATTCTTTTTTTCTTCATTTTATCTAAGAACAATTCTATCACTTCCATGCTTTTAACTACTTATAATATTGTCAAGATCATTTGAGATATTTTCAAACTTCAAAAATGACTTCACCTTATAATATTTCTTATCTAGTTCAACTTTTAATGACTCAATTTTAGTTACATACCTTAAGTACTCATGTTATTTATATTTTATGCTTGTATGCATAGTTTTCAATTTACCATTGAGATACTTAATAGTATATTCGTGTTCCCTAGTGTCATCATTTATTCTTTCTTAAAACACATTAAATTGTTATTCATAGTCCTTGATTGGTGACATCATTTATTTGTTCTTTTTCTTATCAATCTTTAGATCTTCAAGAGCATTCATCAATTCATCCTTATTATCTAATTCATTAACTTTATCTTTGATCATAAATTTCAATGTTGATATATGATACACTCTTCATTCTTATTCTTTACTTCTTCATCAAGAGTAAAAACCTAAGTTTCAAGATGTTGTGTGATCTCATCATGCTCTTTCACTTCATTACTCAGATTTCCTTCAAAAATTCCAATTTCTCCTCATAGGATTTGATCAAGAAATCTTGTTTTCTATTATTTCCTTGTAGTATCTTTGTTTCTTCCATAGTATCTAGATATTTATCTTCAAGAGTAACCATTTTAATCTTCTTCCTCTGAGTTATCTCCACCAAAGAAATATCTGCTTAATGAGCATTCACATTCATAATCACTAAGAGCCATGAACAATGTCTCCATCTCCTTATTATATAAAGAATCATCATTTTTAGATGTGTTTACTTCTTCTATAGATGAGTTAGTATCTCATTCATGGTAAATGATCTTACTACCTTTGTATGAATATCTCATTTCTTTTTTCTTACTAAATAACTATCTGTACTTGCTAGGACCCTTAGATTTTTTGTGTTCATGCACATGATATTCCTTATAATATTCTTTATGTTCATTATTGTTTCAACTTGGACATCTAACTACAAAATGACCAACTTTACCAGATAAAAAACATTTGAAATGATTTTTTCCTTCATACTTACATGATCCTACATTTAATTTTCTTGCAATCATGGCTTCAAGAATCTTCATTAAGATCAAAATATTCAAGACTTAACTTGTTCTTCTTGTATTTTATCTCCTTGATCACCTTAAATGTATCTTCCTTCCTAGGAATTTTATCATCATAAACTCTCATATCATAGATAGTAAGGATGCCATGTCATTCATGTATCTTCAAGTTAGTGAGATCAGGACTTTCTTCTACATCAAAAACTTTTAAATCAAACTCAAGTGTAAGTGTCCTCAATACCTTTTATACTATAATATCTTCATCAATCTCCTCTCCAAGACCTCTGATCATGCTTAATAACTCATAAACCCTTAGAAGATAGGATGCCACATTAGATTCTTACTTTGTTTTGAGACCTTAAAATTGCCTTTGGTAGGTCTAAAACTTAGCTATTTTTACCTTAGATCCTCCTTCATAGATAGTTTGTAATTTGACCCAAATTTCCTTGGGAAACTTGTAATGGATCACTTTGGTGAACTCAGCCTCCTATATACCATAAATAATAGGATTCATAGCTTTAAACTTATTCTAACTCAACTTCTTCTTAGTAACACTAGTTGAAGGAGTACTTGGTGTAGTGTAACCATCCATGATAGATTATCAAATATTAAACCCTAGAGACATGATGTATATCTTCATATTTATAATATAGAAAGCATAATTTGACCCATTGAATATTGGTTATTTCTTTGTAGATAAACCATGCATCTATTGACTTACCATATGTCCTTGGATTAGCTTCAAGTGTTTAAACTTGTAATGAAGGTCTGGCTCTCATAGCAATTATTTCAAGTACAATCCTTGAGAGGGGGATGATTCAGTGATGCAAGATATTTCAAACTTCATTTGTAATCCTTTAAAAACCTTAATCAATGAACATAATTATTTATTAAGCATAAATAATGTTCATAACAATGAATAACAAATATGAAACAAGATCACATACATAACATAATATCTATGTGGGAAAACCTCTTGGGGAATAAAACCCACTCTCAATCCTATAAACACATGGATTAATTGTCATGGATTACTTGTCCATTAAAATAATACAAATTAAGAGAAATTTTAGTGAAGTACACATTTCACAAGGAGCTCCCACCCCTAAACATGAACAAGAAACCACTTGTTCTAGATGTTGAGCACCCACACAATACCTTGTTAAATCAAAAAATTCAAAATTATTATTGTAGACAAATCTGATTGAAGACACAATGTATAACACCTTTCTTTCAACTCATCACACACTCACAAACTTTATTATACATTCAATACATACAAAACACACTTTTGGATCTCTCTAATCTTCTTCACTTGTCCTCAAACTACTTTATACCTCAGTCTATCCATTGAACACACACTCTCTGATCTCTTTCTTTTGCCTCTATCTTCTACTCTCTTAACACATGCACATACAAATATAGAAACCATTGCCTTGGTCTCCACCTTTTATAGGGTCTTATTGAATATTAGGTTCTAGGTAAGCCATAATACTTACCTTAACCCTTAATATAACTAACATAGCCCAATACCATCCTCATAGGTTAGCCATAGCATCCATGGGTAACACTTAAGTAGCTACACCTTTCAATTAGAAATTATTAGCCCTTATAGTTCTTATGGAGACCTATTCACCCATTATCACTTTGTCAAGAAAATTAATAACATAATATCACTTTAAAATACATGCATTCACTCCATATGACCTCTAAGACATCTTCAAATGATTACTCCCACCAAAAAACTGTTCTACTAAAGTAAAAATGGCTCAAACAATATTTTGTATGTAAAAACACTATGAACGAATAGATAGTTAAATTTAAAAATCCATAACTTTAATTGCATAAACATTCAGACCTTTTAACAGGTTCTCTAGATATACCTTGAAGTCCTCTAAAAATTTTCCTTTTACTACATCAATAAATTCATCCTAGATCAAAAGATATAGCTTAGAAACTGATATTTGGTTTTCCCTTCTTAATTTGAATATTCAAATTCCAATGGTCACTAAACAAATTTTAAACTTTGGGCACTTTAACCTCATCTCATGCTCTTTGACAAATTTTACCAAATATGGACCATCGATCTCTATCTTTATAAACTCTTATGAACCATTGTTCTTTTATCCAAGCTTTATGATTGTAACACATATCACTAGCACATTCATGCTTTGACATATTGACTTATATGTGTGTCTCTATGATTTAACACACACCATTAGATCTACTAACTAGTTGCCCTCAAACTTTAATGTCATTAAAATTTATGGTCTTTGGCCCATCATAATCTACTATAGTAACTTTAAAGATTTATATCTTGAGCTAGAATATAGGCTAGGACTCAAAATCTTTAAATTACCTTCTTGGCACTATAGACAACATCACCATGAAAACCTTTGACATTAGTTGACTTTTTGAGTACATGCATTAGATGAAAAAAAATTATATTTCATTCATATATGCATGATGTGTAGTGATGGTTTGGATTATCTTAAGCTATAAAATGTTTGTTTCTTTTTCCAAATGATCAATTGACACACTAGAACTTCACCAAGACATCTATGGGTGCCTCACAACTTATTATTTATCCTTAAAATTTTGCAAATGTGCCATATCTCTCTAAATCATCAATCTAATCACTTTTTAATTAATACATTAGTACCACTTACTCTATTTGACATCAATGATAACCTAAGACATCAGTGATGATACCCAAAATTTTATACAACAATTCCATTTCATTTTTAGGTTGGCTAAAAGAAGTGTTTTATTCTTTTTTATTTGTAGACATCTCTTTGCTACTTGGATCTTCATATGGGAGCAGACCTAAAATGTTGTTATCTCTTCATCTTTATAATCATCATCATCACTACTCTCAAGGATTGATTCTTTCTTTATAAATAGGACATTTCCTATTAGCATGACTGGTTGTGCATTAGTCTCATTTGTATATCCATAAACTCCAAATTATGGACCTAAAATATAGTCCCATAATTTATCCATTATATATCTAGGAGAGTATTTCTTGCAATTCATGACACTTTATTAGTTAAAATATAAAAATAAATTGATCACTTGAATAAGGTAAAACATCACATTGATTAAAATTTTAACAACCCTAATCACATTTATTATAAGTCATAAAAAGGTTAAAATTTAATTTTATAACATGATTTAAAGCAACAAAATGACTCAAAGAACACATTTTCACAAAAATATCACTAGTTTTACCTACTTGTAGGCCTATAATTTCATTAAATTTCATTAAAAATTTTAGAACCAAGACAAAACAATTGGAACAAACCCAATAAGGAAAGCAATGAAATCAACTTGAACTAAACATCAAAAAAGAAAATAGAATAAGCAAGGAAATGATATCATAATAGTAAAAGGAAATTATTTATAAGTTGATTCCAAGCCAACTCAAACTTGGAAATATGAGTAGAGGAGATGCCCTTTAACAACCAATAATATCTCCTCACTGGTTAGACACCTAAAACAAAACATATTGATGTTCAAGATTTTGAAAAGGGTGGTTAGGATCCTACCAAATGAAGACATGTAATTATGTCTATGTTGTCCTTTACAATGAAAAAAACTTTCCCAAATAATATCATTAATAAATTTTTCATACCAATTAATCACATTTATGCCATAAAACTAAGTCATGCACTTGAATTTCATTATCAATAAGTTCTTAGGATAAGGTTTAGAAAATAACTATGCCCAAACATTGATGTGTGGTGAAGGATAGGGGTGGGAATTAATATATACCATAGTATCTTGTATACCTAACCTAGACAAAGCATTTATTTATGACAACCCAATGGTGAATCCACTATTGTTTACTCTTCAATTTAAATGGATACTCTAGTAATATTCATATTGTCATTTTCATCATCTAAAAGAGATGGACCAAGTTCTTCCCAAGTCAAGAACCTTATATCTTTATCATCATTGGATAAAGTGTGTGGAGACATACATTGGATCAGGTCAATATCAACTTCAATTCTCAATGGATTCATCTCTTCATTCATGTTAGAGGTACAATCATTGAGAGGGGTGTAGGTGAATTAGTGAGCCCAAATATTTCAATTGCAATTCCAATCCTTTCAAACTATTTATATAATCAACATATATCAAATTGATCAAGAAACACTAACAAGAGAGATCATTTATTCAATGCATACTCAATATCAAACACACAACACATAATTCCTATGGGAAAACCTCATGGGGAATAAAACTTGCACTCAAGCCTAAAACACATGGACTACTTATCCCATAAGATATTATAAACAAGAGACTAGTCATGTCTTTTTAAACCAAAACCTTGATCAAAGTCATTATGACCAAAGGCCTTTAGTGAAACACCTATTTCATAAGGAGTAATTATCCCTAAGGAAGATCAAGTCCTTTATAACCTCCTAAGAAATGGACACCTCCACCTTATAACTGATGTCTTCAACACTTGATGATGGATCTTTGATTTCTTAACCCCTAAAAAAACTCCCTCTCTATTTCATATAGGCCTCTCACATAAGTATGCCACAATCTCTTTCCTTCTTCACTCAAATTGTCCTCACATGCACATTTATACCTCTTTACATATCTTAATACTATAAGATCACTATTATAAAATTATACATATGAATTATAGGTCATACACATAGTCCTAAATATACTTTTATCATCAACTGATCCACTGGGCACATTATCTCTTTCTATTCTTTGCTTTAACGAACACTCTATGTTAACAAATCTTGTACAAGTCTAGAAACCATCTCATTTAGTTTTACTATTTATAGATCCTTCATGATTATCAACATCTTGGTTAGCCATTAGGCATGCATTAATTTTAAGGCATCTCTCATATCAAGACATGGCTCAAAAAAATATTCATAGGTGAGCTATAGCATCTATCGGTCACCCTTAACCAACTACACCTTTCAATTAGGCCCTTGTATCTCTTATAGGTCTCATGGAGACCTATTCACCCATTTAACACTTCATCAAGCAAAATAAGAACATATGAATACTTTATAACTCATAGAACTATGAAACATTATCTATAGGTCCCATTTAAGTTCCAACATCCATCATAACACTCTTATACTAACCCCCAATTAGCTTAAACACTTTTTTGTACACACAATCATTATGAATGAAGACACAGCCAATTTTTAACCAGTTATTCATATTATACATGATTGATAAAACCTTCATAATGCATAAAAATGGTACTTATGGAGTTTAAAACATATTCCAATAGATGATTCACCTTTAAAAATTAAGATACCAAAAAGCACATCTCAAATACCCTTATCGAGTTAATTGTATAATATGCATGAACACATAGTCAAATTTGAACCTAAATATATTTGACTATACATACTTAAAAATATTCAAATATATATTTGCAGATGCATCTTAGAGTCTTATACAAATGTTATTTTTACATCATGATAAAATTCTTCTTTATCAAAAGTTATAGATAAAAACAAAGCACTAGTTTTTTCCTTTGTTAAATTCAAATATTCAAATGCAAATAGTCATAGTTAAACCTTGAATACCATGATATCATATCATGTCCTCATTGCTTAGATTAATCATTCACCATCAATATTAACTTGATATTTAACTCATAGTATTACACTAAACAAACATTAAAATTTTAACAATTGACCTCATCTCATGCAATCTTGTAATCTTAACCACACACACTCCATCGATATCCTATACATAGATCAATATTTATCTATGATAAACATTGGACACCTTGAAATAATATTTCTCAATATTCACCATTGACATATAAATATACCCACTTACCATTAGATCTTGGAATAATCTTGATCTTTATCTCTTCTTGATGTTAAACTTCAATCACTTTTCCTCATCTCACTACATCCTGACACCTTGGAATGAACATGCTCTATTGATCCTTTTGTAAAGAGCTCAATTTTGACTCATTTTAAGAATCAGACACTTTGATCCATTTGAATTAATATGCACCATATATATAGATGTACAAACTCTTATAAAATATTATATATCCATTTGGTCCTAATATTTAACATTGTGGAAAAATGACTAAGTGCAGGGATCATTGCTTATCTGCTTGGAAGGCTAATTTTGGAACTTAATAACTTTTATTGTACTTTGAAGCATGATCTAACATTTAGAACATATGATATCCTCACATATAAGAATATAACCATATATTAATTTATTCTTTTAAACCTCTTATGGGTGAGATATAATTCCATTAATCTACTCACTTAGATTTTTTTGCCATAGAGCCAGCTTTGCCTAAAACTACCTCGAAGGCCAACTTTGCACATGCATATCTTTTGATGAGATTCATCACATGACCTAAAACTTAGAAAATAATAACTAGGAATAAAATTGAATAAACACACATGATAAAATTATTATGAAATTTCCACATGTGTAAAATATGACTATATCAAAATGCCTACTCAGCTTTTCTTGCCACATGCAAATTTGGCTATGGAAAAACATTGTCAAACTGCTTGGGAGCCCAACATTGTACTTGTATATATTTTTTATCACTTAGTTACATGACTTGAGATTTAGTTTATAATATTTTATCACACAAGGGAATTCATCCATATATCAATATGCTCTTGAAATTTTCATATGTGTGAGATATGACATCACTAAACTACTTACTTTGCTCTATTTGAACATAAAAAACATTGTCAAAATGCCTAGGAGCCCAACTTTGTGCACACATATATTTGGTTTTTCTTAATCACATGACTTGATACTTAGACCATAGTAATTTGGGACTAATTTTATCATAACTATATGACCAAATCCCACTGACTCATCCACATGTGGAAATTATGATGTCATCAAACTGCTTACTCATATTTTTTGCCACTAGACCCAAAATGTCTAGATGAAAACTATGATCAACTAGATTAAATCCACTCATGCACACAAGCACTCAAATAATATAAAATATCTTATAGGACACATTTCACATTTTTAATACTTCAAACTCATCCCTAACCATCTCTAAACATTCAAACTCTAAAGAAAACCTAAACCTACTTAAAGCACACTAGAATGAGCCTATTACACACTTTGACATTGTCAGTTAGGATTTAAAGGAACTTCATCCACTCACCCAGACACCTTTATGAAATCATCATGGCATCACTAAATACTCTCCAATAGTTCAAACCACCATGTTTAAGATGGCTTGTCTCAGACATGTCCATGTATGTTGCTAAGTAAATCTCATGGACATTGTAATCCTATTATTCAAGATGCTTCACTGAATTAAATAATTTAGATGAAAGGAAAACCACTTGGTTTTATTTTATCTCATCCATCTCTAATTAAGGGATCAAAGTCAATTCGCTATCATCAAGTTTTTGATCTTATGTAATTAGCTTGTCAAATATATGAACATAAAAATATGACATGGATATTTAAAATGCATGACACCAATATTATTAATTATTTTGATCCAATTATTCCATGCGATAAGAATATAAGTGATAAGATACATCCTCATGATATAAATATTATTAATTAGCTTGTACCAATAATAAGTATATTCATCTATGGGATAGGCATATAAGTGATAAGCTACATCCTCATGATGGATTTGGATTTGAATGATGGCCTCTTTAAATTCCTTGAGGTGTTCTTCAGTAGTGTAAATCCCTCTATTTGTTTATTTTACACAAAATTTGTTAGGATTATTAGGAAAACCATGAGCATGCCCTAGAATATTCATAGGTAATAAAATTTAAATAATCTAAGACAATGTTATAGGTGGGTTCAAAAACAAGCCACATGATCAAAATCAAACATAAACATTAGATAGTATTCCATTCAGGACCTTATTATTGATACCAATCTATTAATGTGTGTTTCAAGCACATAATGGGTTATAAAAATCATAATGGATTGGATATAAGAATTACTTAAAAATATACCACATTGGCCCTCCTTCTAGCCCAACTTTGTTGATGGGTCATTTTACACACCAAATTATATAGGGTGGAAATCCATCCAACCTCTACTAAAAGGAGATGAAATCTCCCCATGGTTTGTTGTTGCCAGGTCTTGGATTGTATGGTAACTCAATAGTTGATGTGAAATTATTCCATTTTAAGGCACACATTTGGAATAAATTTAGATAAATGATAGTCAATGTTGGCCTTATATATATATATATATATAGGCTAGAGAACCAATAAAAATGGATTTGTCAAGGACATATGAATGCTTTAATGACTCTTCATCACATACATGTATTCAAAACTACATCAATAACAATGACAAATATGTTTTGCAATCAAAATATACATGTAAATGTATATTATAGCTTTTAGATCTATTCTACCTAATTTAACATATTTATAAAAAAACTTAAAAGATAAAGATCTACGCCTATTTTGTAGCTAAAACATTTCTGATTCATTTGACTTAGATGAACTCCATGGAAAAAATCTATTGTATGGCCAATATGCACACAACTATAAACAAAGATGACTCAAGAATTTGATGGATTTAAATATGAATAAATATGGATGAAATCATCATATACATTCATAAATAATGAAAAATAGACTTCAAAACCTTTCAACTGATAAATATTTTCTTGAAAAAATATTGTTTAGATCCACCCAAAATTAGGGGATTTAAGTAAAATGATTCAAAATAACATGACTCATAGGAAGAACTATGAAAAATAAGAAATTATATAAAATAAGTCTATGTTCCTTTACTCTATGTTATACCCTAATCAACTATCCCTTTCTAAGTCCTTTTGATATTTTTATATAGATTTTCAATACAATATCACCCACCCACCAAGTGCTTTAAAATGTTAAATAATAGGCACCAAAGCCAAAATTCAATGAAGAATTACATATCCAAGGAAATACATGTCAAAATAATTAATTATAATCTCATATTAAATTTAATTCATAGAGAAATATTGGGAATAATAGAATATCCCAAGTGTCCACATTCAACACAAGAGCTCATTCATCTATGCAAAATTTGTCCCTACTCTATTTATTTTGAAAATTTACAATGCATGATTCAGAGCTCCATTTAATGTTGGTGATTATTCTTAAATATAATAACACATAGTTCCTAGACAAATACTACAAAAGATATATGAAAAAAAAAATTCCTTATCAACAGTGAAAGATATCAATCTTATAAAAACATAATATTTATAAGTAATAGAGATGTAAGATTAAAATGCTGACAAGTTTTCATCTTTAATTTATCTAACTTTAAATTAATACCTTTGAAAATATGGATAAACTATATTTAAAATACAATAAACATCATACAAAATTAAGTTGCATATCAAAAACCATGGCTTAAAACCAACATGAAGTCATCCACAACTCTATCAACACGTTTAAAGTATGGTAAAAGATAATTTCACAGAAAAAATATAAGAAATATCCATCATATCCTATATTTATAGAAATATATTGAAAATATGCTCAAAATGGTATTTTTTATTTTTTGAAATAATAAATTTAATACATGCACACTACCATTTTATTAATTTCTGGTTCAAAGTTGGTTGTGACAAATCTTCCAAGGGTCACTTTGTACCTTCAAATATTTTCCTTGGAAAAATTGATAACTTTGAAACTAAATGTATTATACTCTCATGTCATAAATGTAATACCATAAAAAATTTCAAGTAGTTTTGACCTCATTTAATTGTCTGACCATAGGTTTCAAAAGGGCACATAAGCTATATTTGAAAACTAGAAACATAGATAATGATAAACTAAAAATTATTATAGAAGCCAATCTTAAATGCTACACTTTTCACATGTGGGATGGAATACTTTGTGAAGTTATTTACTAATAAATTATTCCCATATTTTACTACCTTAATAAAAACATTTAAGATTATTTAATCTCATTTATTTGTGTGAAATTGGGTTTGAATAGTGTGCACTGATTAGTTTACAACCATATTAAAAAATTTCATGTGAAATGGACTAAATTTTTCCATGAGAAATGCCTCCCAAAAATTGGTTTTTGATAAAATTTGAAAATTGAAAACATAGAAATCAACACATTTGTTTTGAAGGTTGCATATTTCACATGTGGGAAGAAATTTTATGAGACTTTTTCTAAAATTTTATTATAATGACATATGAATACCATCATTCAAAATTCTCTTATAATTAGACTTTGCTTACTTGTGTGAAACTAATTTTGAAAAGTACCTAGTGGTAACAAATGGAAGATATATTATGCACCCAAAACACTTAAAATTTTATATTCAAAGGTAGAACTCAATTCCAAAATATAAGAAAAATAGGTCCCATGATTTCTCATATGAAATTAGGGCGTGTTTTGTAATAAACAATAAATAGTATCCCTAAGTATCTAATATGATCCTATCATAATAAAGGAAGATGTTAATAGAATAGACAATGAAGAATGTACATTAACAATAGTTCAGGGCTTCCTCGTCAACAATAAGTATATATGGAAGAAAAAAAGTTGAAAAATAAATTTCATCTAGGGTGATAAATGCACAAGTTAGATCCAATATATTTTGATTTATTCCCACACTTCCAAGTGTTGTTACTTCTCAACCTAAAGTTGACATAAAATTATTTGATGTTCTTAATGAATCATAGGGATCACTTTATTTTACACCCTAATTCCATTGAAAATATTAAAATAATCAACTCTTAATTATTCAATAAAGGGGTCATCAAGCTTAATTAAACTAATCTAAATCAAGGTACCAATCATAGAAATGAAAAATATCCCAATTAAATGCAATCATCGTAACTAGCATAGACCAATAAGTAAGGAAGATCGAAGCAATTCAAGCGTAATAATAATGTTATGGGAAATGGAGTAACTAAATCTCATCATGTCTAAACTATGTAGACATCATTTGCACCACCATTTCAGCTTACTCCTACCCAGTAACCTCTCCAAATAATGTTGTAATCATAACAACCAAGACCTACACAACAAATAAAACATTATTTACCATTACAAACCCCTCCTCTTAGAATAACCATCACTACATGTCATGTCTTTAGTGACATAGTAGAACCTCTTGAGTCTTTATTTCATAAACTTGCTACACTAATCTAATTATTTTTCCCATACCAAAACATTATCCACAAGACATTGCTTACCCTAATTTGTACCATGAAAATGAATTTTGTGACTATCATCAAGTCAATGGGCATTATCTATGAAGATGTGTCCAAATAAACCATTTAATTAAAAATATGTTAGAGATTGGGGAGATAAAATTGGATAATGGTGATTCTACTTCCAATCAAACTCTTGGGATCTATCAAAACCCATTTCTTTGACATAAGAGTCAATAATAGTAGAACAATTAGCAACTGCAATAATGGCTAGTGCAATAGCAAAATCAATAGTATCAAAATCAAAGGCCAAACTAGTAGAATCCACAAAATCAATAATATAATCCATAATGACTAAACAATGGATAAAACCAAGGTCATAATGGTAACAACCAATAAACCTACCATGCAATTACACATGACTACAATAGGGTTATAGGTCATATTATAAGGGGTAGCATTAATACCATCTCCATTAATCCCAAACCAAACACTAATCACCCTAGACCATTACTAAATAACAATATTCAGCCAAATCACATGGATAATCCTTCTTTAACCTAGGAGTGAAGATAAGAAAACCAACAAACTAGGGCTTCCACTTTTGGATCTTATAGCAAAAACTAGTTCTTGTCATGTGACCACATGTAAGTGCATTGGCAATCAAGACTTGTCCTATCTGGGGCCACATCATTTCCAACATCAATTAGCAAAAATGGCTTGATAGTTTAATCCTGATTATGAAATCACAACTCATAGGCTAAACATTACTATCCTATGCCCACAAGCATCTACCACTTTTCCTATCATCCATTTAACCATTCAGCCTCAGAATAAACCATTCACTATTGACTAGGATAAGAAGTTTGATATTATGAAATAATTTCAAAAGACACCAATATAAATTTCTATTTTAGATTTTCTACAGACATCAATAATCCACAAAAAAATCCTAAATGAGTTTTTGACCCAATCCATTATTTCTAGTAATATATCCCTTGATAAATTTCAAGTTTTAGTTGGACACCTAGCTCCAGGTCAACAAGTCACATTTAACCAAAGTGATATGTCTTCTCTTGGCCCACTCTATAATAACCCATTATACATAGAAGTTTGTATCAAATGGCATAAAGTGAAATGTGTCCTTATTTATAATGAATCTGGCCTCAACATAGTGTCTCTCAAACTCATCAAGCTTTTTAGGTACACAATGACATATCTCCAACCAAAAACAATAACTATCAAAGCTTATGATAATCAAGAAAGAGAATCTCAAGAAACCATTAGTTTTTAAATTATCATTGGGCCTTTAACCCATGATACACTTTTCCATCTGTTGTATCTTGAGTTATCATAAAACATGCTTCTAGGCAAGCCTTGGTTACATGAGATTCATGTAGTCCCATCAACACTGCACCAATGTATCCTATTTTCCCACTCAGGGATGGAGGTGAGTATTCCAAGATATTTACACCTGTATGAACATTACAAGCATCTTGAAGTTGAGTTTCAAAGATAAAATTATCAGTACAACATGAATCCAAGTTCCAAGCAAGATAAAAGAAAGGCTATACTTATTGATCCTTCACTAGATAATTGCATAGATCATAATACCTTGGATTTCATTTCCCACATGCTGCCTATTAAAGCTTCCAATCATTTAACCATTTTGAATAATGGACTAGGATAATATGTGACCCATGATACATTTCATATTGCCAATCGTCCTCAAAATCCAAAAACCTTTGGGCAACCTAAAGTCATCCCACATATGCATTAAAAATGAAAGAACAAAGATAAGGTACCTATCATATTTTTACTATCATTTGGCCTAGGACCTAACCCTCTTGAAAGGAATGAATCATGGATATATAATGATGACCAAGCTGAATGTTATAAAAATACAAAGTATCTTATTTCTAATAGGATCATGGAGCATCACAATTATGAAGGAATAGGACTCAAACTAAATCAATAAAAAACCATCGAGCTAGTTTCCATGACTTAGTATGAAAGACCTTATGGACTTGGATTTAAAATTCCTAGGGGTGACCCCACATATCTTATTCAAACTCCATCACTAATGACTAGTGATAATGATGCCAACAATGAATTAGAGTTTGATAATAACCTCACTTTTGATGACCTAGTTGAAACTAATTTGTTTGATAACAATGCCATTTATACCTTTACCCAAGCCATTCATGATAAAATTCTTCCTTTATCAAAATTTATAGATAAAAACAAATAATGCAAATAGTCATAGTTAAACCCTGAATACTATGATATCATATCATGTCCTCATTTCTTATATTAATCATTAACCATCAATATTATTTGAGCTTTAACTCATAGTATGCCACTAAATAAACATTAAAATTTTAAAAATTGACCTCATCTCATGTAATCTTGTAATCTTAGCCACACACACTCCATCGATATCTTGTATGTAGCTCAATATTAATCTATGATAAACATTGGACACCTTGAAATCATCTTGCTCTATATGCACCATTGATATATATCTATATGAATACCCACTTACCATTAGATCTTGGAATAATCTTGATCTTTATCTCTGATTGACGTTAAAATTCAAACACTTGTCCTCATCTCACTACATCCTGACACCTTAGAATGAACATGCTCTATTGATCCTTTTGTAAGGAGCTCAATTTTGACTAAGTTTAAGAATCAGACACTTTGACCCATTTGACTTACTATGCACCATAGATATAGATGTATAGAATCTTATAAACTATTATATCTCCATTTGGTCCTAATATTTAACATTGTGGAAAAATGACTAAGTGCAGGGATCATTTCTTATCTGCTTGGAAGGCTAATTTTGAAACTTAATAACTTTTATTTTACTTAGAAGCATGATCTAACATTTAGATCATATGATATCCTCACATATAAGAATATAACCATATATTAATTTATTATTTTAACCCTCTTATGAGTGAGATATATTCCATTAATCTACTCACTCAGATTTTTTTTCCATAGAGTCAACTTTGCCTAGAACTGCCTCGAAGGCCAACTTTGCACATGCATATCTTTTGATGTGATTCATCACATGAACTAAAACTTAGAACATAATAACTAGGAATAAAATTGAATAAAACCATATGGTCAAATCATTATGAAATTTCCACGTGTAAAATATGACTATATCAAAATGACTACTCAGCTTTTCTTGCCACATGGAAATTTGGCTATGGAAAAACACTATCAAACTGCTTGGGAGCCCAACATTGTACTTGTATATATTTTTTCTCACTTAGTTACATGAAATAATATTTATTTTATAATATTTTATCACATAGGGGAATTCCTCCATTCATAAATATGATTTTGAAAGTTTCATATGTGTGAGATATGACATTACCAAACTACTTAATCGACTCTATTTGAATATAGAAAACATTGCCAAAATGCCTAGGAGCCAAAATTTACACACAAATGTATTTGGTTTTGATTAATCACATGACTTTATACTTAGAAAATAGTAACTTGGGACTAATTTTATCATAACTATATGACCAAATCCCACTGGCTCATCCACATGTGGAAATTATGATGTCATCAAACTACCTACTTAGATTTTTTGCCATTGGACCCAAAATGTCTAGATGAAAACTATGATCAACTAGATGAAATACACTCATGCAAACAAGCAATAAAATCATATAAAATATCTTATAGGACACCTTTCACATTTTCAATAATTCAAACTTATCCCTAACCATCTCTAAACAATCAAACTATAAAGAAAAATCAAACCTACTTAAAGCACACTAGAATAATCCTATTATGCACTTTGAAATTGTCACTTAGGATTTCAAGGAACTTCATCCACTCACCTAGACACCTTTATGAAATCATCATGGCATCACTTAATAATCTCCAATAATTCAAACCACCACGTTCAAGATGGCTTGTCTCAGACTTATCCATGTATGTTGCCGAGTAAATCTCATGGACATTGTAATCCCATTGTTCAATATGCTTCAATGAATTAAATTCTTTAGATGAAAGGAAAACCACTTGGTTATATTTTATCTCATCCATATATAATTTAGGGATCAAAGTCAATTCACTATCATCATGTTTTTGATCTTATTTAATTAGCCTATCAAATATATGAACATAAAAATATGACATGGGTATTTAAAATGCATGACACAAATATTTTTAATTATTTTTATCCAATTATTTCATTTAAGTTTTAGGTTGTATACAAGAAGAAATTGATTATTCATTTTCTATATACATCTCTTTACTACTTGAATATTCATATGGGGGATCACCTGAAATGACTGATATCTCTTCACTGTCAAAATAATCATTGTCACTAATCTCAAGAATTGGTTCTTGCTTTCTAAATGTGACATTTCATATCATCATGACTATTTTTGCATTAGTATCATTTGTGTATCCATAAAATAAAAATAATGGACAAAAAATGTAGCCCCATAATTTATCCCATGCATTTATTGTACAATATTTCCTACAATTAATGACACTTGATTACTAGAAAAACCAAAAGAGAATTGATCACTTGAAAAAGATAAAACACCATGTTGGTTAAAATTTGAACAACATTAATCACATTTATTATAAGTCATAATAGGTTTCTCATTTATCACTAGGAGTTTAGATTAGACGTGGGTTTAAGGCAAGGTTTAATTATGAGGCACATGTTGGTCTATAGGTTGACCTATAGGTAAATAAGTCTAAGTATTTTATGTGTGAACATGTAGCTATTTCAATGAGCAAAGTTGGTCAAAACCCTATCCATGTGTCATAGATTATTTTCCAATAATGAATTCCTATTGATAAGGTTATGATAATATATATGAGTGTAGATGGGGTCCTCTAAATAATCATGAGAATTAGGGATCCAATATTTTAAGATAAAATTCAGTAGCTACAACCTTTATCTATTGAAATGGTTCTTTCAACCTTATGTAAAGATAGTGGAAATGAATATTAAATGATCTCATGGGTTCATTAGACTCTCTATAGGATATAACAAACTAATAATGCATGGTATCATGATGAATATGAACATAAAAATGGTTAATAAAAACATTTTCAAAGGAATTCTAAGATGTAATAAATCCATGAGGCAAACTTATGTACCAATAGTAAGTATCTTCATCTATGGGATAGGGATATAAGTGATAAGCTACATCCTTATGATGGATTTCGATTTTAATGATGGCCTCTTTAAATTATTTGAGGTGTTCTTTAGTATTGTGAATCCCTCTATGTGTTTATTTTACACAAAATTCGTCAGTATTCTTAGGTAAGTCATGAACATGCCCTGGAATATTCACAGGTCATAAAATTTAACTAATATAGCACAATGTTATATGTGGGCTCAAAAACAAGCCACAAGATCAGAATCAAACATAAACATTAGATAGTATTCCATTTAGGACCTTCTTATTGATACCGATCTATTAATGTGTGTTTCAAGCACACAATGGGATATAAAAATCATAATGGATTGGCTATAAGAATTAGTTAAAAATATATCGCATTGGCCCTCCTTCTAGCCCCAATTTGTTGATGGGTCATTTTACACACCAAATTATATAGGGTGGAAATCCATCCAACGTCTACTAAAAGGAGATGAAATCTCCCCATGGTTTGTTATTTCTAGGTCTTGGAATATAGGGTAACTCAATAGTTGATGTGAAATTATTCCATTTTAAGGGGCACATTTGAAATATATTCAGATAAATGATAGTTAATATTGTCCTTATATATATATATATATATATATATATAGGCTAGAGAACCAATAAAAATGGATTTGTCAAGGACATATGAATGCTTTAATGACTCTTCATCACATACATGTATTCAAAACTACATGAATAACAATGACAAATATGTTTTGCAATCAAAATTTACATGTAAATGTAAATTATAGCTTTTAGATCTATTCTACCTAATTTAACATATTTATAAAAAAAATAAAAGATAAAGATCTACGCCTGTTTTGTAGCTACAACATTTTTGATTCATTTGACATAGATGAACTCCATGGAAAAAATCTATTGTATGGCCAATATGCACACAACTATAAACAAAGATGACTCAAGAATTTGATGGATTTAAATATGAATAAATATGGATGAAATCACCATATACATTCACAAATAATGAAAAATAGACTTCAAAACATTTCAACTGATAAATATTTTCTTGAAAAAATATTGTTTGGATCCACCCAAAATGAGGGGATTTAAATAAAATGATTCACAATAACATGACTCATAGGAAGAACTATGAAAAATAAGAGATTATAGAAAATAATTCTATGGTCCTTTAATCTATGTTATACGCTAATCAACTATCCCTTTCTAAGTCCTTTTTCTAGTTTTTTATATATTTTCAATACAATATCGCCCACCCACCAAGTGCTTACAAATGTTAAATAATAGGCACCAAGACCAAAATTCAATGTAGAATTACATATCCAAGGAAATGCATGTCAAAATAATTAATTATAAGCTCATATCCGAAGTGTCCACGTTCAACACAAGAGCTCACTCATCTATGCAAAATTTGTCCCTACTCTATTTCTTTTGAACATTTACAATGCATGATTCAGAGCTCCATTTAATGTTGGTGATTAGTCTTAAATATAATAACACACAATTATTATACAAATACTACTAAAGATATAAAAAATAATAATAATAATAATAATAATAATAATAATTCATTATCAATGGTGAAAGATATCAATCTTATAAACACATAGTATTTATAAGTAATAGAGATGTAATATTAAAATGCTGACAAGTTTTTCATTTTTAATTTATCTAACTTTAAATTAATACCTTTGAAAATATGGATAAACTATATTTAAAATACAATAAACGCCATACAAAATTAAGTTTCATATACAAAAATATGGCTTAAAAACCAACATGAAGTCGTCCACAACTCTATCAACACGTTTAAAGTATGGTAAAAGATAATTTCATAGAAAAAATATGAGAAACATCCATAATATCCTATATTTATAGAAATATATTGAAAATATGCTCAAAATGGTATTTTTAATTTTTTGAAATAATAAATTTAATACATGCACAATACCATTTTATTACTTTTTAGTTCAAAGTTGGCTATGACAAATCTTCCAAGAAGGGTCACTTTGCACCTTCAAATATTTTCCTTGGCAAAATTGATAACTTTGAAACTAAATGTATTATACTCTCATGTCATCAATGCAATACCATAAACAATTTCAAGTAGTTTTTACCTCATTTAGTTTTATGACCATAGGTTTCAAAAGGGAATATAAGCTATATTTGAAAACTAGAAACACTGACAATGAAAAACTAAAAATTAGTACAGAAGCCATTCTTGAATGATAAAATTTTCACATGTGGGATGGAATACTTTGTGAAGTTATTTACTAATACATTATTCCCATATTTGACTACCTTAATAAAAAAATTTAAGATGATTTAATCTCATTTATTTGTGTGAAATTAAGTTTGAATAGTTTTCATTGATTAGATTTAGTGATTAGGAAGACATCAAAATATGTGCATGGGTCATTTTTCATGATTGCACATTATTTAGATAATGAATAATTTAGAGTGAAGTATTTCACAATTCTATTTTACTTACATTTTTCTATCTTAATACACATTTTTATAATAAATGGATATGTTTTGATAGTGTGTAGTTAGGTTTTAAACATGTGAACTCACCAGTTTTCATCACTTAGAGTGACAGAAACATGTGCATTGGTCATTTTTCATGACTACACACTTTGCACATGAGAGATAATTTTGAGAGAATTATTTCACCATTGTGTTTTCCTTATATTTTTATGTCATAATGCATGTTTTAAGAGAAATTTTTTATTTAGAGATATGAAATTAGGTCTGAAGAGTGTGCATCGGGAAATTTTGGCAATTAAGAAATGTAGAAAATTGACCAAGTAAAAAATCATCATAGAAACACATTTTGAAGGATATGTATCTTTTCATGTGAGAACTAATTTTCATAATTTATTTCATCAATATATTTTCATCATAATCTAATATCTATATAAAAAATTTCAAGGAAATTGGATAGAATTTTGAGCTGTAAAATGGTTCTTGAGGAATGTGCACTAGGCATATTTGGTAATTTGGAGGTAATGATGAACGTAAAATTTAGTTTTTATTGTTATAAACTTCATACTTAGGAAATGAATTTTCTTAAAATTTATTCACATTTTCACCCTTCCCATAGTTTACAACCATATTTAAAATTTTCATGTGAAATGGACTAAATTTATCCATGCAAAATGCCTCCCAAGAAGTGGTTTTTGATAAAATTTGAAAATTGAAAACATAGAAATCAACACATTTGTTTTGAAGGCTTCATATTTCAAATTGGGAAGGAATTTTATGAGAATTTTTCTGAAATTTTATTATAATGACATATGAATACCATCATGCAAAATTCTCTTATAATTAGACTTTGCTTAGTGGTGTGAAACTAAGTTAGATAAGAACCTAGTGGTAACAAATGGAAGCTATATTATGCACCCAAAACACTTAAAAAACTATATTCAAAGGTAGAAATAGCCTTCAAAATATAATAAAAATAGGTCCCATGATTTCACATATGAAATTAGGGTGTGTTTTGTAATAAACAACAAATAATATCTCAAAGGATCTAATATGATCCTACCATAATAGAGGAAGATGCTAATAGAATAGACAATGAGGAAAGTACATTAACAAGAGTTCATGGCCTCGTCCTCAACAATAATCATATATGGAAGAAAAAAACTTGAAAAATAAATTTCATCTAGGGGGATAAATGCACAAGTTAGATCCAATATATTTTTATTTCTTCCCACACTTCCATGTGTTGTTACTTCTCAACCTAAAGTTGACATAAAATGATTTAATGTTCCCAACAAATCATAGGGATCACTTTATTTTACACCCTAATTCTATTGACAATATTGAAATAATAAATTCTTCATTATTTCCTTTAACAAGTTCATAATGTTTCTTCTCCCTTATCCCTAATTCCTACCACAATGCCACCAATGGTAGTGTCTCAATATATTGGGAAGCCATCCACACTTTCAATGACTCAACCAATAGTCACTGCCATTCCCACTTAACCTCCCCCATTATAATATATTACTTCAATTCCCATTCCACCTTCCAATATTGTATCTCCTTAATTTTTCACTCCACCTACTTTAGGGCCAACTCATATTTCTAGTAGGCAACTACTAGTGGCATATCAAAAGGAGGCTGATGCTCATCTTATGTCTCCTCGAGTTGTACAAGAATAATAAAGGATTGTTGAAGGTCTATTTACCAAAAAAGGACCTCTTTATGAGAAATTAGAGGAGGAAAAATAGGAAATAGATGCAATTAATTTACAAGAGTTGTATGAAGAATAAAAAT